>CABEGB010001516.1:0-68177 GCA_901521435.1 Crematogaster levior
ACGTCGATATCAAACTTTTCATTATTTAGAGAATTATTTGTTTCAATCGTGTTATGCATCTGTTTTTGACTCTTATTAGAATTTTTTGACTTTGGATCCAAATAAGGAATAGTTGAAGTCGCATCAGAAATTTCAGAAGCGTTTATGGCAAGAACTGTATCATTTATACACTTTGAAGTTATACTTGAAGCTAATTTTGTTTCTGATATATAATGTTTATTGAGAACGTGTCTTCGTAAAGAGTAAACATTAGTGAACTGATCATTACAATTGTCGAACTTACATGTAACAGTACAATTTAACATAAACTTATGTTTTAACCTTATGTGTTGCATAACAAGGTCCATAGTTATAAATTGTTTCTCGCAGAAAAAACAATTCATTTTGAAAGTAATAATAAAAATCTTATATTAAAGAACTTAGAAATTAAATATTAACTGTAATTTAAAGGAACTGCAAATTGAAAGAACTTTATATATGTAAAATAAAAGATTCAATATTATCCTGATAATTCGTAAGCATCAAAATGATCAGAAGTATCTGTGTTGTTTTCATCGGTCTTAACAATTTTGCTCAACACATTTTGTATATGAGGTATTTGCGCATCATATATAGTATCGAACATGTAAATACCTTTTTGAATTAGCAACCATAAATGCTCGCAAGATGATGGATATTTTACATGAAATACTTGAAATGCTTTAAAGCAGACATCAATAGCTTCTAAAGCAGTATTTGTTTTATATAATATGTCATCAACACAAACATATATTTCATACAGATCCTCTCCATCGACATTAATGATATATGGTTGAAGTGTAATTTTTAACATTTGGGCTTGCTGCTTTGCTTCATGCCTTATTAAAGTAACATCTCCAGCAATCTAAAAAAAGAAAAAAGCAAGAAATAGTTGAAACAATGATGTAATTGATATATTATTTATCAAATTATATTATAAGCCTTATTTCGTGCATTTTTTTAATGAAACGCTGTAATAAGCATTTGCTTGCTTGCTTCTAAGTTACTAATATGATTAAATAAAAAAATCCACAGCCAAATATAATTTAAATAGAGAACAGACCATAAAAGTTCAATTTTTTTCTTAAATATGTACATACTTTCACAGTCCTTATCATGCATTTCTCGGCAGCATAAATAGAAGCCCTTTTGCATACTCCATCAATTTTTTTCATTGTTCTGGGGGGTATTAGACGAGGTAACAGTTTAAACATTGTTAATATTTTTTGTTCTGAAACATATAATAGATCTATTCTTCTGATATATGAATTTTGAGATTCGTGTAATAATGTATAAATAATGATTTAAAAAAATAAATACCATTATTCAAATCCTCGTTTTTTATTTTATTGAGCATTTCATATCCATCGTTGTCTTTGGAATTAATTGAAAAATTTTGAAGAATTATATTGAAGAAGCGTTTAAAATTTGATTCGCTTAAAGCAACATTTGACAGAGACATTTTATTGAAATCTTGATTTATGAGCTTATAACCATGTGGATGTTTGTAATGTGTCCATTTAGAAAAAATATTAGACAAATCTGTATCCTGATTATTGTGCAAATCTTTTTTTCTTAAATCATATGTTGCAGACCAATGTAATAGAACCTCTGTCCAAGGAGCCTCATTAGCTGTCAACCATTTCATACTTTCCAAAACTTTCTCATCAACATTTTCTATAAAAAATAAAAAATTTTGCAACAGGCAAATTTAAATATTATGCATACAACTAAATAAATATAATGCTACCATTTGAAACATCAATCGCAACCTCTTCTACCGGTTTTGGAATTTTAGCAGAAAACCTTTTATTCCTATTCCTCTTATTTCTCCACATTGATACCAATTTTCCTTTAGATGCTTTAGATTTGTTATCTGCCGAATTTTTCTTTTTTATTGGAGAAATATAATAAGTTTTAACAACTTCAGTTGGAAAAACCTCACAAATTTTTTCAGCAACATGTTTTGCTATATCATTTGGCAACCTGTGAAAGTATGTTTTATGATAATCACTATGCTATTCAATATTAAATAAATAAAATAAATTACACAAACTTACTCTGAAAATTTTTCATCAATATATGTAACTATTATATCGCAAAGTTTATTTCTCTGAGCTTCAGTGAAGCGTTTTTGTTCTTTATAAGCTGTAATGATTCTTGAACCTAATTTTTGTTTTGAAAGAATTTCCTTTATGGATAAAAGAGATTTTTTAATAAGTTCTGAATTTTGTTCTAAACAAATGTCTCTCTTCAACTCATTTTCTTCTTCAGTAGTTGAAGTAGTAATTGAATCTGTATCAGAGGTTTCATAATCTAATTTCTGGAAGTTTAAATATGGTAGAATAGTATGTATGTAAAATATAAATAAACAATAAGAACTTATAAATTCATTCCAAAACTTTTAAAAGCAAAAAATTAATTTTACCCTTTTTTTAAATATAGGCTGTGCATCTTTTTCTTTATTTTCTGAACTTTTTACTGGTTTACTAAAATTACGTTGCCAATATTCAATAAAAATGGCTCTATCACCTATTGTTTGGATTAATTCGTTAATCATAGGTATTGTCAAATTTTTTAGTGCTTTTATATTAATTCGTTCTTCTAGAAAAATAAAATTTCACATTAAGTATACAGAAATGTATCTTACAATTAGCACGAATTCTGAATAAACAATGATTACTTACTTGTAAATGTATCAATCAGATTTTCTAAATCCAAATCTCGTAGTATTTCCTTCACTTCGTCGTCAGCCATGTTTACTATCTTCTTACAGATTCGATAGAGAAAGCATTCGAGTCTACCAGTAGAAAGGCACATTTTATACAATTAATCCGATTCAAGACAAGGGCCAGGGCACGTACACTACCGCAGCCTCTTACACCAGCTTACGAGAGAATCGCCTTAGAAAAACGTAACGTAACGTGTTACATGTTGTACGTGCGTTATGTTACGTTTTTCTATGTGTATTGCTATACCGCGATTGACTTACGTGTCGCGTAAGGTAATTCTCACGTAAGCTGGCGTACACTTGAAAAAAATATTTAGATCTAAGAAAATATTTGTTTAGATAGTGCCAATGAGTTATTTACTGAATATAATCACATATTTATTTAGAATTAGATATATTTACTTAGATGAAATAAAAATATCTAATTCTAAATAAATATGTGTTTATATATAATTAAATAAATATGTCATTGGCACTATCTAAATAAATATTTTCTTGGATTTAAATATTTTTTTCCGGTGTAAGAGGCTGCAGCAATGTACATGCTCTGACCCTAACAATTACTACGTTTACCCGAGCGATACCTTCTATAGTAACTTACTCAAAATTATTGCAACACAATAATTTATTCCACATAAACGGGGGTCTCTGCATAATTCACTTCGCGTAAACGGGGGTCTCTAGCAGAATTATCATAAGTTACTACAAAAATAATGCTCGCGTAAACGTAGTAAATGCCGAAAAATGTCTGCTTACCTTACTCAAAAAAATCGCGGTTTACAAGTCTTTGTGTATTTGCCCTTGATGGCTCACGGATTCAATTTTCACTTGATATCACACGCGTATATAGCTTTCGTGTTACGCGTATATAGCCTTGCTTAGCGTATATAGTCTTGCACGTTTAATGAAAATAGAAACACGATGCGTCGAAATGCTTTCGCTTATTATCTCACGTTAACCGTGCACGATTGTACTGGTTATGTGATGGTTCACTTTTCTCGGCTAGCAACGATCGTGGCAGCGTGGCTTGCGATGCTTTTTTGTCTAACTCTCGAGTTCGCGCGGCAAACGTTTCCGCGTCCTGTACGCAGATGCCATTGTAGTCGCGTCGCTCAGCATATATTACTTTTATCGATATCTCGCGTTATCAAAGATACATTCATCACCAATTAATATCGACTGATATCGAAATTCCGTGTATATGGAAAAACAAATTATAAAAAATTTAACATTAAATTAACATATAAATCTAAATAATATTTATTAAAGAGTTCTTACAAAGAATTAATAATTTTAAATAAACATTTTTTGAATTTGAGTCAAACAATCTGTACAAAATAAACTATAATTTTTTGCTTCAAACAAATATTTATTTAAACCTATTTTCCTAATTCAATTATCAGATTTTTCAATTTTAAAGAATTTGTTCAATTTGAGTAAATATTATCTTAATAAAGCTATTTGTTATTTGTTTTAAAATTAATTTTAAATAAATATTTTTGTAATTTGAGTTAAACAACCTTTACAAAATAGCATACTATAATTAAGCAAATTAACAAATTGCTTCAAACAAATATTTATTTAAACTTATTTTCTTATTTTAATAATATGAGATTTTTCAATTTTAAATAATAAATTACTCTGTTTGAGTAAATATTATTTTAATAAAAGGTATTTGTTATTTGTTTTGAAATTATTTCATGTTGAATAAAATCTTTCTTTACTTTGACTATATTTACATTTAAAGTAAATCATTGCTTATTATAATCTGATAAACAACCTCTTAACCTGACTATATCATATTTGAATTATTATATTTATTTAAATTGAGTAAATTTTATTTTCAGTGTAAGACCACGTGCTGAGTGGCATACCGCGAGTTGAGCGGCAACCCCCGCCTCGTGATGAGAGGCCTCCACCTCTCCGAATCATCCCTTTAATTCGCCTTGCGAATTAATTCGTAGCCGAACCGCCGGAACAAGACGGAATCCGCCGATTCCGCCCGATCTCCGCGAGCTGAGCCGCGCCGCCGGAATACCGCGACGCCCGCCGATTCCGCCCGATCTCCGCGATCAGCGTCGCGCCGCCGAGACACCGCGAAGTCCGCCGATCCCGCCCGATCACAATCCGCGCAATCCGACCGCCGAACTCCGACGGATCGAGCCGAACACATACAACGGCGTTAAGCCGCATCCACGCGCATACGCGCCGATCATTAAGCCGGCAGTACCGGATTCTGTACATAGTAGATATAAGTTAGTGTATAAGTATTAGCAATATAATAAACCTAGTTGTAAGATCAAACGAACGCCTCTTTACTCAGCCTTCGATCCCACCGCCCGAACACTGGATACCCGCGGCTATCCGTAGCACAAAAATCCACTGTTACAAAATTAGCTTAGAAGTCATCTCTCTTAAATATTTTATACATTGAGTTTTTCACTTCCAGATTTTGCTATTCGAGAATTTTGCCTAATATTAATTTTTGCTATATTGAAAAAAACATGAAGTCTGACAAAATAATTTCATACGTATTCACTCATATTATCAAATAATTTTCCACACATTTAAAATAACATTTTTTAATAAAGTAAGTTTGATCGATCCGAGATTGATCAATGACGTGATTGACCAATCACAGCCAATCACAGATTTATTCTTCAGAGAAATAATTGTGATTGGTCAATGACATCATTAATCGCTCTCAGATCGATTAAACTTGCTTTATTCCAAAACGCTATATCAAAAGTATAAATTAAAGAATACATATTTATAACAATTTGCAGCATTTTATTTTGAATATTTTTGAATCGGTTTTTGTCCTACAAAGTAGAAGACGATCCTTTACCTGAAAAAGAGAATGAGCCTCAAAGAACTTTGGAAGAAAATAATCCTATACTTCCATCTTCTATTGAAAATCTATCTACATCCTGTAGCTGTGTCACAAAATGCTTCCTCAAAAAGAAAAGCTAATAGTGATGAATCGAATTCCGTAACTAAACGTCCACGACAATTAAAATTATTTGGAACCCAATGTAATGAACTATCAGCTCAAGATAAAAAAGAAATTCATATGAAATTAGTCCAAATGATAACATCTGATTATCAGCCATTATCTATAGTTGAAAATGAAGATTTTCGGGAATATACAAACAAATTAAATCCTTTGTACACTCTACCAAGCAAAAAACATTTATCTGTAAATATATTACCAAATTTATATGCAGAATCAGTTTCGGAGTTGAAGAAAAAACTGAATTCCGATGGAAATGTTGCGATCACAATAGACATCTAGACATCTGATAGTGCTAAAGAATATATTAACGGTTACTAGTTATTTTATTCATGATGATAAAATGTGTTCTAATGTTTTGGTAACCAAAGAAATTTGTGGATCTCACTGTAAAAGATATTGTAAGTGTATTGACAACCGTTTTAAATAAATGGCAAATTTTCAATAAAACAATAACTATTGTATTAGACAATGGAGCAAATATTAAAAAATCAATAAGTCAACATTTGCAAAAATATCACCATCCATATGTGACACACACTCTAAACTTAAGTGTAACTGAGGCTGTATCATCCAATTACCTCCTTATCGAAATTCCAAAGAAATGTAGAAATCTGGTTGGCCATTTCAAACAGTGTTTCTTGCCATAGAAAAATTGAAAAACATTCAACTTCAAATGAAATTTCCAATACTAAAAATTAAACAATGTAGTTAAGAGTTACACGATGGAACTGTTCTCTTATAATAATGGAAAGGCTTCTGCAAATTAAATATGCCCTTTCGATGGTCATAATCAATCTCCCGAAAGCTTCCTAAATTTTTTAATGTTTCTAAATGTATGATTTTAAAAGATTGTTCTAATATTGAAACTTGTTGAAATTTTAATTACACTACGATTCTTTCCGGCGAGAAATACCCAACCATCTCATTGATTACACTATTGATAAAAAGTTACAACACATCCTTAAAAATATACAAGCTCAAACTGATTGTGCTGAAAACGAGTTTATCGAAAAGTTAATCGCCGGCTTAGATGTTTAGAACAAATTAAAATAGTTTCCAAAGCAACTTTTTTAGATCCAAGATTTAAAAAAGTAACATTTTAGAAGAAAATGCCAATAACATCTAAAAATGGATTTCGGATAAACTTACCTATTTGATACATAAAAAATATAATTCGTAAACTCTAACTACTTTAGAATCTGCTACATCAACATCACAAAATGCTGAAAACATATGGACTTACTTTGATAATAAAATGACTCGAATTAAATCTTATACTACTCCAACTACAACTGCAATAAGGCAATATTTAAAGTTTCCTCATGTAGAACAATAAAAGAGTCCACTTGAGTTCTGGAAGAAACACAAACTAATGTTTTTTCCGAATTATATGAATTAGCCACGAAATACTTCTATATTCCGGGAACGTCGGTTTCTTCAGATATTTTCTAAAACAAGCCAATTGACCAACGACAGAAGAAACCACTCAAAAAAGTGGTTTTGCAATAATAGCAAAAATTTTCTAAGTGTAAAAAATTAACTAAAACAGATAAATGATTAGCAACTTTTGTGATATTGCATATGTAATTACTTAATCAGTTTAGATAACAGAAACAGAATATATATCTGTATTGTTTGGGAATTTTAAAAAGAAAGTTTCTCTAAAGCACCTATCTATGTAAAGTCAATCATGTGTTAGATCATGTGTCAATTACGTGTTAGAAAGTTGGATTGAAATAAACAGAAAAAATCAACAATGCAAACAAATGAATTTATGATCTGCACATCTACAGTTTATATGACACATCCAATTTGTCTAACTCTTTTAAAATCTCGACATGTATACACTAAAAATAATGTTTCACTGATGTAGTCAAATTTCTAGATATTATATAAGATATTAGCTGCGACATCTAGAAATCTAACTACATCAGCGAAACATTATTTACATTAACGGTTTAATATTAACGGTTATTTTGAGTGTATCACGATTACGCCGCGTGTGGCGCATGCAACACGTACTGTGTAGTACTGCATAAAAGTTCGTGCCAGCGCCCACCGGGTAGCCGTGTAGTTACATGTTGATGCCTGTTTAATAGACACGTGGATGCAAAGAAATTACGCATATTAGCACATAGGCGAATCGTGCTTTGAGTTTATGTGTATATTTTGTGTGTTTGTGGAAGTTTTACTGTGGAAGTTTTACTGTGGAAATTTTATTGTGACTATTGTAATTATGTCAGACAAGACTTTCATCGAATTGACGTCTAGAGACTTATTAACCCTTGTGTGTGCACCCGGTTACCCGGGTGCTCACCACTGCTCATTTTTGCATGTAAGTGGATTAAAAATGAAAATTTCGCTTTGTACGCCCGGATCATCGTTATTTAACTCATTTTTAAGCAAATGGTGCATTTGGAGATTTTTAAGAATTTTTTTAAGCATAAATAATCTAGTTTAGAGTATACATATGCCGCGGACGCACCCGGTTACCCGGGTACCCACCATAGAAAAATTCAATTTTGAGTGAACTATTAGCTTTTTTTATTAATTTATTTGATTTATGCACGTGAGATGAGTTGCGTAATAATAGAATACATGAAAATTTATGTAAAAAACAAAAAAAACATTTATTTAT
This sequence comes from Crematogaster levior, assembly GCA_901521435.1. Taxonomy (NCBI): domain Eukaryota; kingdom Metazoa; phylum Arthropoda; class Insecta; order Hymenoptera; family Formicidae; genus Crematogaster; species Crematogaster levior. Next base: position 8,404 of record CABEGB010001516.1, read on the forward strand.
TGCATTCTATGCACTTGGCAAAAGTTATCGCAAATAGGCCTATCACATTCGGAGCAGGCCTTTCGTGTTTTCCTTCTCTTCTTAATTGTTTGTTTGTAACAAATATGGCAGGAACCGATAACTTTCTTCCTTCCTGATGCATCTCGTTGAACTGACGGACCTGGATCAGCCTCCACTGGATTTACTGGCCGACCGATTACACTTTCAATAGCGATCTTGGGGTTATAATTTCTCATTATTTGCACGTTATGATATCGATCCTCAATCATTGGCGTTGCAAGTTCTTCGCTCAATTGGCGTAGAAATAACCGTCGCTGGTTGGTTTTTTTCGGCAGCATCTTATTATTTTCATAATAAATGAGGTAGGCAGCGAGTGAGGCAACGTCTAATATGTTGAAAAACATAATTACCGGCCATCTCAAAGTGCGACGTTGTGTAGTGTATCTACTAATCATTTGGTCCATCGTGTCGACGCCAGCTTTATATTTATTGTAATATGTGATAATATGGGGCTTCTTCTTAGCATCATCGTTCACAGCCATGTCGGAATGCATCGTTGATATTAGAATAACTGCTTCATTCTTCTTCGGTACGTAGGAGCACAGCGTTACTTTTTCGTAGAATCCAAACATAGTAGAGTATAGTTCTCTCGATTTATTTGGAGCCATCACACTTGGAATGTAAGGTTTATTTTCCTTCAAAGTGCCAACTAAAGTTAACTTCCATGAAAGTAAATGTTTGGCAAGTGGTAAGGTTGTAAAATAATTATCCATGGTAATATTTCTACCACTGCCTCGGTACGCGGCTGCAAGTTCTTTTACTATTCTTTCTCCTTGATGTTTCTCTCGAACATTACCTGTTTTGCCTGTGTAAATGATGCCGTGCAAGGGATAGACATTTTCAGCGTCGCAAGTCCACCAAATCTTGATTCCATATTTGGCCGGTTTCGAAGGTATGTGCTGCGTAAACCTTGTGCGACCGCGAAAAGGATAAAGTTGTTCATCGATCGTTAAATTTTCCGTCGGCTTGTACATCATAGATAAATTTGCGTTGAGCATTGTCCAGAGATCACGGATCTCGAAAATCCTGTTTTCTCTTACCTTTGTACGAGCTACAGCAGGCCAATTTATTTACAAATGCTTCGGCCTCTCATTTTTTATGTTTATTTACTGAGATAAACGCTAAGGAAACCATTTCAATTGCATAAATATTGAAAAAATTGAAAAAATGAGAGGTGGGCACCGGGGTACCCGGGTGCGTCCGAACGTTGGTAAAGTTGGATGCGTACACAAGGGTTAAAAACATGGAATCTCGAGGAATATGCATCGGCGTTTGAAAGTAAGAATATAATTACTAGTTTTTTTGATGAAATATTATAATTAGATTAGATATCTATTGCATAAATTTTTTGCACTATTGTTAAAATAAATTAATTTTTTTCACATGCCATTATTCATTTTTTTAGCAAGTTATGTTAATAAAAAAATTTTTTCTGCTTCGTATAATATTTCAACAAAGTTATAAATTTTTGTCATAAAGCCCTTTTTCGGATATAAATTTCAAGAATATTGCGCACGTGGCATACAATTATATACATATATACCATTCGCAGAATATTCTCGAATCTTTTATTTGATAGATATCTAGATGTGAGGCTGCGATACCTTTCGCTGATGTAATTAGATTTCTAGGTGTAGCAGTTAGATATCTAGCTAAGAGATCTAGAAATCTAACTACATCAGCGAAACATTTTTTTTAAAGATGTGTGACTTAAAATAAGTATTTTATCACAATTATTTTATATCCAATAAATATTCATAAATATTTTTGTTTATTTTGTATTATAGGTAATTGTATAGAAGCCGCAGAATTTGAAAGTCTATTAGAACCTGAGTGGAAGGAAACTTTAGAGTCTTTGATCCCATTTTCTGGCCACAGAATGAGATTCATGAAAAATGTGAAAAATTTTGTCAAAATTGACACAAACGAAATGGTACAACATAAGTTAATACACATAGATATTAATATATTAATTAATTATTTTAATAATGATATATCAAATGTGTGAGGAAAAATATGGCATGCAAAACAATTAATTTATTTCAATGTAAAAAAAGATTTTTAAATATTTAAAAAGTAATTTTAAATGCATAATTTCTAGTGCGAATTATATTCGTAAAAAGAGGTAGAAAGAAAGAGAGAAAAATGATAGAAAAATAAATTGTTGTTTAAATTTAGTATATTTGTAATGAATTTTTTATATTAATACGCTAATTTTATATTTTTAATCGAATTTTAGAAATTTTATCTGAAATATCATTACGTTTTCAATTCTGAATTTTTTCTTTCCACTTTTTTGCAGATTGAAAATAATTTTCTAAAGTTAGAAGGATAAAAGATGAGAAGGATAAAAATGAGAAGGATAAAAATAAAAATACTGTTATTTCTTTTTCACCTCAACCAGTAAGTATGCTTTGATATTGTATTTAATTTAACAGCTTCTTTCAAAAAACTTAAAAATTTTTATTTTTAAATATTAAATTATCAATTTCGAAGGGTACATCAAATGAATCAGAAGACATTAAAGAAACTGAAGAAATTCTAAAAAACAATGATCCAGAGGAAAATTTGGAGGAATCATTTGATCAAGAAGCTCCAAAAAATATTGCCAAAAAAAGAAAGATAGAGTTATTATGTACTGTAGAGAGTGACGAATCTAATGTCACACGAGGTGAGGTAAGTTATGAATAATTGGTTTTCTTTAATATATTACATATATACACTTTAATATTTAATATTTACAATATTTACAATATTCTTTAATATTTACAATATATACAGAGTGTCTGTAATCAAATTTTGTAAAAAAATTTCTTGAAAATTTCCGGATTTTCCAAACATTCTTGTTTAAAATTTATGAAAAAAAATCTTGAGAATTTTTTTTTTTTTTTATTTTTTCCAAAGAGTAGACATCCTATTCTAGTACATAATGTTTTATGTGTGTGTATTTAAAAAATTTCATTTACATTTTTTTTTATAATTTTGTTCAGCAACTTCGTTTTCTTCTAAACAAGTCAGCTACAGGTAGATGTCTTTTACAACTAGCAAAGCAAGGCTCTTATTTGAAGGATAAAGACAGAAATAAGTTAACAGATATTATTATTGAAAATCAATTGAGCAAAAGTGACAAGTAAGCTTATTTGTTATTTTACAATTTAAATTGTGATCCTCATATCATAATCATTTTTTCTTGTTTCTTAATGTCACTTTTTCTACTTTTAGAATTTCAAGTACAGAGTTTCCTAAATTGGTTGCTGCTATTCAATATTTATTTCCTCAAGAAGATAGCGTAAGACAATATAAATTTTCATAACAAGTTATTGAATATAAAATGAGCTGCACATTTTTATGTAGATTGTAATTATGCTAAATTTATTTGCACAGGAGCTTTATTACATTCCATATAAATGTATAAATGGAAACAAACTATTGGCAAAAGGAAAATTAATTACAAAATACTATTTTATGCGAAAAGAATTTAAAGCTCTCGGTATTATTGCGACTAAAAGTGAGGATCAATCAGATTCTCAAGATGATTTAATAACAGGTTTGTTGTATATTTATATTTTTTTCTCTAATTTGATAATTTTTTATTTTAAATATTTTTTGTTATTTTTATTTTGGTAATTTATTTTTTATGATTTTATTTTATGAAATAGATGATCTACAAGGAAAACTTACTTTTTTTAAGGAGAATGTAGAACCGTGGCCTACAATAATAGATTATTGGACAGATACCTCAAAACAAAGAATTGCACAATTGCATGCCAAATCTCGAATTACAAATAAAGAAAATGACAAAAGAAAAATTAATAAAAGCAAGAGTAACAAAGTAATTCCACAAATTGGATTAATTCAAGAAAAAAAAATTGGAAAATATTTCAACTTATTTAAAAAAATACCCAGCTCTTAAAGAAAAACTTGGATACACTTTGGTTAATATTATTTTAATATTATGTACTGTTTTGCATTTTATCATGTGCTACAAATTGATTTTGTATTTTAACCTTCTATTTTTTATGTTTTAGTTTGAAATAGATTTTGATTTATTATATCCCGAACAAAAACTGAAGGCTTATAATTCATATTCAGAGTTTCGCAACCGTATTATGCAAGTGCTAAACAAAGAAGAAAATAAATGTGAGGCACTTAAAGATAATTGTCTACGTGTTACAAATGATGAGATTTCAGAAGGTAAAAAAATGTTAGATACAAAATTTTATTTTTTATTACAAAGTATTAATTTTTTAAATTTAAAATTGGCTTTTATATTGTCAACTTTTCCTTTTCTTAATAGATAGCAAAAATTTAGTAGCATTATTGTCACTTTGTTATTTGGATACTGTCGTAACAGTTGCGCGTAAATCCGGTCGTACGTGGAGACCACCTCATAGAGAAATTCAAGAAGGCATAATTTCCCAAATTGAAGTAAGTGTTTATTCTACAGAAATGTTACATACACATTTTTTGTTTTTAAGATTGAGTATTTCTAAGTATTTTTGGAAAAATATATTAATTTAATTTTAATTTTATCTACATATTTTAATTTTTAGAGTGTTCAAAAACTTCAAACATTTATTCAAGAAAAAGAAAAAAACTAATTCACTGGAATCTTACTATTCAGCCATATGTTCTTGTCTGTGGATCATCCATAGAAGACATAGATGCTTGTTATGTTATTCTCGATAGAGAGACACAATTTCTCGCTCAATCCTCAATAAGAGCTTTGGATCTATGTTTTAAGATTATTCACACAGCTCATTTAAACTACTCTCTCGAAAGTTATCGCTTATGGAGACTCGTTCAGAAGGAGCTTTACGACTTAACAACTGAATTTGATGAATGGAAGTCTGATGCTCAACTACCAAAATTATTTAAAAAATTTTCTTGCAAGTAAAAATACAAGATCTGTTTTTATTTCTCAACTTTTAAATGATATTTTATTTTTTGTCTAATACGTGCAATACATATGAAATGTATAAGCATATGTTTAAATTTTTATATTTTTTTGGTTGTTCTTTGTACGTTAAAAACTAATTACTATAATTTTGTAACGATGCACCCCGAAAAACATAGCATCGTTTCGCCGGTAGAACACCAACCGAAACCGGCAACGGGGCGCGATGCGCCCCACACTATTTTTTAATACTTGAATAGTCAGATCGCTCGAGGCATACAGCCTCGCGATAAGCGACACCGAACGCGCACGGGAAAACCCGACCGCCGCCGAACACCAACCCGAGCGTTTTCCTACTCCGAGCCGGCACGCGTACGCCGGGTGGGAGACTTTCCTTTCCACATCTCCTCACAATTTCCCGGTATAAAAAGGGATCCAAAAAGATCTCGAGACCGATTCCGGATCCTGACAGCCGACGCTACCAACCGACGTTAGAAGGATACTCCTGAACCAGTTCCTCAAAGCCGCAAAACCAGGGAGTCGAGCGTACTCGGTTTCCGTCGAGCGTTCTCGACAGCTGCTTCCCAGACACCGAATTCTCCGGGTGAAACAGCGCCCGGGGTGGAGCGTACTCCGCCTCCGCCGAGCGTACTCCGCCTCCGCCGAGCGTTCTCGGCCGCTGCTGAAACCGAAAATCCGAATCCGCTACGGGACGTGGGGTAGAGCGTACTCTGTCTCCACCGAGTGTTCTCGGTTCCCATACGCACACCGACCATCCGTGCCTACTCCCAGAGACGTCGAGTAGCGTGCAGCAGAGCGTTCTCTGCTACCGCCGAGTGTTCTCGGTCCGACGATCTCATACCAATCCAAAGACCGCAAAACCTGCATAACGCGAAATCGCGCCACGATCGTATCGGCACCACGCTATCGCCATTGATACGGCGATAGCGGGCCATTACGCCGCGCCGCGAACCGCGGACTTCAAACGCGCCCGCGATACGTACAATACCACCCGCGACACCGCGCCGCGCCGAAACACGCACCCGCCACGTGCATCCAGCGTGCGTACCGAATCCGAATCGCGATACCGCGCGCGCCACGAAATATCGAGCGCTACCGCACGCCTTGCGTATGATATATCCGCTCACAAGAACTTGTACATATGTAAATAGCTTAACGTAATAAATTAAGGTGTATTGTCAACTCCGTTTCGTATTTTACTCACAAGGGAAGTGTCACGACTGTCCGGAACCGATTTGATTCTCCTTTAAATATGTTGTTATATATACAAATCTAAGAGACACGTATTTTTTTATATGGGCCACTTTTGACTTTTAAGGGGTAAAACACCCCTTTGAAAAAAAACGGTTTTTATCTTTCAAGGCGAATATCTTTGAAACTATTAGAGATAGAAAAAAAATTCAAACGGGGTATTAAATGGCTTGATGAGTACTACAAAATACTGTAAAAAAATTTTTTTTTTTTTTTTTTCAAAAAATCTTACCCCTTTAACTGTTTTTTCAAAATTTTTAATTTTTGTTTTCATCAAATTAAAGGTTATTTTTTAACGAATTCATCCATGTATATTAAAGTTATGTTGCGTAATATCATTTTTGAGAAATCATTACAAACCCCTCCGTATATACGTTATTCGTGCTCGTATCGTATCTACTATGTGCGTAAGTGTAATAATTATCGTCGAAATACAATATTTAAAAAAATGTTAAATTTGTACAAAAATAAGCTTTTATTTGTGGCGATAAAAAAAATTTGAAATTTTGAAAAAAGAGGAATGGAAATTTTGGATTGGAATATTTTAAAAATTAAAAAAATTTTTTTTGCACTGTCTTATAAAGTACTCCTAAAATCATTCAACTTTTATTACATGATATTTTTCTAACAATACAGATTATAAAAAATATTAAGAATTAGGGTAGAGTTTTTATTGTACCTTCTTAAAATTATTAAATTGTATTTATCTCTGTACCTTTTTTTTTTTTTTTTTTTTAACGTAGGGAAATCCTCATGGATACCCGTTCCCCGGGGGAGGAAACGGGTTATGCCGGACTCTTACCGGCTAAAACCCTACGGTGGCCCTCCTCGTGCGCGTTGCACGATATTACAACTTATTTAAATATTCGTGGTTTAAAAGTGGATATACGAACGAAAGACCAGAAGAATTTGAAAATCCAGTAGAATTCAGTTTTGACGAAACTTCAACAATATGTGATATCGAAGGTTGCAATAATTTAGCTGTAGTAAGATGTTCTTGGTGCAAACAGTCATTATGTTTAAAACATTTTTTCGTCGATTATCATTATTGTAATGTATATAATGAGTAAATAATAAAAAAAATAATATAAATTTATTATCTAGTAAAAAATATAAATGTATTATAATATATGTAAACATTTATTAATTATTTTATTATTAATTACGTGTAGATATTATTGCGCAAAATTAATGTATAAACTAATAAATAAACAAGATGTTAGAGCATTGGAATAAAAATAATAAAATAATAAGTTGTAAGAGAAAATAATCTTAAGATATTATAAGGAAATAATGTAGGTACAGAGATGAATGTTGCGTTCCCGTGGTCTCCCAAACGCGCACGAGGAGGGCCACCGTAGGGTTTTAGCCGGTAAGAGTCCGGCATAACCCGTTTCCTCCCCCGGGGAACGGGTATCCATGAGGATTTCCCTACGTTAAAAAAAAAAAAAAAAAAAAAAAAAAGGTACAGAGATAAATACAATTTAATAATTTTAAGAAGGTACAATAAAAACTCTACCCTAATTCTTAATATTTTTTATAATCTGTATTGTTAGAAAAATATCATGTAATAAAAGTTGAATGATTTTAGGAGTACTTTATAAGACAGTGCAAAAAAAATTTTTTTAATTTTTAAAATATTCCAATCCAAAATTTCCATTCCTCTTTTTTCAAAATTTCAAATTTTTTTTATCGCCACAAATAAAAGCTTATTTTTGTACAAATTTAACATTTTTTTAAATATTGTATTTCGACGATAATTATTACACTTACGCACATAGTAGATACGATACGAGCACGAATAACGTATATACGGAGGGGTTTGTAATGATTTCTCAAAAATGATATTACGCAACATAACTTTAATATACATGGATGAATTCGTAAAAAAATAACCTTTAATTTGATGAAAACAAAAATTAAAAATTTTGAAAAAACAGTTAAAGGGGTAAGATTTTTTGAAAAAAAAAAAAAAAAAAAATTTTTTTACAGTATTTTGTAGTACTCATCAAGCCATTTAATACCCCGTTTGAATTTTTTTTCTATCTCTAATAGTTTCAAAGATATTCGCCTTGAAAGATAAAAACCGTTTTTTTTCAAAGGGGTGTTTTACCCCTTAAAAGTCAAAAGTGGCCCATATAAAAAAATACGTGTCTCTTAGATTTGTATATATAACAACATATTTAAAGGAGAATCAAATCGGTTCCGGACAGTCGTGACACTTCCCTTGTCAGACCCATCGAACCCCGGAATCCGACGAGCTACGCCCGAGCGTTCGAGAATACGGGTTGTTTTAATTTAATATATTAATGTACTATCTTATTAAAATCTAAAGTGAAAATTTTTTAAAATTTAGTATTTAGATTAAAGCAAATTGGATACACGTCGAAAGGCCCCTTAGAATAAATCAAAGTAAAATGTTACATATCAAGCCTTTTTCTGGAGCCATATATCATATATATATATACTTAGAAATTACAATTTACGAAATTGAACACATGATAAAGTTAGAGAATTAGAGTGAAATAGAATAAGGTAAAATGAGATCGGTATACGGGCATAGTAAGATGTAGATAAAATCGCACATGTACAATAAATTAAATAAATTAAAACAATTAAAGAAATTAAACAAACAGTTACATAAAAACATTATAATTAAAGTAAAATCGGTAAAATATAAGTAAAAATTACGCAAGATTACAAATAAGTTAAGTAAATAAGCAATTAAAACGTCACGCTATAACTAAAGTAAAATCGTGTTAGTATTTAGAATTAATATTAAATATTTTGAGACATTTTGAGATTGAATTTTCCAGTAATTAAATTCTTATAAGTTTTATTTTATATATCACTGATATAAGCTGGGACATTTTCTGTAAAAATTTTAGTTTCATTATATTATTTTTTTCTTTTTATAATTATCTCAAATGCCGTCCTGCTTTATATGTGCAATTAGGTTACGCGAAATCAATCAATTACATAAACATTTAAGACTTATTCATAAGCTCGATGATAACCGTTCTATTTATAAATGCGTTGAAGTTGGATGTTACCAACAATGTTCTAATTGGAGTAGCTTTAGACGTCATTTAAATAAGTTTCATTTAATTCCTAGTAATACAGATCCTATATCAAGCTCTATGAATGAAACTTATGAAACAGAACTTAATTCTAATGTTTTGCCTACTAATAAGCAGTTAAATAAATATGAATGCAAAAATGATAATTTTTTTTCATCTGATTTAAAACAAGAACTTCCATCCATGAATTTTTACTCAATGAAACTTTGTTAAAAGATAAAATAAAGACTTCAGCTTCCATGTTAATAACCAAATGGTATAGCAAATCTGGTCGTCCCCGTAAAATAATTCAAGAATTTATAGAAGACATCACTGAATTTTTGTCTACCAATCTCTCATTGGTATCGACTGATATTTCAATGATACTTCAAAATCAAAATGTTGACTCTAGCATTATTGATAATATCTGTTATAAAATTGATGTATTAAAAGATCTATTTAAGGATTTCAAAACAGAATACTTAAGATTTCAATTCTTGAAAAAAGAAGGATTTTATATTGCACCTGAAAGTTATAACATTGCTCCTGATATGTTCATAAAAAAAAATCATGGAAAAGTTCTTGTTGAAATTGATAATGCTGAAGGACAATTTATACGTTTACGGAAGGTTCTAAAAGTTTTTTTGGAGTTACCAAATGTGTTTGACATTATAAAGAATGTTTTAAGTAAAACTATATATGAAGATGTTTTTGCTGATTATATTCATGGATCTCACTGGCAAAAAAAAAAGTTTTATTTGGCGAAAAGCTTGTGATTCCTCTGTTTGTATTCTATGACGATTTTGAAGTTGATAAAGAAATTGGTTCCCACAGTGCTAAACTTGGTGCTGTGTATGTAAAAATAGCATGTCTTCCCCCTGAATTTCAAAGTTCTTTGGATAATATTTTTTTGACTCTACTTTTTAATGCATCTGATCGTGTCAATTATGGAAATAAGCGAATATTTCAGATTTTTATTAAAGAATTGAATTTTTTGTTTAATAATGGCATTGAAATTACAATAAATAATGTTGTTCATAAAGTTTATTTTGTTATGGCTCTTTTAATGGCTGATAATTTAGCTCTCCATTCAATGCTTGGTTTTGCAGAGGGGTTTATTGCAAATTTTCCATGTCGTATCTGCCGTGCTCATAAATCTTTAATTCATTCACAAACAGAGGAAGACCCAAGTTTAATCAGAAATAAATTTCAACATGATATAGATTGCAAAACTGGCAATGTATCCAGAGGTGTAGCGTGGGTAAATGCCGCCCGGGGCGGACCAAATTTTGCCGCCCCCTGAACATTTAAATTGTAAGACCTTTTTTTTTTTTTTTAGGGATTGTTGTATGCCAAAGCGTGCAATGATACTACTTTATTTCCCATTTCCATTACACACGCCCTTTGTGCTTTTTGTTTACAGATTGGTTGGCTTTTGAACTTACACTCCAAGAATGCATTCTAATTTCACAAATGTTTTCATCTTTTCTCTTTTCAACTTTTCAAATTGTGCGACCTTTTTTTTTTAGTCAGTTAACGGCAGCGGTCAAAATGCCGCCCCCCTGAAAGTGCCGCCCGGGGCGGTCCGCCCCCCTCGCCCCCCCCCCCCACGCTACGCCCCTGAATGTATCTTTAACTGGAGTTAATGAAGAGTCTGTTCTCAATAAAATTGACACTTTTGAAGCAATTGACAACTCAAGCGTTGACATTATGCATGATATTTTTGAGGGGATTTGCATTTATGATATGGGTCACATTTTATATCAATTAATTTTTGTGAAAAATTACTTTACTGTCGACATACTTCCGACTCATTACATTTGATTATGATAACATTACATTTGACTATAACTAATAAGCCTGTTGAATTTAAAGAAAAAGCTCTTCGTAAAAGATCAATAAAAATGACTGCCAGTGAGATGCGCACTTCATATTTTTACTTTACTCGTGGGTAATCTGATTCCAGAAAATGATCCCATATGGAAGTTTTACTTAATTCTTCGTGATATTATTGATATTATTTTAAAACAACCCGTTGATTCGAACGCACGGGCGTAGCTCGTCGGATGCCGGGGTTCGATGGGTCTGAGTGAAGTACGCTATGTTGGTAACAAATAACTTATTTTATTGTCTACTATTTACAATTATTTACAACTCGCGCGGGGAGTGGATATAGCGCGTGTGGAGCGCGCGGTAACGCCGATGTCGCGTGGTCCGCGCGGTAACGGGACGCGATTTCGGTGAGCGCGCAGAGCGCACGCGGTGAGCACATGCTCCGACGCGGCGCGGTGACGTGATCTCGCTGTAGCGTGTATCGGTTTAAATGCTTGCGGTTCGTAGCGCGGCGCGATGGCTTGTCAATCGCCGTATTAATGGCGAAGACGCGGTGTTCTGGCGCGGCTTGAGATCGGAAATCCGCGAAAGGTATCGGGATGAGACGACCGGACCGAGAACACTCGGCGGTAACAGAGAACGCTCTGTTGCACTCTTATTCGGCGTCTTGGTGGATAGGCACGGATGGTCGGTGCTGGTACGGGAACCGAGAACTCTCGGCGGAGACAGAGTACGCTCTACCCCACGGCCCGTATTGTAACAGGAGCTCCGGTTCGGGCAGCGGCCGAGAACGCTCGGCGGAGACGGAGTACTCTCCACCCCCGGGCACTGCCTTTACCCGAAGAATTCGGTGCTCTAGGAAGCAGCTGTCGAGAACGCTCGACGGAAACCGAGTACGCTCGACTCCCTGGTTTTGCGGCTTTGAGGAACAGGTTCGGGATTATCCTTCTAACGTCGGCTGGTAGCGTCGGCTGTCAGGATCCGGAATCGGTCTAGAGATCTTTTTGGATCCCTTTTTATACCGAAAAATGAGAGGAGGTGGGGAAAAGGAAATTCTCCCACCCGGCGTACGCGTGCCGGCTCGGAGTAGGGAAAGCGCTCGGGTCGGTGTTCGGCGGCGGTCGGGTTTTCCCGTGCTCGCTCGGTGTCGCTTATCGCGAAGCTGTATGCCTTGAGCGATCTAATGATTTGAGTATTAAAAATGGTGTGGGGCGCACCGCGCCCCGTTACCGGTTTCGGTGGGTGTTCTACCAGCGGAACGATGTTATGTTTTTCGGGGTGCATCGTTACAATTTTATGTAGGCAAATACAGAAAGAAATTATAAAAATACTGAAGGAAAGAAATGCTGAACATCATCGTTTGTATATTATTCTTTTTGATGATACGTTGAAACCTAAACACCATCATATGGTTCACTATCCATCCATTTTACCTCAATCTGGTGTTCTTATTAATTTAGCATGTGACCGGTTTGAAACTAATCATCAGCCGGCTGTGCAAGACGCTAAAGCTACTCCTTCTAGAAAAAATATTGCTTACACTTTAGCTGTAAAACAACAGCTTCGATGTGCTTACCGGTTTATAATTCAAAAGGGTCTTAATAATATATTACAAGTAGGGCCTGAAGAGAAATCAAATTCTTTTAATTTATCTATTCCTTTTCTTCCAAAAAATTTTTCTAATAACTTTAAGCAACACACTTTTATCATTTTTAAAGGAATTTTGTATAAAAAAGGAATGTGCGTAGCAACAGGAATAGATGATGACAATGGACCTGAATTTGGTATAATTTCCTCAATTCTGATAAACAATAATAGTAGTATCTGTTTCGTGTGCAATGTCCTTTTTTGTACAATGTACAATGAACATTTTCATTCTTATAGTGTATGTAATACTGGCAAAATAATATCAATTTTGATTAATAATCTTTTAGATTATTTACCTTTGTTATATTGTAAAAGCAGTGATGGAAAACAATATGTTACACTGCGTCATTTACTGTAGTACACAATAAGAATATGTATTTAAACATTATATAAAACATTTAGATATTAAGATTATAAATAAATTTATTCTTTTTTATAAGAGATGGTACTTATTAGTATTTTTCAATACATATATAATTATAAGTCTTTCTTTTAGTTATCTATCCTGTGTCCAAAAACTAAATCTGTTACTGATATATATATATATATATTGTTACATCCGCGCTCGCCGCCCGGTGTTCTTCTTGTCGCGCGGGGTTCCCTAGCAGCGCGTCGTCGGCTGTTTAACAGCGATCGGCGTATTTGTGCCGGATCTATCGGGTGTTACGGACGTGTTTCTCTGTACGCTGTTCCTTGCATTAAAGAGTTCCTTCAACCGTAAACGGAGTATTTATTCCGCCTTGGCGGAGAGTGTCGTGTGTGTCAGTGAGTGTGTTTCTGTGTTGGCGTGGCCCGGCGTGGAGGCGCAACAATATACAGGGTGATCCAGGATAACCTTCCACCTGTAAAATGACATATTCCTGACATAATTCTAAGACGATTTTTCCTTTATCAAAATTTAATTTGAAGCGTAGTTTTCGAGTTACAAGCAAAAATAGTTAGGAAATCACGCGTCGAGTACAGAAGGCAGGCAGGAGCGGCGCACCGCTAGCGTAACGAGGGTTCAGTTGACCGCCCGACGGGTGATTACCACCGCGTGAGTCGCTATTTTAATCTTATGACATAAAATTATGCTTTAAATAAAATTTTTATAAAGAAAAAAGTGTCTTAGAATTATGTTAGGAATACGTGTTCCTTAAAATAAAAATTACTTTAATAACAAAAAGTTGTTCCGGTTCGCCGGCCGTTGAACGCTGCAATCAGCTGATTGCTACACGCGTGTAATGCATGTGTGCATAAAAAAGAGAGAGAGAGAGAGAGAGAGAGGGAAGGAGGGAGAGACATTCATACACATGCACGCACGTACGCATACACTTTTTTTCTCACTCTCTTTCTCTCTTTTACACACTCTCTCATTCAGTCACTCATTTACTCACTCACTCACCTGCTCAATCATCTTGTAGCAGCGTAGCGAATCCTCATGCTACGTGTTAGGTCAGGTCAGGTCAGGTCTGCTGCACCGTGGCTGCGTGATGGAGGAAGTCAGCAGGGACACGTGTCAAAGTCACTCCGCATACTTGCACGTATTAAACTGACTTAGAGAGTGAAAAATGTCCGGAATTTGTGACAAGTCGAAATAATCAGTGATGGTGAACACGGGCAATTGGGGGTTTTTTCCCCCTTTTTGCAAAGTGACGAAGTTATAAACGATTGAAAATGTGAAGTGGAAATTCTGTGGTACTGCGCGACCGTTATAAGACACTCCCGTGCAAGTGACGTGTGTATGTGGATGTGCGAGCGAAAAGGTGATACACCATAGGGATACCTGAAGTGTTGAGAAACATGTGGTGAAAATGTGGTAGTGCCCATGGGGTTTGTACAATGTATAAAACCCGTGTTAAGTGAAGGGTGTAAGACGCCGTCGCTGTTCTATGTGGCAAGTGCACAAGGTGCGAGACAGGGTGCAGGAAGGCGCAGAGGACCGGAGGCTGTTCCTAGAGCCCGGGTGCGAGATGACTGTTATCTTTGGCAAGGAAGAGTAGCGTGAGTTACCTGTAACTGTCTCGAGATGTGTTGTATAGTCGCAATTGTTGCTCGGTGGTGTTAAAAATCGTGATGTGAAATGTGAAGTGCCGCTCATTTGTACCCTAAATGTACTTCGGGCTGGCAAACCTCCCTGAGCGCGAGCGCGCATTTTCGCGTATAAGTCCGCAGTGAACCGAGCGTGTGGTTAAGTTGGCACATTTACGGCATAGGACGATAGGACGTGACAATGTTATAATTATTTGGACGGTTGGCGGGATTGCCGAGTGCAGATGATGTTACTATGGTAGCAGTAGTAAGGGTGCGGTCCCATGGACTGATATTTTCCGCGTAACGCGTTTCGCGTAACCAATCAGAGATGTTCCGTGTTTTTTGTTACGCGGAATTGAATATCCTTAGTGCACATGGTATATAAAACGGCGTATCGCGTATCGCGTATAACCAATGATATTTCTATTCTATTAGAAAGTTCCAACAGAAATACTAAATGCTTACAATTTATTGGTTGCACGCGATACGCGATACGTCATTTTATATTCCATGTGAACGATGAACATCTGAATAAATATATTTTTGCGTGATATTTAAGTTTCCATATATGTATATGTATAAATGCCATATAATCAATAAAATAAGTGTGGTATAATAATTAATTTATTGACATTGAATATTTTTAAACCAAAAATGAACTCAGATTTATTAATATCTATTATTGCTTTACAAAAGCAAAGAATAAATAAAAACAATTATAAACAGTCAATTATAAAATTAAAAAAATTAGTGACTCTTTTTTTATTATACAAAGAAGAAAAACAAAAAGAAATTGTAAAACGAAGATGTTGGGTTCATCCAATTTTTTCTACCAAAAGGCGTCAACAATATGGAGCAAGTAATACTCTAATAAGAGAATTACATTTTTACAACGATGAAAAATTTATCAATTATTTCCGTATGAATAAAAAAACATACGAAGAATTATTAAACATAATTGGACCATACATAACGAAACAAACATGTATTCGAGAGCCAATATCGGCAAATACACGTCTGGAGATATGTCTTCGCTATTTAGCTTCAGGAGATAGTATGAAGTCTCTTTCCTATACATTTCGTGTAGGAACTAGCACTATTTCAAAAATTGTGCTTGAAACTTGTGAAGCAATTTGTATTAGTTTGCGAGACAAAGTTTTTCCAAAATTTGACAATGACTTCTGGAAACATACAGCAAACCAATTTGAAGAACGATGGAATTTTCCACATTGCATAGGAGCTATGGATGGCAAACATGTTGTACTTCAGGTATGTTAATGTCTTAAACTTAAATCTCTTTTATTTTTATTATATTAAAAGAATATAATCGTCTTAAACTTCATATACAGGCTCCTCCCAACAGTGGATCAATTTATTACAATTATAAAGGTCAGCACAGTTTGAATTTATTTGCACTATGTGATGCACAATATCGGTTCATCGCCGTGGACATTGGAGCAGAAGGACGACAAAGTGATGGTGGGGTATTTCGAAACAGCAAGTTATATACTGCGATAGAAGAAAATTCTTTACAAATACCATCTCCAGAAGTTGTTAATGTCGGAGGTCCTGTATTACCATATGTAATTGTCGCAGATGAAGCCTTTGCCTTAAGAAACTATTTGATGCGACCATATTCCCGAAGTCAAAAACTTGATCGAAAAAAAAAAATCTTTAACTACAGATTGAGTCGAGCAAGACGGGTTGTAGAAAGTTCTTTTGGTATATTAAGCGCAAAATGGCGAATCTACAGAAGACCGATTATAGCATCTATTACTTTAAGTAAAAAAATAGTGCTAGCAACATGTTGTTTGCACAATTTTATAATTAATCACGAAGATAATAATCGATATTATTCTACTGTAACATTAAATGATGAACCTAATGAAGCTTTTCAAGATAATGTAACAGAAAAACATTCCTATTGCAAAAATGCGGCGATTATAAGAAATACGTTTGCTGATTATTTCGAAGGAGATGGAGCAGTTACGTGGCAATGGGAAAAATCACTTCGTAATGAATTTTAAATATGTATGTGTATATATATAATATATATATATATATATACATATACACACTTTAAAAAAACTTTTCATGTATAAAATCTGTAATATATAAGGAATTTAAATAAGTAATAAGAATATACACAAATATATTCCGCAAATATATTAATTTTAAACTTTTATTGCATTGCCCCAACATTAGTTGCTTGTACAAAAATTAAATAAAAATACAACTATATCACAAGTATATAACAAAACAAATATAATATTTCCTTCTTGTGAATTTTCTTTTCTTTTATAGTTTTAATACTTTTTATTGCAACTTTTTAATCTTACTCGAATATCACGTTTTTCTTAATCAAAGTTCGTAACATATATATATTTATAATATATGTATATATATATATATATTTAACATATAAAACATTGTACTCTCTGTTTGGTTAAATCCTTAATTAATAACTTATTTAAACCTATCTTATTGTTCAAACTCTGCTGTTGTAGTCATTTGTAGAAATTTAATTTGCAACATAACTCTCTTTTCATATGGCAGACGGCGTAAAGCTTCTCCTAAACTTTTTAAAAATCCATCTACAGCATCAATTTCAGTAACAGGCATCTTTAGAATATCTAATAAAGCAGTTTGTAACTGCTGTGACTCGTCGTTCTTCTTTCCTGTAAACATAATTAAATTAACATTAAAAAAAGAACAATAATATATATGAATAATATATATTAATTTGAGATATATAATTAAACATATTTACGTCTTTTAGCTGATGAAGTAGATGTTGAAGGTAACGATGCAAGATCAGAGCTTTGAAATGAAGTTGATGTTTCGGAATATATCTCTGACTCAACATCTGACAAGGAGTAATCATTATTACAGCCATTATTTTCTTTTTCTTTATCTTCCGAGAATGACTTTTCAGGTGTGGTTAATGTGCTTATTGTTCTGTAAAATACTAATTATTATAGATAACAATTTATACATAAAAATTTGATTTTGTATAACAAACGGTGTAAAACGTACGGTGTAGTCTGAAATGTGTCATCCAAAGGTCTCATCAGTTCAAAAAATTTATAATTAGATTTAAAATTTGCTGAAGAAGCACTCGAAGATCCACTCGGCACATAGCTTTTTAATTTTTTTCTGGCTCGAATATAACAGTCACGATGATATTTCCACTTTTTTTGTAGTTCTTTAATACTGATATTACCTGTTTAATAAACATATTTTTCAATCTTATACAATTTTTTAAAAAGCAATAAATATCTCGATTATTCGTAGAACATAATAATATAAATATATTATATTTATAATAATATAGTAATTTATAATAATATAGTAATTTATATATGTACATACTACCAATTGTATTTTGTATTTCCTCCCATAATGCTGTTTTTTTCGTTTTGGACCTCTCTTTGACATCTAAACGATGGTCGTACAATGGTGGTCTATTTATTACTGCCATTATTAACTGCTCATCGAAATCTATATTTTGAGGTGATACTGATGATTCATCGTCAAGTTTGCTCACTGTCAAAGGAATAAGTTTGATATATTGTTACATTAAATAACATTTAATATAATATACAAATAGATACAGTGTTAAGTATGAATATTAGTACATACCAATAATAGCTACATTATTTTCATCAATGTTTATAACGTCTGTTTTTTCATTATAATCTTTAAAACATGCATGATCTAATATATTTCCACACTGATATGCCAAAAACCAACCGCAATATCCACATTTAATTTGCTTAAAAAAAATAATTATTTTAAATAATTAAAAACCAAATTATTTTGTTTTTATAAGTAAATATTAGAAATTGAATTTTTTGTACTATTATATGTTATATATCATATTCCAGGTAAACAAAATTAAAAAGATAAAACAATATAACCTATAAATAAATACATCAAACGAAAGAAGATAACTTACAGATGCCTGAGATGCCATGTTGCTTATACCGCTCTATAAAAGTTGTGTAAACGCGTATTAAGTACGCACCTTTTTAAGAAAAGCGTAACAGAAAATGCGTAATGCCTCTGATTGGTTACGCGAAACGCGTTACGCGGAAAATATCAGTCCATGGGACCGCACCCTTATAGTTGAGTGCAGAAAGAATCGGCGTATCGAAGATCCGTGAAACCCGAGCGGTTAATATTTATCCTAAATGAACGGATGGAATAATCTCGGAATGTGTTGGAGTGGCTCGTTAACTACCGAAGACTCTTCCGCGAGGATCTACGGGCGAAGGGGTTAGGCGACGTGGAGTCCTGTGTCTTAGACTAACCAAGACACTGTCTGAGAGTGTACGCGATCTGCCGCCGTGTCGGAAAATAGCCAAGATTATATTAGGGTTATACTGAAGAATACGGGCAACCTCACTGTTTTCGTTGAAACTTCACTATATTGCGTATTTTGGTCCGTAAAACACGAATATGCAAGTTAAAACCGTCGCTCTTTATTCGTTTAGAAGTTATAACGTGTCGAAAATTGACAGTTTCGGGGTTAGGATAGCTGTTATACCGACGATGTACAGACTGTCTGAGCATGTGCAGTGACGTAACGCAGGTCAGCTGACCATGCTAGCGCCACAAAGTGCGCGAAATTGAAACAGGATACAAGGTAAGTCAATCGCGTGGGGGGTCCCTGGGAAAATGATTTTCATTTGTTTTGTTATATTGTTGCTCACGTTGTCACGATGCAGCTGCATCAATTTTTGTCAATCACACACAATAAAGAGCAGTTAATTGAGTTCTTGATCGAAAACTCTTTAATATATGATGAAATTGATTGTCCAAAGTGTAAGAACAAATTAAAAGTGAATAAAAGTAACCTTTTATTTCGCTGCCCAAAAGTGTTTTATGAGAAAAATAATCATAAAAAGTTGGTGAAGAAACATTGCGGCTTTAAAACAAGTGCGAAAGTAAATACATGGTTTGGCAAATCCAATTTAAATTTGGAAACAATATGCAGGTTAACTGCATATTTTATAATGTTGAGACCTCCGAGACATAATTTTCTAAGTGTCGAGCTGCAGATATCCGAGCATTCGGTCGTTGACTGGATTTCTTTTTGCCGAGAAGTAAGTATAGTTTGATATATTTAATACAGTTAATATATTATTATTTTAAATATGTATATTTATAAAACAAATAAATATATAGACATTTCTAAAATTTTTAATGTAACATTATAGGTTTGCATCTATTGGGCCGATCAAAATTCTGAAAAACTAGGAGGAGCAAATAAAATTGTTGAAATAGATGAAGCAAAAATCGGCAAAAGAAAATACAATTGCGGCCGGATTATCGAGGGAAAATGGATCTTCGGTGGATATGAACGGGGAACAGGGAAAATATTTCTTGTTCCAGTTCCCGATCGGAAGGAAAAAACTCTCATTCAATTTATTAAAGAATGGATCCAGCCTGGGACAACGATTATGTCAGATTGTTGGAAGTCATACAACTGTTTAAACAGTGAAGGCTTCCAACATCTGACAGTTAATCATTCAATCAATTTCGTCGACCCAGATACTGGTAAATACAGATATTTCTCATATAAATATTAATGTCTTACAAATTTTTAGTTTAACTATTATTATATTTATGTATACGATATAAAATTTAATATTATACATTTGTTTTGTTTATTTAGGCGCTCACACTCAACACATTGAACGTGTTTGGAGAGAAGTCAGAGCTAATATCCCACGATATGGAGTTCGAACAACACATCTCATGGGATATTTAGCTGAGTACCTCTTCAAACGCGTTCATAAATATGAAGACAGAATCATCAGTTTTTTCCGCACGATTGGGAAATTATATCCACCGAAGACCTTTTACGAAGAAGAGGAAGGAGAAAATGTCTCGGAAGCTTCAACATTATAAAATATGCAATTAACCTGCATATTGTTTCCAAATTTAAATTGGATTTACCAAACTATGTATTAACTTTCGCACTTTTAAAGCTGCAATGTTTCTTCACATACTTTTTATGTTTATGCTTTTTATAAAACTTTTCGGCAGCGAAATAGGTTACTTTTATTAACTTTTAATTTGTTCTTACACTTTGAACAATCAATTTCACTAATATATTAAGGAATTTTCGATTAAAAACTCGATCAATTGCTTTTTGTTTAATAAGTATGTATGTTTTATGTTTTATATGTTTTATATGTATTAATTTTATATAATATTTTATACGTTTTATTATTTAATAAATTATTTTAAAATTTTATACTAATTTTATACTAATTTACTTCTCACTAGTAAAATGCACAAACCCATGTTGAACCGAATTTTTACTGGCCGCCACGCGTAGCCGCGCGCTTCGCGCGCGGATTAAAATTATAATCAACAGGATAGCAAGGTTCCACATGGGTTCGCGACTTTCCACGCGTATACTATTCTACTGCGTTCGCCGCCTCCCCCCCCCCCGCGAAGCGGGGGGGGAGGGATGGGGGTTGAGGCGGTGAGAGAGTTGAGTTCTACATCGTTGGCCACGCCTCCACGCCACGAGTTGATTATAATTTTAATCCGCGCGCGAAGCGCGCGGCTACGCGTGGCGGCCAGTAAAAATTCGGTTCCACATGGGTTTGCAACTTTCCACGCGTATATTTTACACTGCCTCCACGCGATTGACCTAACTTGTATCCTATTTCATATTTTCAAATTCGCGCACTTTGTGACGCTAGCATGGTCAGCTGACCTGCGTTACGTCACTGCGCATGCTAAGACAGTCTGTACATCGTCGGTATAACAGCTATCCTAACCCCGAAACTGTCAATTTTCGACACGTTATAACTTCTAAATTAATAAAGAGCGACGATTTTAACTTTCATATTCGTGTTTTACAGACCAAAATACGCAATATAGTGAAGTTTCAACAAAAACGGTGAGGTTGCCCGTATTCTTCAGTATTACCTATATTAGCGTGGTTTATAATATGAAACGATAGCTATACAAACATAATTAATAGTGTAGGTGGAAGCTCGGTGTGAAGCACGCGTGGAACTTGTGCGCTTCCCTTGCTGTATAGGGAGGCCGAGTCGGTACAAGAGAAGAAACTCGGTACACGGGCGGCGCTCGCTCCGCCATAGAGTGAAAATGCATAGATGGCTAACTCGCAGTAAAAGTCACTAGGTTAAGGCGAATACACGCGTTCTGTATTTTAAGCAGAGAGAAGCCTAAGGCTGCCTCCCCATGAGGCGTAACTTGCGTAAGCGTAACGCCAGATCATGTTAGCCAATCAAATCGTCTCAGCTACCATACGCAAATTCGTCTAGTTATTTGACGCATTTTACGCTATTTCAAATACGCCAAATCCAATTTTTTACGTAACATTCAGTTTTTAATCGGATTTTTGAAAAATGGATCAAAATCAAATTCGGGTAAAGTAACAAATTCTTCTAAGAATAATATATAAAATTTATAATTTATTCAATACTTGAACGTAATTCGGTACATCGTTTGCACAGTATGACAAAATAATTTTAAGGTTATGGCCGATAATTTATGATATTATCTGTCATTTGCATGTCTAGGCTAGTTTTAGCAGCCTTCTGCGGCTTATATATATAATCATTTACGTATTTCCTTTTTTAATACAGCACAAATGTGGATACTGCGGGTGGCTTTTCAGTTTCGACACAAACTTTGTTGATCACGATTGCTTCAAACATTATATTGAAGAAGTAGACCATATCAATGTTGACGAAAACTATGTCGTGACAATACGTATGATTATTATATGTGACTCTTTATGTTCATTTTGTTTTATTAAATAAATTAAATAATATAATTATTGTACAGTCGAGAAGAATCCAACGATTGTTGACAGAAAAAGAAATTTGGATGAACTATTGATTGGAGCAATTAGAAGCAAACGTAATAATACTAAATATTAAATAAATTAATACTATCAAAAACTAATTATGTATTTACTCGATTATCAGTAATTGAATTCTTTTTATCCGACAGTAAATATTGCCAGTGACACTTTTATTTATTGAAATTCTAACCTCACCGTACATATGACTACATACATTATATTTCCATACACTTTTACACGCAAAATATTCGATCCCCATTCACATGGCGCGTATATCACAATACGCCTAAATAATAATAACCAATCAAGAATCTGTTTAGTATTTCCGTTCTATTCTACAACAGAAGGCCTGTTATTGGTTAGCTTTATAAAGTCATTGGTTACGCTTTACGCAAATTTAACGAAATACGCGCCATGTGAATGCCGACTTTCAGAATGGCGTAACTTCTGGTAAATTACTATAATACGCAGGTTACGCTTACGCAAGTTACGCCACATGGAGAGGCAGCCTAAGGGTCTGGTCCCATGGACTTGCAAAACATGCGGACGCGGAAAATGCGGATCGAAATATAACTAGATTCTAGTGCGAAATATCACCATACATTTTCCACACAATTTGTTCCGTATGTTCCGTATGATTTTCGTTAATGATGCGGACGGCGTCTGCGGATTTTCAAAAATAATTTGATTGTTGAAGACATAACCTGCAATACGAAGTGCAAAACGTGCGAACTTCTTTGACTGAGAAAGAAATTATAAGAATTATTCTTACGCAATGGTAAGTGTAATTGTATATATATTTATATATGTGATATATTTAATTATTTTTTTTACTTATTATTTAATAATCTTCGATTATCCTATAGCAGGATAAGTATCATCGTATGAAAACTTTTCATGAAAATTGTTTATCTGAAAAGTTTCCATTTAATGTATCTCCATGTACTTTGAGGTATGTACATCGTCGATCAGAGATTCTGTCCCAATATAGGTGACAGAAGAGATAGCAATTAATATCTAAAAATGGATACGAAAAATGACAGAATCTCTGATCACAGGTGTACATGGATTAATTCAATTACAACTTTGTGCAGTTTAAAAAGTGTGGTTATTGTGGGTGTATTTTGGCAGATGCCAAACCACTTCTGCGACACAACTGCTTCCAAATATTTAACGAAGAAACACATGCAATCCAAATTGATGAGGATTGTGTCGTCACACTGAGTAAGTTTTATTGATTATAATAATAATAATAATGTGACAGGTTAGTTCTTTGCTCAATATATAACACTAAGTGCAAAAGTATTGAAGGATGTTGATAGACGTCACTTGGGATAGACATAACAGTTTCCTCATTAGTTAAATCTGTAAGAAAAAAAAAGAAAAGAGAGAAATTTTAAATCATAATTTAAATTTAACAATGCAATAATATGTTAGTACATAGGTCGCAAATGCAAGGTATGCGAGATGGGCAAGACGTATTTGATGCAGAAATGAATGCTGATGAGGACGATACCGAGTACAACGACACTAGACTGACTGAAACTGCTACTTTGAATTCAATTGAGAATCAAAATTCGCAAAATCTGGACGAATTACTGATAAGCGTTATATTTGAAAAAAGAGCGCTGTGGGACCATTACATTCCAGCAAAGGATAGGTCAAAATTAAAGAAAAATGATCAGTGGCAGGAAGTCTACAATTCCATAGGAGGTATGTGAATATATTATAAATGAAAATACAAAATTATCTATCAAAACCATATCTTAGGTGTACCGGGTGAGTACGAAAAATCTCAGTTTTTGTGAGTACCAATTACTCGGTATCACCCGGTATAATATTTGGTGAATATAAATCATTTGCATACATGTCAAATTATAATGTTTATATTTTAGGTGTGTTAAACTTAAAAGAAATCAAAGACAGGTGGAGATATTTACGGGATCGTTTTGTGAAGGCGCACAGAGCACGTACACAATATGTTTCAAGCGGATCTGCTGCAAACTCCAAAACAAACCCAAAATTCATCCACTACCAACAGATGCTGTTTTTGGCCAACACGGTATCTCATGCACCGTAAGTTTTGAATTAATTTCAATAACAATAAAATTCTAATTTTAACGAACATAAATTAGAAAATGAAGTAGCATATACATGTCAAGTAAAGTTTACTCTTAATTAATAAATAATTACTTTTATTTGCTCTGTATTGAAATCAATTGTAATACGTTTGAAATGTTTACTAAAATATTTTATACGTGGACACTTCCAAAACAAATATCACATATAATAAAATGTTCTATCTTCCGCTTAGTACTATTAGCAATCTACCAACCACGGAGTCTACATGCAACGAAAGAGAGGACGAATGTGACATTGCAAACATAGATGCAATTGATGCAATGGAATCTCTGGCGTCCCCATCAGTTCCGATAGGCTTGAACAGCTCTGCATCAAGTTCAACGCAGGTGTCAAATGCTAGTAGAAGAAATACCTCAAAGAGAAGTATGTTTTTTTAGTATTTATACTGAATGTGAAACCGATTAGTAGAAAAGAAAAGTGATTTTCAACAAGGTACGGGCTGCTTTATCTCTGCACGTTACATGTTAATATTTGTTTCAGAAAGACTATCGTCTTCGATGGAAAATGACTTTCACGAAAGTGTTTTAGCTGCATTACGTGAACCGACGGAACCCGTTAAACAAAAGGACGGAGTCGATGGGTTTCTTCTCATAATTGGCGAAGGACTGAGGAAACTTCCATATGCGACGCGAACCAGACTGGAAATAAAATTTTTAACCATGCTTGCCGATGAGACCGAACTACTGAACCAGTCGGGATGTAATCGCAGTACGAACTGAAAGTTCCAGTGACCGATAAAGTAGAAACTTGCAATGTTATGTCGCAACGTTATAAATGTTTGTTGCATTTTACTCTTTACATATTTAAGAATAAAAAGTGCCTACTCTTCAAAAATTATGGAGTGTACTAAGTTAAACTTTGTTATTGTTTAAATAGCTTTATTATGTAAATTATAAATTGGAGTAATTGAAATGTTGTTTTAAATTTTACAATTAACATTATGAGCACACCAAACACAATCAATTAAAAATCATTGTTCAATGCTTTCTGCCACTGAAACTCTACTGCGCCAGATTCATTAAAATATTCAGTGAAAGCATTTCTGACTGCAACAGCGTCACGTTTACTTCTGCCGGTACGAGAAATTATATCTCGCAGTCCACAAGAGTTCATTTCTATATTCTCTCGAGTCGTAGTATTTAAAGGAATCGGTTCCTTTTCGTTTTGAATTATAAAATTGTGTAATACTACAGTTGCTTGCACAATTTTCTGTACACTTGCTACACTTGCGAAAATTGGTTTGGAATATATCCTCCAGCGAGCAACAAGCATCCCAAATGCACTTTCTATTAATCTTCTTGCTCGACTGAGTCTATAATTAAATATCTTTTTTTCTACATTTAAGTTCCCACTTCGTGGAAATGGTCTCATCATATAGGTGGTAAGAGGAAAGGCTTCATCTGCCACGAGAACGAAAGGTAGAACTGGCCCATTTCTTACTTTCTGTGGTGGAGGACGATTGAACGAGCCACTCTCAAATCTTTTTCCAATTTCGCTATGAGCAAAAACTCCCCCATCGCTTTCCCTACCTTTAGCACCTATATCTACCATAGTGAAGCAGTATCTTGCATC
Source organism: Crematogaster levior (assembly GCA_901521435.1). NCBI lineage: Eukaryota > Metazoa > Arthropoda > Insecta > Hymenoptera > Formicidae > Crematogaster > Crematogaster levior. The sequence continues at coordinate 34,757 of CABEGB010001516.1, forward strand.
ACAAACTGCGAGCAAATTAATGCTGTGATGGCCCTTATAATTATAAAATGAAGATCCACTATTTGGGGGGGCCTGTAACAAAGATGTATATAAATAACGTATTGCTGATAATCAAAATCATATTCATACAGTTTGAATTCAAATTAGTGTTGCGAATCGTGCACATGCATTACTAAATTAGGTGTGATCCAACCTGAATCATTACATGCTTTCCGTCAATTGCCCCTACACAGTTCGGAAAGTCCCACAAGTCTTCATAGCCTTTTGCTATATCCTTCCAGCTCTCTTCGTTGTCATTAATGAAAACGGGTCCTTAAGATGATTCCACAGAGCTTCACATGTGGAATATATGCATTTGGATATTGTATTGTTTCCAACGCGAAAGGCATAAGACAACGACTTCATACTATCTCCAGATGACAAATATCGGAGTGTAATTTGGAGTCTAATTTTAGCCGAAATGGGAGTTCGCACTACACACTGCTTTTCAATATCTGGTCTCACCAATTCCAATAATTTCGCAAATAGTTCTGGCGACATTCTGAAATATTCGTAATACTTTTCTACGTCACCACTTTCCATCTCTTTAATTAAATTCTCACTTGCTCCTTGTTGCAATCTTCTACTTTCGGTAAATATTGGTCTCACCCAATACCTGCGAGTCATACTCCTTTTCTCATTTTTTTTTGCAATTACATACAGGCTGTATAGTTTACAAATTTTTTTCTTTAGTAAATTCCGTCGCCTTGGATCGCAATTTTTCAACTTTTTTAATAATACAGTAATTATAATACATAATTTATCGGCATCGCAATTTTTCAACTTTTTTAATAATACAGTAATTATAATACATAATTTATCGGCATACATTTTAGCAGATGATGTGTATTACAATAGTGAGCTAATCTCAATTAACCTGCCAATTTTCCGCACATCACTTGTACGCACGTTCCGCAATTTTATAATTCCTATTGTCCCATGGCTCAAAATATGCGGAAAAATATTGTGCGCACACCAATCACAGTGCTTCATTACAAAGTTTTCTGGACTGCTTCAGCGGAATACGCTTTGTGATTGGATAAAATTATATCCGCGTCCGCATTATTTGCACCATGGGACAATAGAGTATATTACTTCTGCGGAATCTGCGGACGGAAACTTGCGGACTCTGGTTATTTTTCGAGGTTTTCGATCCGCATTTTCCGCGTCCGCATGTTTTGCAAGTCCATGGGACCAGACCCTGAGAGGGGCCATGCCGTCGATTTTCGTGAGACGTTTTTTCTAGGCCGTACAGTGGCGCCAATGGATCCACATTTTCAGTCGGCGGAACTATATGGCTGGATCCACCTTTTCTTGCTGCTCGGTTGTTATATGTCCGTGCTAGATCCACCTTTTCTTTACCGATCGATTGGTTCATATCCGTGCTAGATCCACCTTTTCTTTACCCATCGATTGGTTCATATCCGTGCTAGATCCACCTTTTCTTTACCCATCGATTGGTTCATATCCGTGCTAGATCCACGATTATGGTATGTCTGTCCTAACTTATAATTGTGGATCCAAAATACGGAAACGTTACAGATTTACTAATATGCTGTATTATATAGCTTCGCGATGATTACATTAATACATATTATGATAGCAATATATGTATTGTTATTGAAAAAATGTTTTTAATTATTCTATTTTACATATATATGTATTTTAATATGGAAAAAACGCGCAACTATAATAAAACATATTAATAAGTCTGTCCCGTATTTTGCATATATACATATATATGTACATTATATATGTTATTAAAATATTTTTTTATAATTAGTAACATTATTTTATATACATTTATGCGTACATATGAAATATTATTTTCGCGAGAGAAAGAGAGAGAGAGAAATATTAAAATTTTAAATTTGATTTATAGTACAATTTGTACATTGTAATTACAATATAAATAAAGCAATCATTGAGATGAAATAAATTATTTTGCTTATTTTAAATTAATATAAATATGTGTCACATAAAATTTTTTTTTTTTTTCGGAGGTGGGGAAAATCTTCCAAAGACCCCAAGAGGGAGTGTTGGATTCAACCGAGACTCAGAAATCCATAATCGAATTCATCAGAAATCGATCTCATCTTCGTCCTGGCCGCCTACCAACTAAAAACCCCACCTCTTGTCTGTACACCTGAAAGAAGATACTTCGGAGACTTAAAAAAGCATAACTTTGGTTTGTAAAATAAAAATACAAATACATTATATATATTTATGATATATTTATGAATAATATATTTAATAAACTGTAATCTTTTAATGTAGAACGTATCTGAGAATTGAAAATTCTTTAATAGATTGATGTATGAATGTATATGTGTGTGCATTTTCATTGACATAATGTAAGATCACAATCACAGCTGAAATAATTACATAAATTTTTAACTAGCAGATCTTATCACGAGGAAATGTGATATACAATTTCCTATAAATAACTGAAAAAATCAGTTATATATTTTTGATGTCTCTTTTCCCTTTTTTGTATATTTTGAGACATCTTATATTATTTTGAGTGAAGTGTTCAAAAACACTTGCATTATATTTATTTTATGGTATTCGTTGTGCCTTGCCCTGTAATTGTCGAATACCATATGCACGTACACATATACTTTTACTTAAATTATACTTTTTTATCATTTCATTATTATTATATGCATCTCGTATTAAATTATTAATAATAAAAAAATACATTTTACAATTTCTTATGATCGTATTAGAACCCTTTATTTATTTTTTTCGTGATCAGATCTGCTAGTTAATGGTTTATGTAATTATTTCAACTGTAATTGCGATCTTCTAAGAAATTGAAAAATGCTTCTTTTTTTCATTACTATTAAATAACACTGACTCTGTGATAAGGTGATAAACATTTTTCATAATAAATGTAACATCATGATATCATGAGAAGTAGTTTTTTTTACACAAAACTGCAAGATGCATAAAATAATAAAGAAAATATTAAGTATACAAATTTTTAAATATTACTTTTCTTGCATGTTCACTACGTTCTACATTATTTTATTTTTTTATTTTTTTTATTTTTTATTTCATACCCTGCTCTTTTTATTAAAATACTTTATTATTATTTATTTTTTCTTTTAGCTTCAGTCTTTGTTTCATTTAATTTGTATTGTCTTTTATCTTTTTTCTTATTAATGTTTTACGTGCTTAAAAACTTATTTTTAACTTTTTTGGGACAAAGTTTATAACTAGTTTTTGCAGCACGATTATTATATCTTGTACGAGAATATAATTTTATAGTAATCATATATTTTAATGTTTGTATCCGATGATTATAACACTTTTGATTTTTATCTAGCCACTCTGGATGTGTTTTATTCGTTGCGTATATACATTCAGTCACAATTTTTTCAAGAATCTGTGTAGATGCCCAGTAATATTGCCACGTACGATTAAATGCCATTAACTGTGTTTTCATTATATTCGTAAACAAAGTTGTCGGGCGTATTAATTTTGTTACTGTTGGAGCATCTTCATCTTCATTTGGATATTCACGATATTCTATATATTTTTCATTTGCTGTCGATTCATCCATTGGAGTTTTCATCATATCATTGCGACAATGCTCACAATTACTTTTTGCAATACTTCGTCGCGCTATAAATCCAGCAAAAAATGCGATAGCATTTTCGTCATAACTGCTGTCAAGTGGATTTATACTTTCAATTTCTTCGATATCACATTCTTTAAAAAGAATATTTACATCTTCAGTAAGCAATTCGCTTTCGGGTTCATCGTATTCTACATCACCATTGCTCGCATTTACTGCATTCATATTTATTGAATTTTCAATTCTTTTCACGAGTCGACTTGGTTGATTTATAAGAGTTTCAGTTTCTGGACATTGAACATTGCCTTTGTCACCGGCTTGAATGTATCCCGTGGAAAGTATATGTCTGATAGATAATCGGATCATTCTTGCCGTTGGATTAGGATTAAATCCTCCACGTTGTCTTAATTTTGAAAATAAATGTTCTACTGAATCTTGGTTACATAATCCCGTTGCAAGCTCAAATCCTTCATATTTATTTGAAAGGTCTTCAAACATTGCAAGAATAGCTGTTATAGTTAGGATTAAACCTTTAAAGCAGGGCATTTGATTTACATGTTGTGCTGATTTTGACCATTTTGAACACCATTTTACAAAATCTCTTAATAGATTTTCAATATCTGGATTTTTGGTGGATAATGGTCGTTTGCCGCCAAATGAAATATTGAGACTGTAAGCGTTGCAGGCATCAATAACATTATTTAAGCGTTCTGCAAACTTTGCGGTCTCTTGCCACGTCATTGTATTTAATTCTTTTTCGTGGCCGGCTGTTTTTATCGCAGCAGCAAAAGTATGGCTGAATATTTGAAATGCTCTTTTAACATTCATTGCTTCAAAAGTATTTGGATGAATGTGTGCTTCTGTGATATGAGATAATAAATTGGAACCTCCTTTTGTGACATTATCGATAGACCATGTCATTTCGAAATCCGAATATGACGCGATAACTTTGCCATCGCAGTACAGATTTCTGTGCGTTCTGAGGAAACTTGCTAATCTTTTTATTAGATGCGGGAAATCAAACGATGCATTATATTTTTTTCCATTGTAAATAAAAAATGGATTTTTTGGGTTAATACCAAGTTGAGTATAAGCACTTTGATTACACGTGCCTTGATCACATGTAACAAGTTGCACATTAGCACCCGTTTCACTCAATTTGTCTAGACATTCTTTTAATAATATTATTATTTCCTCCGCTTTCATGCATTTTCCTGGGAGGAAATATGCTAAAGGCTGTCGCCAAGCATTACGCGCATTTAAGCTATCTAGACAAAAAACAAATACACATTTGGATCTTTCTGATGTTCTTCCCAAAGATCCAAGGTCGACAAGGCCTTCTATTTCATCTTGTTTCAACGAATACTCTTCATAAGGTTTTATGGCCATTTCATCCCATTTAAAGCACATACTCTTTCCTCTATCGGTAGTTGAGAAATCTTTTCTTTCAATTTTTGAAATATAAAATCACAAAATCCTGGCCGTACATTATATTCTTCCAGCCATCTTTTGATAGTTCGCTGCCCGGGAAAATTACAGCCTGCTTTTCTTAGGCGGCAGAAAGCAGCAGCTGAATAATAATATAATTGCCTTGCCAAATTTTTTTCTTCTTCGGTATATATTGCTTTTGGTATATGCAGTTGTAAATGTATCATGGCTTTTGCAACAGGGTGTAGATTTTGTTCATCTATCAACATTTTTAACACATTTTTCTTTTGTTTCTTATTTTTTGGCATTTTACGTATTAATACAGTACGATGTTTTAAACGATATTTTAAATTTCTTATTTGCTTTTGTAATTTCATATTTTTTAATTTCAAAGATTTAATTTTTGAATTTAATTTATTTATTTTTGTCATATTACTTTCTTTCCCTTCTTTACTTTGATTTGACGAAAGAGGCACTTTTTTATGTGCACAGAGTTCGGGATGCTCATTTTTTCCATCTTTTGTGATTTTATTTAATGGAAGAGGCGAGAGACCTCTTTCATGTATTGATGGCTCAAGATACATCCATTCTGTAATATCTTCCTCTTCCATAGAGATATCAAAATTTAAATGTGCTGCTTCATATTGCACAGGATATTGTTGTAATGGATGTTTATTAACTATTACATCATCATCTTCATTAACTATAACATCATCATGAATAAAAATAGGCGCAGATGATGTTGACGCAGCAATCTCCGTTGATTGTATTTGTTTTTCTTTATAATAAGGCACTTGTTCAGTTTGGATTATTTCTCTACTTTCATTTTGTTTAGATACATTTTGATTAGATACAATTTCATTAAAAGAAATTGGTACAGACTTACGCTTCAAATCTTTCTTGGCAGTGAAACATTCTTCATGGAAATGATCCTCGCATAATCCAGCACGTCGAATTGAACTGGGAGACCATTTTTCTAATTTAGTATTTCCTGCAATACAAACAAATAAAAAAACATAAAAATAATGTAATGTCACATGCTCGAACATAGCTGTTTTACTACACATTTCATTGTATTATGTTAACGTTCATGTTGCGCTGTGTCAAATACATTGCAATTATTATATATTTATGTTTTATATGTATTGTATTTATTTTTTTATTTCGAGATCTTGAAAAGCGTTGACTCATGTAACAAAATATAGTACGACGACTGAACAGTTAAAACTGTAAATAGATTGTTACAGGAATGTTACGAAAATGTATAAAATATAAGAATAGTTAGAAAATATAGAATTACAACATAATAAATTTATTATTTTTTATAAAAATAATTAATTATTATAATAGAAATATTTAGTATTAATAAAAAAGTAATTAAAGAAATTATGTGTGTGTGTTTATAAAAGTAAAAGGATATATGTATACATTTTTACAACATAATGATTATTATTAGCATTTTTGAATAAAGATTTTCATGATTTCTGAAATTTCTTATTAACATAGTAACATAATTTGATTCTGAATGTATTTATAAAAAAAGAGATAATGTTGACAAAATTTTTATATATTTTAATAATGATCTTGAATAATATCAATAATCGCGCAAAATATATGTTACAGACCTTCCATTTCACTAAATTTTATATATATATTAATTCAGCCTTACTATACTCATTCGTGCTAAAATGATACGATGCGCCTCTCAAGCATTTGCGAGAAAAATGTTAAAAAAGATTTGTGTTGTCAGTAATGTACTGAACGATATAAGATGGAATCAACAACCAGCGGTGTGATGTAGTGAGTAAAGCGCTTAAATACAATGTTGCGTATCGTTGCTTCAAATTTTACTTTCACAAAAATTTTGTTTTATTTTTTTATTTATTGCAGCTCATTATTGTGTACATTTAATTTTTAATATATAACTTACAAAACTAATGTTTTATTTTTATTATAAAATTTATTACATTAAAAATTTGACAATTTATTTATTTCATGTTTTACATGTTACGTTATTAAAATTTTTATTTTCAGTTGTTTTCAGCTGTTAATGCAATTTACATTTCATAAAGTTGAAAAGTAAGAAATAAAAATTAATTTCTTTTATAACTTGTGCAACTCATAAAATTTTTATTTTAAATAAATTCATTGTGGCAAGAATAAAAATTATAGCACAAGTAAAAAATAATTTGAAATATTTATTGCTTAGTATATTTGCAATTTAAAATTGTGTAAATTGTATAACAAATTAAATTGACATAAATTTTAGTAAAATGTAAAACGTTTAATAAGTTATAAAATTTTTAAACGTAATACATTTTATAGCAACATAAAAAGCTTCATTTTATAGGGGTTATATATATATATATATATATATATATATATACATATATAACCCTATATATATATATATATATATATATATATATATAAATATATATATATATATACACATACATATATGTAAATGTAATGTACACAATAATATGCTGCAATAAACAAAATAAAAGATAAAAAAAATTTTGCGAAAGTAAGATTTGATCCAACGACACACAGCATCATAGTTAAGCGCTTTACTCACTACACCACGCCGCTAGTTGTCGATTTGTTCTTACCACTCAGCACATTACGATCACATAAATATTTAACACATTTATAATAAGAATGAAATTTTAAGATCCTACATTAATAAAACTTAATTGCAAACAGTTATTTTAAAATGAAATTTTATTTATGAAACCTTTTATTTTAATAATAACTTCAAATTTGTTTCAAAATTACATTCTCAAGACTATTTCTTTCTCTTCGCACAAGTTATTTTTTTCTTTACAAGTTTCTTCTAGATTTCAGTTAACGTATTGATGCATTAATATCTTCCTCACAATTAGAATATGCCATATTTTTTAATCCAAGTTTATCTGGGCTATTTCTTTTTTTTATAAAAAGAAATTATAACATAAAAATAATGAAATATATCTAATTATACTATTACTTTTTATATTAAACGAAAAATATACCTAGTTATGATATGCCATATTCTTAATAGATAAACAATGATAAGAAAAATGTTAGAAGAATATTAAATGTTAGTGAACTAACAACTGTTTTAATTAATGCTATATCTTTAATATATTACATAAAGATTAATATATTAGTTAACATTAAAGATTAATATAATATAAAGATTAATATAAAAAGAATGTTTTCTTATTACTTATATATTTTTCGTTTAATATAAAAAGTAATAGTATAATTAGATATATTTCATTATTTTTACATTCTTTTTATATTAATCTTTATATTATATATTAATCTTTATATAATATATTAAAGATATAGCATTCATTAAAACAGTTGTTAGTTCACTAACATTTATTATTCTTCTAACATTTTTCTTATCATTGTTTATCTATTAAGAATATGGCATATCATAACTAGGTATATTTTTCGTTTAATATAAAAAGTAACAGTATAATTATAGTCCAGTCAAAAGAGAAAAGTGAGTGGAACTCGGTTATACCCGCTATTTTTTTTCACGTAAATTAAGTTTAGGGCCTTAGGAATAACATATCAAAAAGTTGAACTCGGACAGGTATGGCGTCCCACCTTAAATAAACAATTAAGGTCGAAATTTTCGGTTTTTGGCTTGTATCTTTTAAAGGTGACGTCGTATGAAAAAATGTTGTATATGAAAGTTGTTCGTTAGGGTCTCAGCTATTTTTCCCACGCTACAGAAAAAATTTAAAAAATTTTTGTAACGTAAAAAACGTAAAAAACCATAAACAAACGCAAAAAATTAAAATGCTTATAATTAAATAATTAAAAGCTGTAGAGCGATGAAATTGGGTGAAAGTATACTTCTCGGTGAGTACAATAAGTGTGCCAAATCCGAGCGCGCCAAGTGCTATAGTTTTATTTAAAAAAAAATGCAAAGTTCAAAATGTCAATAGCTGGCATTTTTTTTGTAGGGCACTTGGGGGGTTCCTGATTTTTTTACGCATTTGTGGTGATAAAAGGAGTAAGTTGTGAAAGTTGCAGATTTTTAAACCGTATAGAACGGCCGTAGGAATTTAAAAAAAAAATCCTTAATTAACAATTGAAAATAACGGTCATTTTTAAACTTTTTCGACGCGGTCTTTTTGGGACTGAAAAGTACGTGAAAAGACGAGAATTTTCAGGGGTCGAACGTTTCATAAGGTTTTTTAGATCCGGAGATATCAAATTTTTAATTAAGCCGCCATAACTAATGTTTATTACAACAAAAGTGGCTGAAAAAAATTGAGTGTCATTGTGAGATGCGTAGGAATACACCTAATTTTTTTCACTGCGTCACAAAGTATAGTTATTGCTAAAAAAAATTGAGAAGTCGACGTTTACGGCCGCGAGATCCGGCCTCCGAGCCACCAGCGGCAGGGCCGGATTCGGACCGCGCGGGCGTAAACGCCGAGTTTCTTTTTTATTTTTAACAACTACAATGCAGTATGATGCAATACAAAAAATTATGTGTATTCCTACCGCATTTTGCAATGACACTCAATTTTTTTTAACCACTTTTGTTGTAATAAACATTAATTATGGCGGCTTAATTAAAAATTTGATATCTCGGGATCTAAAAAACCTTATGAAACGTTCGACCCCTGAAAATTCTCGTCTTTTCACGTACTTTTCAGTCCCAAAAAGATCGCGTCGAAAAAGTTTAAAAATGACCGTTATTTTCAATTGTTAATTAAGGATTTTTTTTTTTAAATTCCTACGGCCGTTCTATACGGTTTAAAAATCTGCAACTTTCACAACTTACTCCTTTTATCACCACAAATGCGTAAAAAAATCAGGAACCCCCCAAGTGCCCTACAAAAAAAATGCCAGCTATTGACATTTGATTTTGAACTTCACATTTGTTTTTAAATAAAACTATAGCACTTGGCGCGCTCGGGTTTGGCACACTTATTGTACTCACCGAGAAGTATACTTTCACCCAATTTCATCGCTCTACGGCTTTTAATTATTTAGTTATAAGCATTTTAATTTTTTGCGTTTGTTTATGGTTTTTTACGTTTTTTACGTTACAAAAATTTTTTAAATTTTTTCTGTAGCGTGGGAAAAATAGCTGAGACCCTAACGAACAACTTTCATATACAACATTCTTTCATACGACGTCACCTTAAAAATATGTAAGCCAAAAACCGAAAATCACGTACATGCAACATATGTACATGAAAGAAATTAATAAAGAATGTGTGTAATTTTTATATTTATACTAGCTTCCCCCGTCTCGGCTTCGCTCGAGATAACAGTGTGACCAAAATCATACGTATTAGAAGTGAATTATTTGATCGACATCTCGCGCGCCCCCTATTATAAGGTTTAAGGGGAAAAAAAGTTGTCGTTGTCCTATTCTACAACCCTCCAAATACTCACGGAAAATTTCATGAAAATTGGTTCAGCCGTTTAAGAGGAGTTCAATAACAAACCCGTGACACGAGATTTTTATATATATAGATTAAATATTGTGCTATCTTTGTGAAATATTTGAAGCAGAAAATAAATTTTTTTAATAATTGTGAAAATGTTTCTATATAAGATTGAAAAAAAAAATAATTTCAATTTATTCATAATATATTTTCATAATGCTGTCAGTGTTATAAATTGTACGTAAAGAAAAAAGAACTTTTCGTGTACAGATGTGTATTTCATACTTGTCTACATGTGTTTAGATGTATATAAAAGTACATTAATATATTATGCATCAGTAGTGCTTTCTTCTTCACTCTCGCTCTCCTCAGATTGGATTGTCGGTACGTCGATATTATAAAGTTCCTGCACTTCCTCCGTATACCCGCTTGGTGTGTCATCTTCATCATCACTTATTAGGGCGTCCAAAGCTTGGATGTTGCTGCAATTTTTGCCTTAGCATGTCGAACAAATTTCTGAGCATTTTAAACCCAGCTTCCTGCAGCTGCATGACGTCCTGCATCCTTTCTTGCATTTGCAGGAGATCGTTTTCAAGAGATGTGCAGGAAGAGGTTCTTTTCTACACAGGGTAGGTGTGAGCCCGTTGGCTGATTTAGTCCATCCCCATTGTTCGGGATCGTATTTCTTCACTCCGACATCTAGCCATTGTTGTATCTGGAGATACACTCGATGAGAATGCTCTCGTGCTGCTGCTTCGGTAGGGGGAAGAACTGCAAGATTAAACGAGATTCTACTTCCTGACTTCTGAAAACAGGAATAACGAAACTCGTTTAAGTTCTTGCTGATGTTTGGACTCAAACCGTATAGAGCAGTTATTATTTTTTGGCCATTAGTGTCAATGTCGTCAGCGTTCGCATCAACATCATAAAAAAGTTGGGCACGTTTTTGGAGATCGGTAGATTTCTGAAGTAGCTTCAGAAGTTTACCTTTTCCCTGACGAAACAGTGCTGACGTTGTGTCACAACCACTAAATGTGTGAATAAAACAAATTAAACTCTTAAGATCAGGATACAGAAATGAATCTGCTGTATAAACTTTAGCCGAAATTTTCCCTTTCGCAGGTTTATAAAAGTAAAGCAGCTCATCCTCTGGCGCAAGTTGCGTCAACAACACTAAAATGTCTACGTCTTCGGCGACGATCACCACTGACGTGTGAATTTTTGAGTTGGCAACCGCTGTGTGTACAATGAGACTGTCGGCATCTTCATCAGCTTGCTTTGTAACAATTCCTGCCGCGTGATATTTCTGCATTAGCATATCAATTAATCGCTGTTTATTTTTGTCGTTACTTAGAAAAGTTTCCTGTGGTACCGCTGCCGTCATAGTTTCTTTGAACAGTAGTTGCCGACCCATTTGTCTTGAAGCTCGTCGTGCGCGCTCGACACCCTTCGTTCCTACGTTGGTTTCGGGGTATCCATCAAAAATGATAATACAGTTTGGATAGTATTTTTGTACGTAATCGACGTATCTGTTCAAGATCTGTTCAAATGTTTCGCTTGAACCCCAAACGACTCTGTGCAGTAAGTAACCTCCATCTATGACGTAGAAAGCATTGCTGAAATCCGTTTCTTCTTCTATGCATTTGAAGTACTCGTACAGCTTAGATTTTTGCGTTTTCCGTAATCCGTTTTCGTCGAACAACGAAGTAGGATACGGCGCAAGTTCATACTGAAAATATAATTGCAGTTCTTCATTAGACTTTTTAACCAGCGATATTCTACGAAATAGAGTATTCGGGTCGATAGACGCGACATCACTTCGCACTTTCAATCCCAATTTGGCTGCATGCAACGTTAAAACGCGTTTTTTTCGTTCAAACTTTAAATTTTTGAAGTTTTTCCCGATCATATCGTTCATTATGTCAGTTCCAATTTCCAGAGCGTTATGGCAATTTACGTCCTTGTCGCCTTTTAAACCAGAATGGAGGGCCATAATTTCTGGTATATCAGGAAACGGATAGTGCAAGGAAAACCACGACATCACTTTCTTGGTGTCAGAAGTGTCCCGTGACACACGTGAAACTCGTGCGTCAATGTGCTGCTCACTTGTAACAAACGAAACATTACAATAATTTTCAACACTTTCGGTTACGTCAATTAACGCTATGGCTGTCTGCACCCACTTTGCTAAGACATTTTCTTTAGCGCCTCGACGAATGGCTCCGCCTTGACCTTTTAAGGGTTTCATGAGCAATTGTTCAATAACTATATCCGACCATACTCCGGACCAAAATTTGTCTGTTCGTCGAATCGTGAAATAACCTTCTTTTGTAAACTTGCGAAATTCCGAAGGATCCATGATTTTTTCAAGTTGTAACATATCTTATAGATATAGTTGGCACGATTTTGCGTACAAGTAGTGCCCACTAGCGTTGAAAAATGGAAGCATTTTCTGAATTGTCGATAGATGTAATGCCCAGTTGCCAGTACGTTCCGCCTCGATAAATTGCTTGATTAGGGTCACCATTTTAAAATATTGCACCCACAATTTTGCAGTGCTTCCGTTCTTCTCCAAATTTCCGACAGTTTCTGAGAATTTCTTGGCTATTTCAGAGAAGCGACCAGCGTTCAGATTTTCAAGAATGTCAAATTCAAGTAACAACTCAGATTCTGTCAAAATTGCTTTTTCTTCTTCACTGAAGTCAACACTTTGAAGCACAATTTTTGCCAATGCAGCGTGAACTAATAAATGAGCTCGTAATGCTCGGGCATACGCGTGGCCGGTCAACATTTTTTCCACAGAAGCAGAGGCGTACATTTCACTGAAAACTTCTTTTAAGCCGCTTCCTTCCATAATGAAACCGATCGCTCCCATGAAGGACATAAGTAGATGGAAACCGCCAAGTCTGACGATTACTGACTGCAATGTTTCATTATTCATCGCAATAATAGTACGAGCTTTGTAGTAAAGGGGCTGGTCAAAAGTAACAATACAGTGCTTCTGTTGTAATTCTTTAGAAATATCGAGTGCTTTCATAAGCACTGTGTAAACAGTGTCGGTATTACTGGGAGGTGCATTCACGAATGGTAGATATAAAATCTTTGTCTTTTTGAAAGGCATCGTTTTGTGTATGTTCTCCATATAACCATTCCACCCGGAAATTAAGTCTTCGTTTTTGTCCTTTGCATACAACCACAAAAAGTCACTGTCATGTACGGCTATCTCTTCATTTATCGGATTAATTGTCTTCAGATCTTTTACAGTTATAGACTCCAGTCCGGTAGACTTCTGAGTGGGTTGAAAAGTTTTCAATGCGATGTATCCTTCAGTATTTATGAATTCTTTATCCGCAATTTTTTTCAATCGAGGAATCGACGATAAGGTGGAGACAGAATCCGCCGGTGTTACGCAGTGGATACCACCCATGGCGTGAAATGTGTTATATCCATCAAGAGTGCGTGTATTGTGATCCGCATTGTCGAAAACAAACTGCGAAAAAGAACCAGCAAATTCCAATTTTTCCTCATGCTTGAGTATGGACGAGTCTAATAACATTGCTTCGTTGTAAGAAGCAGAAAATCCTAATGCAGATAATACATTAATAAGATTTTTCGACCCATATTTCTTATTTAACATCGCTGCAAGCCCGATCTGAAGTGACGACATAAATGAATTGGGTCGTGCTGCGGAAATTATCGCATGAGCAATTGCAGTAATTTTCGTGTTCCACTTTTCGGCTGCACTTTTTTTGGTTTTTAAGATTATTGTATCGAGAAGAATCTTTAAGGTATCAGGAATTACATCATTGACGTCATCGAGAAAAGTTTCAGGAGATGGATATTTATCGAGGTTATATATTTTTGAACGAATGTCTTCCGTGATAATTCCAGCTTGTACAATCCGGCGGCGTTCTTCTTCAGGATCTTCTTTGATGTTAGTGTAGAAGTTGGATGTTAATATTTTATATCCTACAGAACGAAATGATATTACTGGATTTTTACTGAATTTGCTCGATATTATAATGTTATCGCCAAATTTTTGTTGAAGCAGTTTTACTATCCACCTGAAAGTGGGAATGACATTACCAGTGTAATTTTCCAGAATTTTTTTCAACGAAAATTGGCATTCGTGTCTATTACTTATTAAATAATCTTCAATGAAATTAATAATTTCTTCACTTCCCTCTGGTACGGATTCAGAAGATTCATGTATGCCTGCAGATATCTTTTCCACTTTCACAGCAGTATTCGAATAAAATAAATTCATGCAAGTCGCATGATACCTAGGCGAACATTGTGCCCAATTCTGAACAGAATTAATTCGTGCACGTATGACATTACACTGGTCATTATTGCGATCTGCTTTGTCCAACACACTTGTTAATTTCGTTTTCGTTTCTTCATTAGCAATGGTTTTTACCGATTTTCGTTTGTTCTGTGATAATTTCACTTGCTTCCGAACAAATTCTGTGGAAACATCTTCGCCGCAAAATAAGCAGTCCCCGTCAGGGTTATACGAAAACGAACGCAGTGAACTTTTAACAGGTTTTTGAAGTAGTCCAGTCAAAAGAGAAAAGTGAGTGGAACTCGGTTATACCCGCTATTTTTTTTCACGTAAATTAAGTTTAGGGCCTTAGGAATAACATATCAAAAAGTTGAACTCGGACAGGTATGGCGTCCCACCTTAAATAAACAATTAAGGTCGACATTTTCGGTTTTTGGCTTGTATCTTTTAAAGGTGACGTCGTATGAAAAAATGTTGTATATGAAAGTTGTTCGTTAGGGTCTCAGCTATTTTTTCCACGCTACAGAAAAAATTTAAAAAATTTTTGTAACGTAAAAAACGTAAAAAACCATAAACAAACGCAAAAAATTAAAATGCTTATAATTAAATAATTAAAAGCTGTAGAGCGATGAAATTGGGTGAAAGTATACTTCTCGGTGAGTACAATAAGTGTGCCAAATCCGAGCGCGCCAAGTGCTATAGTTTTATTTAAAAAAAAATGCAAAGTTCAAAATGTCAATAGCTGGCATTTTTTTTGTAGGGCACTTGGGGGGTTCCTGATTTTTTTACGCATTTGTGGTGATAAAAGGAGTAAGTTGTGAAAGTTGCAGATTTTTAAACCGTATAGAACGGCCGTAGGAATTTAAAAAAAAAATCCTTAATTAACAATTGAAAATAACGGTCATTTTTAAACTTTTTCGACGCGGTCTTTTTGGGACTGAAAAGTACGTGAAAAGACGAGAATTTTCAGGGGTCGAACGTTTCATAAGGTTTTTTAGATCCGGAGATATCAAATTTTTAATTAAGCCGCCATAACTAATGTTTATTACAACAAAAGTGGCTGAAAAAAATTGAGTGTCATTGTGAGATGCGTAGGAATACACCTAATTTTTTTCACTGCGTCACAAAGTATAGTTATTGCTAAAAAAAATTGAGAAGTCGACGTTTACGGCCGCGAGATCCGGCCTCCGAGCCACCAGCGGCAGGGCCGGATTCGGACCGCGCGGGCGTAAACGCCGAGTTTCTTTTTTATTTTTAACAACTACAATGCAGTATGATGCAATACAAAAAATTATGTGTATTCCTACCGCATTTTGCAATGACACTCAATTTTTTTTAACCACTTTTGTTGTAATAAACATTAATTATGGCGGCTTAATTAAAAATTTGATATCTCGGGATCTAAAAAACCTTATGAAACGTTCGACCCCTGAAAATTCTCGTCTTTTCACGTACTTTTCAGTCCCAAAAAGACCGCGTCGAAAAAGTTTAAAAATGACCGTTATTTTCAATTGTTAATTAAGGATTTTTTTTTTTAAATTCCTACGGCCGTTCTATACGGTTTAAAAATCTGCAACTTTCACAACTTACTCCTTTTATCACCACAAATGCGTAAAAAAATCAGGAACCCCCCAAGTGCCCTACAAAAAAAATGCCAGCTATTGACATTTTGAACTTCACATTTGTTTTTAAATAAAACTATAGCACTTGGCGCGCTCGGATTTGGCACACTTATTGTACTCACCGAGAAGTATACTTTCATCCAATTTCATCGCTCTACAGCTTTTAATTATTTAATTATAAGCATTTTAATTTTTTGCGTTTGTTTATGGTTTTTTACGTTTTTTACGTTACAAAAATTTTTTAAATTTTTTCTGTAGCGTGGGAAAAATAGCTGAGACCCTAACGAACAACTTTCATATACAACATTTTTTCATACGACGTCACCTTTAAAAGATACAAGCCAAAAACCGAAAATTTCGACCTTAATTGTTTATTTAAGGTGGGACGCCATACCTGTCCGAGTTCAACTTTTTGATATGTTATTCCTAAGGCCCTAAACTTAATTTACGTGAAAAAAAATAGCGGGTATAACCGAGTTCCACTCACTTTTCTCTTTTGACTGGACTAAATATATTTTAAAGAAATACTTTAATTATTTTGAGAACAATATGTTTAAGACTGTTTAAGACTGTTCTTATATTAATAAAATAACTTTTTTATTATAAAGAACAAATAGAAATAATAAAAGTACATGCAATTTGTGTATCGTGTACGTATCCATGATTTTATTGTAATATTTTTGTAATTTGTATTTAACAGACATAAATTCTACAAATATCTAATACAAGAATGAAAGAAAAGAATAAACGTTCATTGAAAATTTAATTTTAAAATTTGTTTGTTCAAAAACATTGTATTTTAATATATGTATTTCTATTAGTATAATTGTCGAATATTTCATATAAAATTTATTTTCTGTATAAATGCATTGTAAAAAAGTTTGAAAAAAATTATTTTACTTTATATAATTTTATATACAGGGTGTCTGGTAATTCGAAGATCAACTGTAAACTGCAGGTAGAGTAAATTAAACTGAGCAGAATAGTCCTGTATTATTTTTTGACATTCTTAATATTTACCGAGATATTAACAAAAAAAGATCGGCGAATCCGCGCGAGGAAAGCGCGCGCGGCGAGAAGGACGTCCCACCGCTACGTGCTCACTAAGCGCGCAGTGAGACGGTGGGAGGAGCCTACGAGCGTAATACTAGAACACTGCGGCGACCGCGCCGAATTATTGGTATAATCCCACCGCTCTATCTCCCACCGCCACACTGCGCGCTTAGTGAGCACGTAGCGGTGGGACGTCCTTCTCGCCGCGCGCGCTTTCCTCGCGCGGATTCGCCGATCTTTTTTTGTTAATATCTCGGTAAATATTAAGAATGTCAAAAAATGATACAGGACTATTCTGCTCAGTTTAACCTACTCTACCTGCAGTTTACAGTTTCGAATTACCAGACACCCTGTATATATATATATATATATTACATATATTAAATAGTAAATTGAAAATGAGAAATGTTCAGTGCTTTTCACGTTTACCGCTGGTTTACCTAGTTTTTACTTAGTTTGTTATTGTGTTGAGAAAGTGTGTGTAGTGTCACGCGACTCGGCATTGGCGTTCGGCATTTTCATCGGCATTCAGTCAGTCTGCTTCAGTCGTCAGTCTGTTGTCGGCCGCGAGTGTCAGAAGCTTCTTTCTGGCTTTTTCCTCTCATTGTCAGTTTCAATAGTGCTTCAGTAGTGCAAAGAAAACGCAAAGGCATACGCAAGGCATACACATACGTAAGGCATACGCAAGGGTAAGTAGAATCAGCAATTTTATTCGTCTTTCTCTCTCTCTCTCTCACACACGCACGCACGCACGCACGCACGCACGCACGCACGCACGCACGCACGCACGCACGCACGCACGCACGCGCGCGCACGCACGCACACACACACGCACACACACACACACACACATTCACTCACTCACTTACTCATTCAAATCGTCAACGATAAAATCACTGTCGACATCAATGGCAACAATATTAGATTCGCAGGTAACGACGACGACGACGACTACGACGACGACAGCGGCGAAAACGATGGCGACGGCGACGACGGCGGTGGATCCAACGGCCACGACGCACTGTGGGACGTTTCGCCTATTTTCTGGCCAAAAATGGCAAAAATCAAAGTTAAAGTTCGTAATGTTTAACGATTGGAAAAGTTTCTATAAACATTAGTGAGACACGGGGAAAAATTTAAGACCATTTGTTCCACGCAAAGTATTTTTTCTGTTGCATTTTGTGTTTAAAAGTGTATAAAAATGTACCTTGAAATTACGAAAGATTATTGTTTCTTTGATCTTTTTTTTCTCCTCCAATGTTGAAGACGTACAAATCACTGCTTGAAATACTTTTTTAGCATAAGTCAATGCTTGAAAATAATAAGAATAAATTAAGCTTTGGCCATTCTGGAGGAGAAAACTTTAAACTTGAATTAGAAAAAAGTAATAATTTTATCAGTTTCTGATATTTAAAAGACTAGAACTTCCGAATAACAAACAATAACAAGGCGATCTTTGGCTTGAATATTAGGTGGGACTCTACTCTTCCTAAAACCGTTTCGTAAATCACCGTCTAGAACCGTCTCCGGGAGATATAATTTTTTAAAGTAAAGACAATCGACTATATTTTTCTTAACAAGTTCGTGATTAAGCTAAGCGATATCAGTGCACAGTGGGACGTTATATAGGGGTTTTTGAGGTTGCTGATTTTGAATATGACATTAAAAATTAGAAATACAAAATGGCGGATCTAATATGGCGCCCAAAAATATGAAAAATTGCTCCTTTGCAAAAAAATGAAACGTAAGCGGTGTCCGAGGGGTTTTCAAGTTCGCTAAATTCTAATTTGAAATCAAAATAAATGTATATAGAAAGTATAAGAAGAAATGCAAAGTATATAGAAGAAATGCAATCGTTATGATGTAAATATGTGTATTTCATGCCTTGTGGGTATGTCATCCATTCTTAACCTTTAAGATCTCCGGTAAAGGGCTTTACAGCCTACTCGTGATGATTCCTAAATGGAGGGTAAGGAAGAGCCCCGGTGCTGTAAATAAACCCTTACCCGATGAAATTTAGAATGAACGGGCAGCACTGAGGAGAATGGATGAATATACACACAAGGACAGAAATACTGATGACAACTTGGACCCTAGAGCGGGTAGCTCTCACGACTTGGGTAGAACCGGCCATCAGGTCACCCTTCCAGAGATTGTTCTGGAAGCTGATGGATTGCCAGTAGGCTCAAGTTCGTGTTCCTGGACTGGTGACACTATCCCTTCTGGAAACGAAGGTCGCTGCAATATTGACTTTACCATAGGAATGGGCACGATGGAAAATTCCGTGTTGGATCCGCCGGGCAATATTGCAGTAGCACCAGAAATCTCCGTTGGGCGGAAACGACACATTCAGAATGTTTCGAAAAGATATTTATTTGAAACATTTTTCTTTAATAAAGACGTACAAGGTTGTTACCGGTATGTCTTAGAACATCTTGGGCAAGAAATAGATGAGGAACAAGAAAAGATTCTTTTACAAACTGTTCGTTCTTTATTTTCTAGATATAAAAATTATTTTAATAATGTAGGCCAACATAGAAGACTGTTTATAACTAAGTATAAAAAATGGTTGGACAGTAATTTCATTTATCCAGAGAATGTTTTACAAAAGCCTAAAAAAATGTTAATGTCGAAATCAGGGCGTCCTGAAAAAAAATTCAGCGAAAAATCACTGAGATCTCAGAGAAAAGATGCCAGCAAGTTGTCAACTGAAGTAAGTAACAACACCTTACAGCTTTTGATGGCTGCAAAAGTATCAGCAAAGAGAAATAAAGATAATGATTTAGCATCCGTTATTAGTGAAGTGTTGAAAACCCCTACAATTGTTAAGAAAATTAGAACAAGTTTAACTGAAAATAATGTAGTTATAAAAGTTACTCCTGCTGAAGCTATGGCTTATTTAATTGATAACAATTTATCAAAAAGCCAATATCATCATATGCACATGGAATCTAAACGACGAAATGCTGATATATGGCCAAGATATGAATTGGTACGAATGGAAAAAGAACAGTGTTATCCAAAAGGTATAATCGTCTCAGATATAACAGCTACAGTTCCACTTCAAAATTTCCTCGAACATAGAGTGAAGCGCCTAATAGAAATGCAAGTAGAGGTTATTGAAGCTGACATGCAACAAAAATCTTTGCAATGTGTTGAAGCTACATTGATATCATCATGGGGTTTTGATGGATCTAGTGATCACTCTACTTATAATCAACACTTTAATAGTTCAGGTGAATCAGTTGGAAAAACGGATACTAACTTGATAGCTACAACTACCATTCCATTACGTTTAGTTGCTAAACATGGTGCAATATATTGGTGCAATAGAACTCCACAATCGATAAGATTTTGTTCGCCAATAATGTTAGAGTATAAAAAAGAAACTCCAGAAAATATTATAGCGACAAATGAGAAAATGAAAGAACAGATTAAAAATTTGCGTCCAATTACATACGAATTTTCCAGTGGCAATAGAAAAATTATAGTCTCCTGTTCCTTCTTTTGTACTCTTATAGATGGAAAAGTTTTAAGTATTTTGACTGGATCTTCTGGATTTGCTAATTGCCCAATATGCCACGCCAAGCCAAATCAGATGAATGAAATTACAAATTTTGGTACTCCTGCATTCGAACCGAAGCCAGATACATTACAATACGGGTTGTCTACACTACATATGTGGATTAGATTTTTCGAATGTTTATTACATATTTCTTATCGTATTGAATTAAAGGTTTGGAAAGTTACAGGAGATAAAGCAAAAAATATTATAAAAGAAAGAAAGAAACAAATTCAGGAGCGATTTCGAGAAAAATTTTCAATGTCAGTAGATCAACCAAGATCAGGAGGTGTTGGAACTAGTACTACTGGAAACGTTTCCAGAAGAGCGTTTGAAAAGCCGGAACTGTTAGCTGAGATATTAGATCTTGACGTAACGTTAGTTAAAAATTTCAGAACAATTTTACTTGTTTTGAACAGTCAACTTCCAGTTGATCCTATTAAATTTCAAAAGTTTTGTTTTGACACAGCGAAGATTTTTAACGAGAAGTATGGATGGTACAAAATGCCATCAGCTGTTCATAAAACACTTGCTCATGGAGCACAGATTATATTAAACTCTCTGCTTCCTGTAGGCGTCTTCGGAGAAGACGCAGCAGAAAGTCGGAACAAATATTATAGAAATGATAGATTATATCACGCAAGAAAAACAAGTAGAGTTGATAATTTGACAGATATGTTTAAACGTGCCTTAGCAAGTTCCGATATTATAATTTCAAGTATTAGCTTACAAAAAAGAATTAATACAAGAAAGCGTAAACATTTTCCACCAGAGGTTATAGATTTCTTAGTTATTAATGATACAAACTTTGACATTAATTTAAAAGATGATGATATTTTAGATGTTACTAGCGAATCTGAAGACGAAGACGAGTGCAACTTCGAGCTTGAAAATATAGTATTTCATTTAGACGATCTTGATATAGAAATGGAAGACAAAAATATTGAATAAGTCGTTATTAATGAAAGAAATGGAAGACAAAAATATTGAATAAGTCGTTATTAATTAATAAGTTTTAACAGTCATTTTTAATTTCAAGTTTTGATCGACAATTTTATAATTTTGTCGGGCGCTATATTGGATCCGCCATTTTGTATTTATAATTTTTAGTCATATTCAAAATCAGCGACCTCGAAAACTCTTTAGAAACCCCCTAGGTTCCATTTTTATGCAAAACAAGCAATTTTTACTATTTTTGGGCGCCATATTGGATTCGCCAATTTGTATTTCTAATTTTTAATGTCATATTTGAAATCAGCGACCCCAAAAACCTCAATATACAGACATTCATATCATGACAACGAATCTTTGATATTTTGGCCAAAAAATAGGCGAAACGTCCCATAGTGCGACGGCGGTGGCGACGACGGTCACGACGGCGGTGGCGACAACGGCCACGACGGCGGTAGCGACGACGGCCACGACGGCGGTGGCGACGACGGCCACGACGGCGGTGGATCCAACGGCTACGACGGCGGTGGATCCAACGGCCACGACGGCGGTGGATCCAACGGCCACGACGGCGGTGGCGACGACGGCGGTAGATCCGATGGCCACGACGGCGGTGGGTTCGACGACCGCAAATCCGACGCCGACAATGATAACGTTAAATGTAAATAATTTTTCAAATATTAAGTACAGTATTTTAAAACATTTTAATATTATTGTTATATTACATACTTTTTTGTCTTTTTGTTTCAGAATGAAGAACTTAATAAATTAATTGCTGAAGCAATAAAGACAGCAAGAGGAAGACGGGGAGGAGAGGAGGACGGGGAGGACGGGGTGGCCGTGGAAGAAGAGGAGGACGGGGACGAGGCAAACGGGGAAGAGGAGGAATTATCAACATATACCATTATTATCAATAAACATTTTATTTAATTTTTTTATTTTTTTATTCTTATTTCTTATTTTTATATTTTTATTTTTTATCTGATCTCATATAATAATGCTTAATGTTCTGTAAAAAAAATGTAAAAAAAAATATATAAATTTATAAAATATAAATTTTTATATATTTCTTTATATATTCTTTCAACCCTTTTTTCTTCCCTTCCTTATTTTTTTCAAATGAAAGAGGACTTTACAAGTTTCTTCTAGATTTCAGTTAACGTATTGATGCATTAATATCTTCCTCACAATTAGAATATGCCATATTTTTTAATCCAAGGGGCTATTTCTGGGCTATTTCTTTTTTTTATAAAAAGAAATTATAACATAAAAATAATGAAATATATCTAATTATACTATTACTTTTTATATTAAACGAAAAATATACCTAGTTATGATATGCCATATTCTTAATAGATAAACAATGATAAGAAAAATGTTAGAAGAATAATAAATGTTAGTGAACTAACAACTGTTTTAATGAATGCTATATCTTTAATATATTATATAAAGATTAATATATAATATAAAGATTAATATAAAAAGAATGTAAAAATAATGAAATATATCTAATTATACTATTACTTTTTATATTAAACGAAAAATATATAAGTAATAAGAAAACATTCTTTTTATATTAATCTTTATATTATATTAATCTTTAATGTTAACTAATATATTAATCTTTATGTAATATATTAAAGATATAGCATTAATTAAAACAGTTGTTAGTTCACTAACATTTAATATTCTTCTAACATTTTTCTTATCATTGTTTATCTATTAAGAATATGGCATATCATAACTAGGTATATTTTTCGTTTAATATAAAAAGTAATAGTATAATTAGATATATTTCATTATTTTTATGTTATAATTTCTTTTTATAAAAAAAAGAAATAGCCCAGATAAACTTGGATTAAAAAATATGGCATATTCTAATTGTGAGGAAGATATTAATGCATCAATACGTTAACTGAAATCTAGAAGAAACTTGTAAAGAAAAAAATAACTTGTGCGAAGAGAAAGAAATAGTCTTGAGAATGTAATTTTGAAACAAATTTGAAGTTATTATTAAAATAAAAGGTTTCATAAATAAAATTTCATTTTAAAATAACTGTTTGCAATTAAGTTTTATTAATGTAGGATCTTAAAATTTCATTCTTATTATAAATGTGTTAAATATTTATGTGATCGTAATGTGCTGAGTGGTAAGAACAAATCGACAACTAGCGGCGTGGTGTAGTGAGTAAAGCGCTTAACTATGATGCTGTGTGTCGTTGGATCAAATCTTACTTTCGCAAAATTTTTTTTATCTTTTATTTTGTTTATTGCAGCATATTATTGTGTACATTACATTTACATATATGTATGTGTATATATATATATATGTGTATATATATATACAGGGTGTCCCAGACCACCCGTCCCACCCGATTTTTTCGTAAACGCGACATTTTAAAGAAAAATGTTTCAGACAAAAGTTTTGTGACTTCGAGGGGGACATAAGATGGTGTCATTGGTTTGACCTTGAAGAATTATTTGAAAGTCACATGAAAGTCATCTCAATTTTTTTAAATGGCATCCCCTATTTTTTATTGCATATTCTTGTAGCTTATCTCGAGACCTTTCCAAAACACTATAAATAAATGTTTTTTCGTTAAATATTTTCCGAGTTATAAGGCTTGAAATAATTTCTTAATTTTACATAAACTATAAAATATCTCGTAAAATATTCACTTTTCGATGATCTTACCTTAATACTTTTATGCACAGAATAATGAGAGAAATCAATTGGTGTAAAGAAAACACATAGTTGTTTTTAAGAAAATATATGTAATTGTTAATTACAAATTGCACATTTTTTCTTAAAAACAACTATGTGTTTTCTTTACACCAATTGATTTCTCTCATTATTCTGTGCATAAAAGTATTAAGGTAAGATCATCGAAAAGTGAATATTTTACGAGATATTTTATAGTTTATGTAAAATTAAGAAATTATTTCTAGCCTTATAACTCGGAAAATATTTAACGAAAGAACACTTATTTATAGTGTTTTGGAAAGGTCTCGAGATAAGCTACAAGAATATGCAATAAAAAATAGGGAATGCCATTTAAAAAAATTGAGGTGACTTTCATGTGACTTTCAAATAATTCTTCAAGGTCAAACCAATGACACCATCTTATGTCCCCCTCGAAGTCACAAAACTTTTGTCTGAAACATTTTTCTTTAAAATGTCGCGTTTACGAAAAAATCGGGTGGGACGGGTGGTCTGAGACACCCTGTATATATATATATATATATATATATATATATATATATATATATATATGGGTCATTCCATGTGAACGCGGTGAGGTCAAAAAAAATTTTTGATCGAAACATATGGGAATCGATAGTGCTTGTCGAGAAAACATTCCATGAATTTTTTCCGATTTTTTGAGCCACACCCCTACCGTCAGTGACCGTTCCAAAATTCGAATTTTTGCTTCAACCCTTAAACTCTGAATTTTATAGCTAAATCGATACGGGTTAAAAAAATTCGGAAAAATAGTATTTTGTTAGCATTTTTTCCGTAAAATACGATAAAAATATGTTCAAAATTTTTGAGGTTAGGTTTCACCCTTATTTTGGCGTTTTAAAGTTTAAAACTGAAATTTCGCAAAGTATGCCGTTCGCGATTTTTTTTTTTTTTTTTTTTTAATTGTAGCTTTTTTACTCTACTTTCATTTAATTTTTGTCTCATGATGGGTCTCGCCAAACTGAGGGCGCTAGAGGGCGCTGAAGGTAAAAAAACGCGTTTTTCGAGGTATATCTCATTCTGAAAGATAACGAGATATGAATAAAAGGTATATTATAAAGTTTTTGGGGTCGCTGATTACGAATCTGAGGTCAGATTTTCAAAAAACAAAATGGCGGATCCAATATGGCGGCCAACTTTTGCAAAATGAACGAATTTCCAAATTTAAAAAATACCATCGTATTCTGCGGAAAATTTTAAGCTAAAAACGTATTTTTTGAAATTTTAATTAAAACAGCCGTTTCCGAGAAAAATTAATTTTATTAAATACGCGTAATTATACGAGACGTTCGTATTATTATTTATTTTTCAAAAGCGCACAGCGTTTATCTGATTTTAGTTCGTGATTCTAAAATGTTGAGTAGGTTGATAAGCTTAACGGCCATTCCACAATACCTCTTGATCCGGTGTGCCTTGATCCGAAAAAAAATAAATCATTGTTTGCCATCTAGCGTATCGAGTTTACTTGATTAGCGCAGAAAATTTTATTTTTACGAAGTTGGTAGTTCTGATGTCAACTGGCATTACTCTTCTTACAGTTTATAAGTTAACTTTTTGTATTTTTATACAACTATATACTATATTTTATATTTGTTATAAATATAGAATTTACTGAAAATTCTTAAGTGATTCCTTAACCTAATAATACGCATACGCTTGTACAATTCTAAGTTTCTTTAGTTTCAAATATAAGTTTGTGGTTTTAATAGTAACCTCTAATAATGTCAAGTACAGCAAAAGTGCATTATGATAGATGCTGCAATCCATTCCAAATGGATTCTCATTTTAAACGGAAGAGTTTGCGTAAGCCATCACTAACTGCAAAAAAAATATTTCCGCATTTAAGTAAATCTCATTACCTGTGCAGTATATGTCGACAGAAAATTGAGCTTGTAAGCAACAAAGTTAGTCAGAACGTTGAGTCTTCGTCTGAAATTGTACAACAAGGTAATTTTATTTTTGTATGTACGTAATATGTACAATACATCAATGTTTAATGTAATGCAATATTAAATAATTAATGATTTGGTTTAAAATTATTTAAATTTTTTCAATAAAAATAACTAGTTAATTGCTAAAATTATGTGTTTTTCTGTAGTAAAGTTCAAATTTATGTCAAATTTATTAGCTTTTTAATTAAAAATATTAGTTTATACAACCTCTTAATTACAAGTATGATTACTAATAACATTTTGAAAGATACAATCAACATTTTATTTAATATAATGTGGATTTAAAAGTTAAAATAATTTTAAAAAATGTTTGCAAAATTAAAAAATTTAATGTATTTCAATTTCTTTTTTTTTTTTAATTATTTTTGGCAACATTTTTGAAAATAAAAATAACGAGCAACTAAACAATAGTTTATACATTTTTTATTTATGGTTTAAACATCATTTACTAAAATTCAATAGTTAATTATTTAATAGTTTATTGAATTGTACGTTATATGAACAACAAAATTAATTATTAATTCATTGTTATTAAAAATTGATTTATAATTATAAAGTAACATTTAAATTAAAACGATATTTTAATATTAATATTATTGAGTAACACTTTCCCTGTTAACACAATGCAAGATTTTAAATGCAGATTTATGTAAATTTTGTGTAAATCTGTATCTAAAATCTAGCATTTTGCAACAGTTAAAAAAATTTAATATTTTTTTAACCTTATAAATTATACGTTATTAATTCATTTTTTATGGGTACAAACACATAAAGTAAAGTTGTTATGAAATTTGTAATTAATTTTTATATTTTTGATGTCTGAATTAAATTGATAATTAATTTTAAAATGCATGTAAAATTTTTTTTTTGGGAAAATCTCAAATGAGATCTCAGGTAAAATATTTCAAAAGAGTAAAAGTCATATTTAAACTTATAAAGAATTAAATAAAAGTTTATTTATTGTATTTGTATATTAAGAGATCATTAGTGCATCATCAGCAACTTCACAAGATACTGGCAATTCTGTATTGCAAAATAT
Source organism: Crematogaster levior (assembly GCA_901521435.1). Lineage (NCBI taxonomy): Eukaryota > Metazoa > Arthropoda > Insecta > Hymenoptera > Formicidae > Crematogaster > Crematogaster levior. The sequence goes on from CABEGB010001516.1 coordinate 62,425, forward strand.
TGTTGATAATTTTATGGAAGAAAGTATGGAGGATCCTGAATTATCACTACCTGCAAATCTAATAGCTGAGGCCATGCAGCTTTTTAATTACATTAAATTGGTATTCCATCGTGATTCATGCTCTTACGAAACAAAATACAAAATACTTAGTCTTTTGCCAAAAAACTGGAGTTATTCAACGATTAAATGTCATTTTAATGTTTCTAATACAATGATACGGCACTGCAGAGCAGTAGTAAAAGAAAAAGGGATTTTGTCTGTTTCGATGACTAAACGAGGTACGAGGGTGGGTCAATAAGTCCTTAGAAAATCAAACAAATAGCGCGACTAGTACTGTAAACGGCTCGTTTTCATGCAGCAGCACCACCGACTAGGTATGGTGTGAACTTTCAGCCAGATTGGTTGAGTTGTTGTGTGTTTCACGTGCATTAGAAAAAAAAACATTTATTAGTTTATAAAAATGGAGAAAATTGAGTTTAGATCTGTTATTAAACATTTTTATATAAAAGGCTTAACAGCAAAAGAAATAAAAAATGAGTTGGATTTGGTTCACGGCATATCTGCTCCTTCACTTGCAACTATTTATAACTGGTTAAATGAATTTAAACGCGGTCGAACATCAACAAATGATGAACCACGTTCAGGACGCCCTGTAGAGGTGACTACTCTCGAAATGATCAATAAAATCCATGATATGGTGTTGAGTGATCGGAGATTAAAGTTGAGTGAGATAGCTGACATTACAGGGATCTCAAAAGGTAGCGTCATTTCTATTTTACATGAAAAATTAGGAATGAAAAAGCTATCGGCAAGATGGGTGCCGCGTTTGCTCACAGCTGAGAATAAACGCAATAGAGTAGTCGCCTGTGAGTCTGTATTGGCGCGCATAAGTCGGAATCCTGAGGAATTTTTTCGTCGTTTTGTGACGGTGGACGAAACATGGGTTCATCACTATACTCCCGAAACAAAACAACAATCAAAACAGTGGATTGAGCGAGGAAAACCTGCTCCAAAAAAGGCAAAGACAGTAAAGTCAGCTGGTAAGGTTATGGCTACTGTTTTTTGGGATGCACGTGGAATTATACATATCGACTACTTGGAAAAGAGTAAAACAATTACAGGGGAGTATTATGCATCTTTATTGGACCAGTTAAAAGAAAAACTTGAAGAAAAACGGCCTCATTTAAAGAGAAAAAAAATCCTCTTTCATCAGGATAATGCTCGTGTTCACACATGTTCACGATCAATGGCTAAAATCGAAGAATTAAAATTCGAATTGGTCGACCACCCACCGTATTCGCCAGATTTAGCCCCAAGTGACTTTTTCCTATTCCCAAACTTGAAAAAATGGCTTAGTGGACAACGTTTTTTTTTCAAATGAAGAAGTCATGGATCGAACAAATGCTTATTTTGAAGACCTTCCAAAATATTATTTTTCTGACGGGTTAAAAAAATTAGAGAAACGTCTAACTAAGTGTATAGAACTTCAAGGAGATTATGTTGAAAAAAAAAAAAATTTACCAAAAAAAAATTGTTTTAATGCTTTTTTCTAAGGACTTATTGACCCACCCTCGTATGTAGAAATAAGTTATTACTGTAATTCTAAATTTAAACAATCTTACGTACAATTTTTATTCACTGCAATTTTTATTTACTTTAAATATAGAATATAACAAGAAGATAAGCATCAAAAGTCGTCTGTTAAATTCGAATATATATTATTTTCTAAAAATATTTTTAAATATACAATTTATTAATTATTATACCATTATCTAACAAACATAAAAGTGAAGTGACAGATTGGTTTTTAATGTTAATCTTAAGTAAACATGCATATTTTTTCTAATATTTTCTTATTTTCTAATATAATCTAATGAAGAAAAATCGAATTTTAGTAGAGATATTAAAATTATATGTACAATGGCGTAAAAAATTGTTACTTAAACTTTGTAAGAATTATTTACCATCAATTTCGTGAGCATTAAGTGCTTTTCTAAAAGCTAATTTCTAGTTTTTCTAAATTCTTAAGCATTCTACACACATTTATTTTGTATATGATAACAATTATTATTTATGAATCTATTCATAAGTACTGCAATTCTATTTTACACATTTTAAAAACATGTAATTTAAAGTATTTATAAAAATGATTATAGGAAAAAGACTAAATGAAGATGTAATGAATCTCGTCAAACAGTTTTATGTTAGAAATGACGTATCTTCTACTATGTCAGGAATTAAAGATGCAATAAGTGTACAAACAAGTAATGGAAAAAAACAGAAAGTACAAAAACAACTTTTGCTACTGAATTTAAAAGAAATTTACACTTTATTCAAGCAGGAATATCCTAATATTCATATTGGATTTAGTAAATTTGCATCACTGAGACCAAAGCAATGTGTACTAGCAAGTAGCAGCGGAACGCATAGCATCTGTGTTTGCCCTTATCACCAGAATCTGAAGCTCATGATAACAGGTGAGTTATCAAGATCATTTAAAATTATATTGAGTGCTCAGTGCATAACTAATATTTAGAAATAAAAGTAGTTAAATTAAATATTTGAAAAAAATTATAGAATTTACTTTACAATGTGACTTTTATTATGTAGGGGATGGGGGGTCTTGTGTAACACCAACGTTCGAATCAAGTTGATTTTAAGTTGGTGATTGTGTTTGCGTTTAAAGTGCGACAGTGTCGACGCGCAACCTGTATTTAATTGTGTGCTGCGAATACGCAGATCATGGATTAGCCAAAAGACTCTGGCAGGACCGTAAAAAGGCGATTCAAACTTACTTCTTACTGTTTAGTAATTCGCGGTCATAACTGTACTTATTATTTATTGACTTTTATTTGTTTTATTAAAATATTTGAAAAACTTTAAGATCATTAATAAATAATCGTTTTAACGTAACAATTACATGTTTGCATAAATCGTGCCCTTTGTTTATGTTGAATACCTTATGCTTATTATTGTAAATTACGCGTAAATGAATTTTATTAAATTATTCATAGACCGACATTACTAATTGTGGAAAAGTTTCATCTTATTATATATTAAACAGCTGATAATTTGTAATTAAATTATAAAATATATCTTTGATGCCATTGTAATTAGTAATTCTTATATTGATAGATTCTAATCTGCAAGAACTCACCGAAAAAGAGGAATTTCGTTTGTATACATACAAAGATTGTATGCGAATTATTATTTGTGACAATCCAAATGAACGGTGTTATTTCATGAATTGCCGTGAATGTCCAGGAATAGACAGATTAAAGAATTTTTTAGAAAGAGTTTTTGATGGCATGACAGATGAAATTAATTACAAACAGTGGGTACTGCAGCCAAGAGCTACCCTGGAAACATACGTAAAAGATCCGAGTGAATTTATAGACTGCTTTTGTGATAAAGTTCAGGAGGTACTTCCACATGCTTTTATCGCTGCGAGGCAATCAGAATTCTACCGGCAGTTAAAAGAAAAATTGGAACCTGGAGAATTCATGATTCTTGCTGATTTCGCCGAAAATTATGCTTTTACAGTGCAGAATGCTGCTCCAGGATTTCACTGGAATAATGACCAGGCAACTATATACAATATAGTTATATATTTCAAAACTAATGAATCGATTGATCATTGTAGTTTGGTTGTAGTATCTGACTGTTTGCATCACGATGCTACCTCAGTGTATGCTTATCACGAAATCATGATAAAATATTTAAAAAGTAAATTCGATGACATAAATAAAATTTATTATTTTACTGATGGAGCACCCCAACAATATAAAAATTATAAAAATGTAATTAATTTGGCATACCACTACAAAGATTATAATATCAATGCAGAATGGCATTTTTTCCCAACTGCCCATGGAAAAGGTCCGTGCGATGGTTTAGGAGCGACTGTGAAGCGCAGTGCAGTACGTGCTAGTCTTCAGTCGACAAGGACGATTTTGACAGCAAAACAGCTTTACGACTGGCTCAATAAAACAGACAGGTTACCTAATATTGATTTCAAATATTTCGACTCAGTAGATTACAATAAAATGAAAAATAAACTAAATAAAAGGTTTAATAATAAGATTAGAATTAAAGCTTTACAGCAAAAACACTGCCTCATAGCCATAGCTAATGGCTGTGTAGTTGCTAAGACGTTCTCAGAATCATGTATTTCTGAAAATTATCAGATCTTGTAAATATTATTATTTCTATTATTAATAATTATTGTGTATTACAATAAAAAAGGTCGGAACTTATCCACCACAAAAGCTATTGTCTATAATTTTAATACATCGACTCTCACATTTCCTTTTTTAATCCTTTGTGTATCCATTTTTGTAAAATACCCTTTATCTTTTTTCAAAAATACGACAATAATTATTCATTGATTATCTGTCTAGTATGTCTGACGCGTATTTAAACCATTAAAAATTAATTAATTTTTCTCGGAAACGGCTGTTTTAATTAAAATTTCAAAAAATACGTTTTTAGCTTAAAATTTTCCGCAGAATACGATGGTATTTTTTAAATTTGGAAATTCGTTCATTTTGCAAAAGTTGGCCGCCATATTGGATCCGCCATTTTGTTTTTTGAAAATCTGACCTCAGATTCGTAATCAGCGACCCCAAAAACTTTATAATATACCTTTTATTCATATCTCGTTATCTTTCAGAATGAGATATACCTCGAAAAACGCGTTTTTTTACCTTCAGCGCCCTCTAGCGCCCTCAGTTTGGCGAGACCCATCATGAGACAAAAATTAAATGAAAGTAGAGTAAAAAAGCTACAATTAAAAAAAAAAAAAAAATCGCAAACGGCATACTTTGCGAAATTTCAGTTTTAAACTTTAAAACGCCAAAATAAGGGTGAAACCTAACCTCAAAAATTTTGAACATATTTTTATCGTATTTTACGGAAAAAATGCTAACAAAATACTATTTTTCCGAATTTTTTTAACCCGTATCGATTTAGCTATAAAATTCAGAGTTTAAGGGTTGAAGCAAAAATTCGAATTTTGGAACGGTCACTGACGGTAGGGGTGTGGCTCAAAAAATCGGAAAAAATTCATGGAATGTTTTCTCGACAAGCACTATCGATTCCCATATGTTTCGATCAAAAATTTTTTTTGACCTCACCGCGTTCACATGGAATGACCCATATATATATATATATATATATATATATATATAACCCCTATAAAATGAAGCTTTTTATGTTGCTATAAAATGTATTACGTTTAAAAATTTTATAACTTATTAAACGTTTTACATTTTACTAAAATTTATGTCAATTTAATTTGTTATACAATTTACACAATTTTAAATTGCAAATATACTAAGCAATAAATATTTCAAATTATTTTTTACTTGTGCTATAATTTTTATTCTTGCCACAATGAATTTATTTAAAATAAAAATTTTATGAGTTGCACAAGTTATAAAAGAAATTAATTTTTATTTCTTACTTTTCAACTTTATGAAATGTAAATTGCATTAACAGCTGAAAACAACTGAAAATAAAAATTTTAATAACGTAACATGTAAAACATGAAATAAATAAATTGTCAAATTTTTAATGTAATAAATTTTATAATAAAAATAAAACATTAGTTTTGTAAGTTATATATTAAAAATTAAATGTACACAATAATGAGCTGCAATAAATAAAAAAATAAAACAAAATTTTTGTGAAAGTAAAATTTGAAGCAACGATACGCAACATTGTATTTAAGCGCTTTACTCACTACATCACAC
>CABEGB010001517.1:0-68090 GCA_901521435.1 Crematogaster levior
GCCCGTTCGATTAACTGTCTATATGAAGTCTTTGTCCTCGATCGTCGTGCTGTGATTTATGGAGACGCATTGACAACAGCATGACGTGTATACATCGGCTAAGAGATCTGTCAATAAACTTGCAGCAACGGTACAGCAATGACCTTCAGAACCTTGCAAAATGCTGGTATGACAAAGTACACGGATATGCACACGAAAAATTTTTAACATCTAACGATGGAAATTTTAAAATTAATCGTATGATATATGTAAAATAAATCTTTCAGTACTTTAATACTAAAATATTTTTACATCTACGAAAAAATGTAATTCATTTTGTTCCACGTTTATTTTATTTAAATTTATTTATATAAATATATTTATTTAAAATAAAATTAGACAATAAAATTAAAATAAATTAGATTGCAAAAAGATTTAACAAAAAATCCGGATAAGTGAAATTTCGCGAAATCGATAAAATTAATATGATATAAATTATTGATAAATGACAATCGACATTAGATATGTCATTTTCTTTATATTATACTCGCTATATTTAAAAAAGCCTACGAATCGTACAATTTTCACAATCAATCCTTTTTTGCAATAAAAAATTGCAAGATGACACATAAAATATAATATATTATAAGATACTATTGCGTATAACGAAAACTGAATCGAAACGAGCTTATAGGAACAAAAAATACAGATTAAATATTAAGAATTCATCCATCGTCTGTTTTTGCCTGTTCCGAGAGAGCCTTCGTTCGAAATTACAAGCGATAAAGCAACTGCCCACAAAACGATTGTCATAAACGTACGGCGAAAAAGAAACCGTGGGATAGTAAATTAAGAACAATGGTTCGTTAATTACGTTCATTGTGCGGATGCACAAAATTAGGTGTCAAATGGCGCGATTCATAATTCCGTAACGGGCTACACAAAAATCATCTGTATTGATTCAAATGCCGTCACTTTCCCCGAGGGCTATATCTCTATTGCGGCCTCAAAGAAAGCGCTCGATTTGATACGCCATCGAGTGATGAACAGGGCAACTAAGATTGATTCAACGAGATCGACAAGATCCAACGTTTGAGATCCTTAAATGACTTCAGTCAACAAAGTTAGTACATGCTACAAATATTATCGTAATTGTAATTTTTATTTCAACTTTGTTATTAATTATTTTGTATTCAAGTAGAGTTATACAGTTTGCTTAAGACTCGTTTTTTAAATATTACATCTTTCTAGATTACATCTATGAAATCGAAAAAGAAAGATTTACTTAAAACTAATTCTAAAAGACATTTGATGTTATAAATCGTAGAATCAAAATTTCTAACTATCAATCAACAACACCTTAGAATTCACGTATTGATTCGCTCACTGCCTTGCCCCATTATCTTCTTCGAAATAATCACCTTCTCTATTCATTCCTCTAGGTGGTCTTCTACGGTTTCCCTAATTTCCTCGAGAAAAATTCATCGAAAGAGAATTCAGAAGGACCCACAATGCACGGTAGCGCATTCGAATCATCGAGATTGACCAACAGTCACACTAATTTCGTGTCAGGACGAAAGAGAAGGAAGTTTGGAGCACCTAAAGTTGTTCGTTTCCATTGTTGTTTGTGGAAGTAGGAAGTCATTATATGACCGAACTCGCCGACAGTATTCCTCCGACACGTTCACAATGCGCTGGCGAAGCTACCGAATGGCATCGTGCGCGATGGCTTTCTTCCGCGGGAAAAGGAAGAAAGAAGAGATGTGGAAATGAAACGCTGAAAGACACTTTCCAGCCAAGTCATCCCAATCATGAGCACGCGGACAAGCAATGCCGCCAATCGCACGTCGTGATCGTGCACGAATCGAATCGCCATTATGGTGGAAATTAAACAATCTCGCAGTCACCTAGACTATGATTGTCGAACGATTAAAATTCAGCGATAGGTATCTAAAAGATATTAAAATACATCTGCTGAAACTAAAAAAGAGGGATTTTTACTAATTGTAAGATATATTAGAGTTACGATCTGTAAACCATAACTATACAAGGGTTAAATACATAAAAATAATTTTTTAGTATTTACCTACTTACCATAAAAATGAAATATTAAATGGACAAAAAACCAAGAGCGGATTTAAATGAAAATGGTAGTGTGGAAAGAACATTTCTAAAATTAAATCTATATTAATATTGATTAATTAAATAATATAGTTCGATTTATTACTTACTTTTTAGATTTTAATATTAATTATAATATTGATTAAGACAAAATCTGATCACATTTAGTTTTAGTTTAATTAATACTAGTAAAATCGATTATTAGAATTTCTTTTTAAAAAATGCAGATAAAAAAGCGGAAGCATCGGTAGATCCGATAGAATATATACTTTCTTTATCGCTTAATAATGGTAGGATTGGTCTGTGAAACGATCGAAGGGAGGGATTTGAAGTCTTGATATTAGATGACTGACAAATAACAATTAAGCACCTGTTACTTGAACAATACAAGGATCAACTCTTCCCTTTTTTTACCTTCTTTTTCTAACACCCTCATCGATAAACTTCTTTTTTCTCCTTGTATATTCTTCCTACGATTCATCGAGAGAAAGAGAAAGAAAGAGAGAAACAGAGAGAGAAAGAGAGAGAGAAAGAGAGAGAAGTTCCTTCTTAATCTCTTAGAAGATCCGGTAAGAATCTTGATGTTCCCACACAACCTATATCCATTCGCCGGAATATTAATTTTTTCGTTTGACATCTGGAAGTCTCACAGAGTGTGAAATTATTACATTATTATTGAGTCTTCAATGAAAATTCTTTCAAAACAAGATTAATTATATATATATATGTATATATATATATATATATTAAAATGTTTATTTTAAAATCTTTAAAGTCAGATCGTGAAAAACGATAAATATTTTGCTTTACACACAAAGTTTCAAATAACTTCCTGTTGACCTTGAGTTTTAAGAAAATTAAGACTTTTCCTGTCACTTAGTTAGTTAAAAAAATGATAAAGGAATAAACATATTAAAGAAAATCTTAATTTTAAGAGGTAGGTTTTCACAATTTATTCATCAGTAATTGATTAATCAGGATTAGCTAATGGATACAAAGAAACTAATATTTTGAAAAATTACGATATGTTACGATATATTTATTGAAAACATACTGTTCCTTAACAAAAATTCTAATAATACATACGTATAACGTTTTTATGATGTGTCAAAAGAGACAAAGTAGCACGTATATCACGCCATAATCTTTCAATATTTTACGTATGTTGCGGAATTTACAAAATTCTAAGAATGATTGACGATCTGATGTATGTATTTAAGTAAATGTTTTGGTATTTTCCCTAAAAGCAGGTATAGACATCGCTTCAAAAAGTGAAAAGTTGAAATATTCATCAATTTTTAACAAAAAATTTTGTGATAATTTTTAAAAGTTTATAAAAAGTCAATGAGTATTTCACATGATTAAACTGTCCATGCGAAACACACTCCTCCTACTTTTAGTATGAAGCGATCTATTATTATATGATTCCCCATGGATTTCCAATTTTCGTGAAACGACGTCTATCCCACACTCTTCTCCTCCTTCCACTATTTTCAGGAGGAAATTAGTTTCATCATCGTACGGTTCCACATGGGTTTTCGACTCTCCACGCAAAATGAGATCCCTCACAATCAGTGTGTTCAGTGCTTTTTTCCAATGTCACTTTTAGTCACTTTTAGTCATAATCCCGAAATATCATGCAAAAATAAAAAAAATTTAATTCTTTTAATTTTTTATAATTAATACGTTCATTCTTTTATAACTTTTTTTTACTAACGGAGTGGCGAAAAAGATCAATGACCTTAATCTTCGTAAAAGTCTTAAAAGTCAAGGTCAACTGGAAATCACTTTGAAACTTGGTAAAAAAAAATATTTATTACAAATAAAGATAAATATGGGATATGAGCATTAAATTTACATACTTATCGCAGAATAAACTATGTCACCATAATTTTACACATTTTCAAAAAAAAAAAAAAAAAAAAACTGCTGGAAAAAAGAAGATAATACGCATGTTATGAAACCCTTCTTTTAAATCAAAGACTATGCTCACGCAAAGGAGACACGCATCATCGGCCGAGACAAGAGTATAATAGAGGAATGAGAGAGAAGACGAGAGAAACATAAAATCTGGATAACATAAAACTGACGAACTGAGAGACCGCCAGCATCGACCCGCTTTAAGTTACGTGTAAAAATTACCGTAAGATATATGACGGTGTTACCAGGAGCTAATTACCCAGAAGCGACGTCTACACATATTCTGCGCGGTAATAGTGAATCAGCAGTGTTAGTCGACCTTCTATCAGTGACCATAGCACTCGACCTCCGTGTTGACCTCGCCAATTTATTCGTAACGAAGTAAAAAGGAGGAATTGCGAGGAGAGGCGCACAAGGGAAGAAAAGGTAAATGGAGATTCTTATATGACCGAAGGTAATGTTCATAGTCGACGCCGTTCGTCTACCCATCGTCATCGTCATCGTCATCGTCATTGTCATCGTTGTCATTGTCATATGTCATCGTCATTTATCGACGGTAACGCGACGCTTCTCGCGATGCCTGATCGAGAAGTCATTGGCGGATGCTATCTTATCGATTATCCACAAGTTGATCTCGCCTCCTTTCATCTCGTCTTTCCCGGGCGACGCGAATAGAACGCTTCGACGGGTCGGCGACGATTAGAGATAATCGCACTCCGAATGCCATTCGATTTGTTCGAGCGTGCGAGTCTCGCGTGAATCGTCGTGCGATATCAATCGCATATTTATCTCTGAATAAAGTCCCCATGTGCAGAGTGCTCTGCAAATCAGATAGTATGTAAGAGGTTAAAACTCGGGTTCTCAATCGTGGACACGTTACGCGCCGAGGTCTCTTACATCTAATCGTCTTATTTAATTATCATTCACGTAAGCAAGCAAACGCACAGCTGTCAAATACACAGAGTATTTCACACATTAAATTTCTGATTATACTTTTTCAAGAATTACCGAGCAAATATTTTTGAGTAAGTGTTTAATAGCAAGTCCTAAAAATAGAATATCCACCATAAAATAAAATCGTGATTCTTTGTAACAATATAGATCTGAGAAATATAAATATCTTGCCATATAAATATCTTGCAATAAAGAAAAATAGGACTTACTGATAAGTGATGGTTCCAAAGCAGTCGAGATATCATTCTATAAAAAAATAAAGTAATTAATAGAGACGTCGATTTCATTGACCTTAACATAAGAATATTATCAAGAATAATAACTCTGACTCTAACTTTCAAAAAATTTTAAGTTGCTCATTGTTTATTAAAAAATTAATAATAAAACAAATGTAATGAATAGAAGGTAATCTTCTGACAGTGTACATTTAAAAAGGAATTTACGATAATTATGATATAATAGGGTTCTGATTAAAAATGTTCAGGTACAAAAATTATGAAAATCTTTTAAGCCAAATTTATAGATTTCATCATAAAAAATGATATCAAAGTTTGAGGTTGTTTAGGAAGCCTGTTACTGAAAAAATTAATATATAATAAAATTACATATAATCTTGTAGGAAATGGAAGAAAAATAATTATATCTCAGTAGAAATTGATGAAAAATATATGAAACTTTGCAAGGACAAATAAGACTATATAATTTACCAATTTTTAGTTTATTAAGAGATTTGATTTTTTTATTTAATAATGTTTCTGGAAGATTTGAAAAAATTTTTGGTTTCGAAACGGCAACGTTGCAACGTTCATTAAAATGGAGGTAAGTTCGAAAATGTGTTATTGAAGTACATCAGTTTACAATTCGTGTACCAGGGCAATATGAAATCAAGGGAGAATATAAGTATGAAATCATTGTTTTTAACCCTTTTTGACACAATCATGGATCTTTCGTGTTCAACCAATTTATACATTTACTAAATTCTTGAATAAGCCTACGTAAAAATATTGTACTAAATTTTGTTTGCGTTCAAAATAAAATATATGATGTTGTTCTTGATATATCAAAGTATATTCGTAAATTTTTGGAGATTTTTTGAACCGTTTAAGTAGTTAAGAAGTTACATGGAGATAAAAAAACCCAATTTATACAGATTGAATGCCGTTTTTCACATGGTATAGTAAGGGTTAATTTGACATGTGTCTTTTATCTGTTTCAAAAGTGTTCACAATCATGCACTGATATATTTTATTGTAATGAAGTTAAACCCATACACTCGCTTCTCATCTACTATATTTTATAAAGATAGTGTCTCATTACAGTTTGTGCATATCAAATTGTCATCAAGAGTACAGTAGAGCGTCGATTATCCGAAAGTCGGTCATCCGAAACGTCGGTTAACCGAAAGCCGAATCACGCCAAAAAAAAATTTTTTTTTTACGACTGGTCACACATAAAATACATAATAACGAAACCGCCCGGATGGGGCGCGCGAATACGTAGTCTGGGCGCACTATCAAAAAAAAGCTGTTTTAAAAAAAAATTAGATAGTCAGGTTTGACTATTGGATAAATAGTAAAAAAAATCGCTCTTTCGAATGGAACATTTGTTGTCAATTTATTTTTGCTGGAAATAGTCGAAAATTGAGAAAATAAGTTAACCTATACGGTTATTCGCGAATATCTCGACAACAACTGTTCAAACGTATGTATTTCCAGTGATGTTCGATTATCCGAAAAATCGATTATACGAACACCCCTCGGCCCCAATTGTTTCGGATAATCGACGCTCTACTGTACTAACAAAACGTCGACTATGAACGACTTGGAGATTACACCGGCACACAAAAAAAAAAGTGGTCTGTACATTTGACTAGACCCACCTAAGCTTATGTATTTCGATGCGCGGATTCCAAATCTGTAGTCTGTTTTACCCGTACACCCTCAAAATTTTGAGTAAATTGCAAAAAACCGCAAAAAATGGCAAAAAATCGCGAAAAATCGCAGTTGTGCGAATGGAAAAATTTTTCTCGAACTATATCAAGTATATTTTTTATGTATTTTGATGCGCTGAATCCAAATCTGAAGTTGATTCATCTCGTTGACCCTTCAAATTTAGAGTAAATTGCAGAAAACCGCTAAAAATATTTAAAAAATAAAAAAAATAGTCATGAAGTAGTAGATAATATCAAAAAATAGTATTGTTCTTACTCACAGTAATGAACTAAATATGATTCCTTTCAAATTATGCTATAAAATTTATAGATTGTAATTAAATTTAAAAAAAAACGATCTTCATTAAGTTTACACTGTTCTTCGCTTATATCGAACTCTTTTCTCTTCGAATGTTCTATGCAATGGGTTTCTCTTTCGTTTTTTATTATTTGTGGTTACTTCTCTCTTCAAAGTCCAGCAAAAATCTGCCATCATGTTGACGTTCCACCTTCCTTGATACCTATTCTCCATTTCACTTATGTCTTGGTGAAATCGTTCTCCTTGTTCTTCACTGTAGTCTCCAAGGTTTTGTGGAAAGTAGTCTAGATGAGAATGAAGAAAGTGCAATTTGAGATTCATCAAGCAACCCAAATTTTTGTAATTTTCCAATAACTCTTCAACCAATTCCTCGTAATTCTCACTCTTATTATTTCCCAAAAAATTCTGTGAAACATTTTTAAAACTTTTCCAAGCTGCTTCCTCAGTGTCATCCATTTGTCCGATAAAATTTCCGTCTTCAAATAAACTCCGAATTTATGGACCATCGAAAATCCCCTCTTTCAACTTGGAGAAGAGAAACCCATTGCATAGAACATTCGAAGAGAAAAGAGTTCGATATAAGTGAAGAACAGTGTAAACTTAATGAAGATCGTTTTTTATTTTATTTAATTACAATCTATAAATTTTATAGCATAATTTGAAAGGAATCATATTTAGTTCATTACTGTGAGTAAGAACAATACTATTTTTTGATATTATCTACTACTTCATGACTATTTTTTTTTATTTTTTAAATATTTTTAGCGGTTTTCCGCAATTTACTCTAAATTTGAAGGGTCAACGAGATGAATCAACTTCAGATTTGGATTCAGCGCATCAAAATACATAAAAAATATACTTGATATAGTTCGAGAAAAATTTTTCCATTCGCACAACTGCGATTTTTCGCGATTTTTTGCCATTTTTTGCGGTTTTTTGCAATTTACTCAAAATTTTGAGGGTGTACGGGTAAAACAGACTACAGATTTGGAATCCGCGCATCGAAATACATAAGCTTAGGTGGGTCTAGTCAAATGTACAGACCACTTTTTTTTTGTGTGCCGGTGTTATCATTTGTCTCACAATCAGCAGAACTCACTTTTACATTAGAATTGTTGTTATCATTAGAAATTAGAAATAACCTTTTTTTACCGGACTCTATTTTAATTTCTGATTAAAAATTGCTTTATGTTTTCTATAAAAATGTTTTTTATCATTTTTACTAGTGATTAGACTGTAATTTTTGACACCATTGTTTTTACTCGTTTATAACAATTACAGATGAGGAGACTATAAATAACATGCATACTAGTGAATGCTATGTAATATTGCCAAAATCAAAAAGTGACTTAACTTTTGAAACTGTACCTAACTTTTAGCAGGGAAAATATACCTGTATCACCAAACATCCTTAATTTACAAAAAGTTTTAGTCGTCGTTTGTTCTTTATTAAAAAGTTATTAAGACTAGAAAATCTAGAACGCTCGTTATAAATAATAACAACACAAAAGGATAAAAAGGTCAATATATGTATAATAAACGAGCTAATAATTAGATGACGTAAAAAATATAAAAAATATAAAAATGAAAATAAAGACTTTATTGTAGATAAAATCAAAAGTATGAACCGTTTGAGTTCTTCAAGATGAAAACTCCACTTCATGGAGTATAAAAGAAAAAGAAAAGTTGTATTGTCAGTAGAAGTTTAGTTAATGTTGCATCTTTAGTTTTTTTCATTTTTGTTTGCTTCTTTGACTATATAATCTTGGACTGCTAGTTGCCCCCACTTTTTCTATTCTTAAGACCGTGGCACATAAAAAAACTTAAGCAGCAAGCAGTAGAATTTAAGCGAATCGACCAATCACGGTCAATACTGCTTGACCGTCTTACTGCTTAAGTTTTTTTGTGTACCCCTTTTGTGTACAATGCTTCGCCTCTGTAATCAACATCTCGCGCGCTACAACCGTCAAATGGCAGAAAATCGAAACACAAAGTCAGATTTCTATGGTAAGGTTGCGTTCAGATTCCCTACCCGGGTGCACTATAATACTAGAAGTACTATAGCATACGTGACATGTACTATAACAACTTCTAGTGTTATAACAACTTCTAGTGTTATAGTTACCCGGGTGGGGAATCTGAACGCAACCTAAAACAGGAAAGAAGACAGAGATGGAATATGACTTACGTCGCGCTACTTTATCGTTTAGCAAAGTTCAGAATCACTTGTAATATATATGTACAAAATAAACATGTATTGGGTGTAGAACATAAATTTGCTAAAGTACGTGAGTTCAAAATGAGTCATCAAAGTACCAGGATCCGGCACTTTTGTATTTACGGTGCTCGAGATGTTGATTACAGCCTACGGGTGTTTTCCAACTAGAACACGCTAAATTGCACTGTGTCACACTGTGTAAAATTCTTAATGGAACATATCTACTGCACTTGCACCTACCTACTTACCTACTTTGCACTTTTTAACATCTTACCAATAATTTCGAAACTAGAATCCATTATCTTAAAGCTTCACAATTTTTTTACGTCTCTAATTTTCTTCTAGGTTATGTTTGAAAGTATTATTACCACAATTTAAATATTATGTATTAAGATTCCGTAAAACATTGGTAACATTGGGGCATTTTACACGCTTGTACTTCAGTTTTTACTGTGTCGAGCAGTGTGATACTGTGTCACAGTTGGAACACTCTGTGTAGGACACAGTGTTGCACTGTGTCATCTGTGTATCTTGTTGGAAAACACCCTACGAGACTAAGGGTAGCGCTTTCCAGCAAGCCGCAGTGTAACACAGTGTCCACTAGTGTGAGTGAGACACACTCAGTATATCTAGTGAGATATATGAGTGTGTCTCACTCATACTAGTGGACACTGTGTTACACTGCGGCTTGCTGGAAAACACCCTAACTAACAATCCAGATTTATATAGTCAAAGGTTTGCTTCAATTTTATTGTATAGTTGACAACACTGTTATGTTGTCGCTCTCCTGATTTCACTTTGTTGTATTTTTCTATTCGTAATAAAACTGTTTTTTGCAACATGATAACAGAACGTGGTTCGTGGTTCGCGTGACTGTATAAGTATTACGAAGTAATAAACCTATTCCACAATGACAGTAAGCAGTACAGAGTAAGGAGCAGTGCTGCCAGTCGGGTCGGGTTGCCCCATAGACATAGTAAGTATAGACTGAGCATCCTTTGTATAAGCGGTGATGCATACGATGAGAGAGAGAAAAGATATTAAGATGAGTTTCTCTCTCTTTTCAATGCCGGAGAGTGGGGAGCACTTCTCCTCATCGGCACTCCCACTCTTCGGCATTGAAAAGAGAGAGAAACTCATCTTAATATCTTTTCTCTCTCTCATCGTATGCATCACCGCTTATACAAAGGATGCTCAGTCTATACTTACTATGTCTATGGGTTGCCCCTCCAATCTCCTCCACAAACTAGGCCGTGTACAGTAACGTGTTATAAGCGTGCGGATCCCACAATCCCAGTAAATATAAAAAATCTAAATTTTTATTTTTTTTTTTAATTAATGACTAACAGATTAATAATATAGATTAAAAAAGAATATAAATTACAGAATTTGTTTTGCTATTTCTTCCTTTCATCTCACACGTCACGCCACACGCCACAGCATTGCGCGCGTAACACGTTACTGCGGTTACCATGGTTACCGCGCGCGGGATTTAAACGATGGAGGGGCAACCCGGTCCGACTGGTAAGGAGTAAGAAGTAAGATTTGACGAATTAAAAACCGGCAGTAATGAAAACAAGCAAATCCTATTCCGTACTTCTTACTTCTTACTCTTTATCCTGTACTGCTTACTGCCATTGTAGAATAAGCTTTAGAAGTATTACGAAAATCTGTCTTGTTTCTCGAAATTAGCCTGCGTAAAAAGGTAGTTAGTTTTTCTGGCTTTGACTAATCAATCACAATGGAAGCAAGGTTTTGTCAAAGCTTTCAGACGAAAACTTTCAAAGGTGGAAGTATGATGTGAAAGCATGACTGGAGGTCTTTAAAATGTTTGATATTGTTGATGGAACAAAGCTGAAACCAGAGGATCCTGTGCAAGCTACTAATTGGAATAAAAATTATGCTAAGGCAAGAGGTGCGATTGCTTCCACATTGACGGAATTGCATCAGTCGTTCATGTAAGACATCCAAGGAAATGTGAAACAAATTAGTAAACCTATTTGAAATACGTTCTACGTAACAAAATTATGCTTCATCAGCAATACTACAAATACAAATTTGAGTCCGATATGAACGTTTTAGTATATTTAAGCGGTCTTAATGTTTTGCTTCAAAAATTAGAAGCAGTAAATGAAAAGGTAGATGAATCTTCAGTTATTGCTAAAATTATAAATGATTTACCATCTGAGTATGATAATTTAGACATTCATGGAACTTGACCACTGCTACTGCACCAAACTTAACTAAAGCTGTTTTAGAAGAACACTTATTAGTAGTTGAAACAGCTTGAAGCAATCGAGTTCTATGGAAGCTGAGACATTTCTATCAACAAAGAAAACAAAAGACTAGAAAGAAAAATCCTAAAAAAACATAATTTTTCTGTTATGGGTGAAAGAAGGAAGGCCAAGAAGAACTGTCCTATTTCTAAAGTTGGAAATAAATCGAAGGATTCCAACAAGTTGTATGAAATAGAAGAATTATATGCTGATAATGTACAGGTTAATTCAGAAGAAGTCTGGTATGCTGACAATGCTGCATCATTCCATATGACGAAAAATTACAACTGGTTCATACTTATGAAGAATTAAAAGAAAATATCAACATCACTATTGCTAATAATAAGATAATAACCACGATTGGCAAAGGAACCATAGATGTGGAGGTATTTAATGGCAAGCTTCAAGGGGAGATTCAAAGACATTTGGTCTAAAGTGAAAGTCTGATAATAAAACAGTCATTATTGGTAAACGTACAGGAAACGTTTGGAAAATATTAATCAGATGATGTCAAAATGAAGAATGTGATGTTGCAGGACAATCAAATATTAATCAAGCATACTTGGCAGCTGACAATAGCTTAAATGTTTGGCATGAAAGACTGGTATATTTTCAAAGAATAAAATTAATGGCCAGAAATGAATTAGTAACTGGATTAAACATAATTAATGATGAAAATTATTTTTGCAAAGGATGTGTTTTAGGGAAGATGGCTAAGAAACCCTTTAAGTCTGATAAAAGAGGACTTTGTAAAAAGGGAGAGTTTATTTATTCAGATTTGTGTGGCCCTATGCAGACTAAATCTATAGGAGGTTCTATGTATATGTTGTTATTCAAGAATAAATTCTCTGACTACAGAACTGTCTATTTTCTCAAGTCTAAAGATGAGGTATGCGAAAAATTTAAAGGGGTCGGATACCAATAATGACCTGTTAATTAAGGGGTTATATACCTTTCTCGGCCCGAAAAATAGCTCTTTTTCACTAATTTTTTTTCAAGAAACCAAAAGGCACATAAGGATCGGGTTTTTTTTATATTAAAGAACATACTTTAGACTTATCATTCAATTTTTATTGAAATAAAATAACCCCCTTTACCCCCCCTGCAGTCCCCCGAAGTTGACTATGCACGATGGGACTTAAATCGCGGTACCATGGATTGCTTCTTATCCAATCATATGAAATCAAAAAGCAATATTGCACCTTGAAGTTTATTAAATTTACTCGTATTTGACCCATTCTTTTTTTAAATTTCGAATTTAAAACAAAATGGCAGATGTTCAAACTTAAGGTATCATTTTTCACGTATAAATTTCATTTTTAAACGTGCCAAAAAAATATAAAAAATTAAGATATCAAAAAAATCATGGGTCAAATACTAGAGAATTTTATAAGCTTTCAGACAAAAAAAACGGATGGGAATCGGTTAAATAGTTATTGAGATATTTATGGTACCGACTTTGAAAACACGGTTTCGAGAAAAATGCGTTTAAAGTTCCTACCTATCTGTGTGCTCTGCCGTAACGGCTTATGAGGTGCCGAGACGACGGTCAGTATAAAGTACTGTAACTTCGTCAATTTTTCAAATTTCTTCAAATGGCTTCGGATATACATTCTTGAAATGTTAATCTTTCAAAATATGTAATAAAAAAAAAATCGATTTTTTGAAGCCGAGAAAAATATATGCCCCCTTAAGCCGGCTTAATTAATTTTATAACAGAAAGTAAGTGTCTCTGGGACCATTCCATGTTTTTGTCCTTTCTTCCCCAACCTTAAGGTGTTCATTTTATCCTGGGTAACCTATCAATAAGTGCCTCAACAGTGGGAGAGCATGGGGAGGGAAAACAAGGGATTCAGAGCTTGCGCACAAGCTTCATGAAAACGGTTTCTCTTAGAGAAGTGAATTTTTGGTGAGATGTTAGTCATATCTATGTGCAAAAATTGTCAGGGGTTTCATGAAATTCCTTTCCCAACTCGAAGCACATAAAAATTTACAATCATGCCAAAAAAGACTCCATTTTTCTCGAAAAAAAAATTAAAATTTCCAAAAATAGTGGGAATTTTATGAAACCCCTATGACAATTTAAAGATAACTAATGAACAAGTATCCAAAAAAAATGAAAGTTCTAGCTCTTATCGTTTAGGAAAAACCTTGCGCGCAAACTCTCAAAAAAAAGTTTTGAGAAAAACAAGTTTTAAAGTTTGACATAGGTTCACAACCATTTATTCCGGCTTTTTAAGGACTAAAATGCCTCAGCACCATAACTTGGCCCTTCCATCTCCAGTTGTCATTCTTCAGCTTCTTGCTGCAGCCGTCTTCTAGCAATTCTGGCATTTAATTGATGAAAGAGAGCGTCTCTGTCCATGTTTCACTCTCTCTTCATCGATGACATTTGCCCAGTCCACAAGGTACCTTCCTGTACGAATGCCTAGAGTCTTCAGGACACTAACACGACTTTTATGACTCATATTAAAAGTGAAAACAGCATCATGGGTCCCAATCTCAACAATAGTTCTTGTGCAAAAAATTGTTTTGGGAATATTTTTCCAGATGAGGGAGTTAAGTGACTCATTTGGATTTTGAGTGAATCCACCAACACAACGAGACATTAAAGATTCATCACTGAGCTCTGTGAATATTTCCTTTATCACATCCATGATAGCAGTTGAGATAGATGATCTGTGCTTGAAAGTACTAACTGTCTCGTCCTTCATGCAGGTAAACGGGTTTGCAGGGGTTTAGAATATATTTTTTTTAATGGCACTTAAACATTTTTCCGAGGCAAAAGCGGTTCAGTTCCATGCATAGGAAAGATGTAGGATGCAAAAAAAAAAAAATAAACCAAAAATCGATTTTTTGAGGTATTCGAACCCTTTAAAGCCTTTATACTCAAGTAAAAATGAAACAGGAAATGATGTAAGCGTCTAAGATCGGATAATGGACGGGAGTAAATGTAAATAAGAAAATGGAGTCTGTTAGAAGAAAAGGGAATACAACATGAAATAAATAGTTTCGTATAACTTACAGATGCATGGAATATCAGAAAAAGATAACAGAACTTTGATCGAGCTAAGTCGATGTTATCAGCCCAAGATCTACCTTTAATTTTATGGGCTGAAGTTGTATCCACTGCAGTTTATATAATGAATTGAGTTACAAACAGGACAGAAACTTAGAAAATACCTTATGAATTGTGGTTTCAAAAACCCGATGTTTCTCATATAAAAATTTTTGGTTCATCAGCTTATAATCATGTTCTAGGAAAACTACGTTCAAATCGGGAACCAAATGCAAAAGAAATGATTTTAATCGGTTATACAAACTCTGATAAAATGTATCGCTATATCATACTAACAAGGAAGGTGTCGGAAGTGTCCCTCTCCGATTTTGATGAGCTTCTAATATGTTGTTCTCTAGATCAAAATAGGGGACACGTTTTTTTTTATACGTTCCCATACGGCCTTTTAGGGGGTGAAACACCCCTTTGAAAAAAATCGGTTTTTCTCTTTCGGAGCGAATATCTTCGAAACTAAAAAAGATAGAACAAAAATTCAAACTGGGTATTAAATGGTTTGATGAGTACTATAAAATAACGTAAAAAAATTTTTTATTTTTTTTTATTTTTCAAAAAGCCTTACCCTTTTAACTTTTTTTTCAAAATTTTGAATTTTTGTTTTTACCAAATTAAAGGTTATTTTTTTACGAATTCATCCATGTATATTAAAGTTATGTTGCGTAATATCATTTTCGAGAATTAATTATAAACGTCTCCGTACATACGCTATTTGTGTCGGTCCATGCGCTCGATTCTTCGCGCAACGCGTTTTCCTGTAATCAAAAGATGACGAATACACTTGGAGGACATATCCATATATAATCACGAAAGTTTTTATCACATATAGCTTGAGCACTTATATAAAACTTAAAACAAGTTTAAAGGTCTGTAAGACGAATAATTTTATCGTTGGAGGAAATATAAAATGCCGTCGCTTTGCGAGCATCAGTTTAATACGTAACATCGTACATTTTATTGTGTACCGTTAATTAAATTGTGTGAACTATTAATCGTTGTAGTTTTATAGGTATTAATATTTTGTAAATATTGTCTGTTAATATGTATCTATTAATGTTTATATATATATAATGTTTATATATATTTTCATACAATTATTCTTTTATAGTTTTTAAAATCAATTAGCACATAAATTTTTATTTATTGTATTTTCTACGGCATTACGAAGAAACGATTTTGGTACTTTATATAACTTTTGTTTAAAAATCATAAAATACAAACGTACTACATGTATATGTTTATACAATATAATCTAAAATTTCTTCTTTATCCAAACAAAGTTTTAACGAGGAATGTATTTATAGTTAAAAAAAGATATGCTTAATGCTTAACATTTTTATTACTTAAAAAACAGGCAGTAAACAGCAACATTATGTTTCTTGGATTGAATCGCATTTTGCCTTAAAAAGTATAAATAATAAATATATAGATATACACATATATGTTTAAAGTTTAACTAGTAATTATGTATATTAAAAAATAGTAATGTTTTATTATACTTGTTATATTTACATTATATTACTTATGTATTTAAATAAATATATTATTTTATTTTTTAAGTAATAAAAATGTTAAGCATTAAGCATACCTTTTTTTATACTAACTATAAATACATTCCTCGTTAAAACTTTGTTTGGATAAAGAAGAAATTTTATATTATATTGTATAAACATATACATGTAGTACGTTTGTATTTTATGATTTTTAAACAAAAGTTATATGAAGTACCAAAATCGTTTCTTCGTAATGCCGTAAAAAATACAATAAATAAAAATTTATGTGCTAATTGATTTTAAAAACTATAAAAGAATAATTGTATGAAAAATATATATATATAAACATTATATATATATAAACATTAATAGATACATATTAACAGACAATATTTACAAAATATTAATACCTATAAAACTGCAACGATTAATAGTTCACATAATTTAATTAACGGTAGACAATAAAATGTACAATGTTACGTATTAAACTGATGCTCGCAAAGCGAGCGTCATTTTATATTTCCTCCAACGATAAAATTGAGACGGGCTTTTTGATTCAATAATCAATTCTAAATTAATGTGATACAAATCTTAGACTATCAGCCCTCACCTGACGCGGCCGGGTCCGTGGCTGTCAGGGCTCTTAAGTAGTGAACTATATAATAATGGGCGCCAACTAATTTTTACAAAATTAGTAAAATTGAAGTAGAGGAATTTCCACTCATGACGAGGTTAACGAGTTCTCAGGGATGGGAACTTGGGGTGACCCAGAATTATCAATCAAGATAAGAAGAGTACAAGACTAAATGAAACTTAAATGAAACTTTATTCCGGGCAAAGCCGTATGAATAGTTACTCACGTAAGTGCTTCAATGCAGATAAACAGAATTTATACAATAACTCTTTCTCTCCTTAAGTATTTCCAATCGTATTCGACAATCCTCTAATAAATCCCAATCCAATATAATTAGGCGATTGCGATCCGACTTCTTCGGGAGCGACTCCTGCGGCCTTTTACAGTGTACTTCGACGGAAGGCTTTTCGCAGAGTGTCTCTCCCATCTTGGTCGTGGGTCCTCGCACCGGGCCAGGCTGTTATCGGCTTGGATCGGTTTGATAAGTGGGGCCTTCGTACTTCTCCGTCCAGTGTCCTCGAGTCGTGTGACGAGTTGTACCAATGAGATTCTTACTTACAATTAGATATAATAAAAGAAACTTTATAACAATTATAATTAAATAAGAGCTCCCGACGAGTCGGATCGCATTGACGTTGAGGAGGAGAATTTTACTGTTACAACCTCCCCCCTCACACCTCAACGTCAGGGTGAACGAATATTCCAAAATTTGTTGAGAGAGAAGAATTAATCTGTAACTGATTTAGTTTAATTTTATTATCTTTGGAAATGTTTCTGTCGTGACTACAGGAGCATTCATAGTCTCGCCCGAGACATTTACTTGTGATACTGTAATAGATTTCACATTGAATTATCTAGATTTATATTTCGAGGTCAGATTAACGTTGGGTGCATTGACTAACGGAGGTTACAAACATGATGGCGACAGTAAATACGACTGAAAGGAGAAACATTAAGGACTCCAAAAGTAAGGAGGAAAGATTAATCCTTACCTATTATATAATGTTTTAGTTACGCTGTTCGTAAACTGCGCCGCGGTATCTTAAGATCCGTGATGTAATATTTTCCTATGGTTTTACCCTCGTTATTTCCCAACTCAACTGTCATTGGGCCTAGGATACGTTTTATTACTGCTGGGCCAACGTAACGGTGAGCTAGCTTGGCATTATATCCTTCGGCTTTATTACTTAGTTTTTTATTAGGATAGTATACTTCCATTCCCACTTCCAGGGATACTTGTTTAGATTTACTGGAGTTAAGCCTAGCAAGTCGCTTGTCGGAATAATTCTTTAATTTTATTTCGATACTATGCCTAAACTCATCAATTTTATTCATTCGTTTAGCCCAGTCGTTTCCTGTATCTTCTGCAAGGGGTTGTATTAAATTGTCAGTTTTATTTATATGCCTAGTCATCGCTTCGCGACCGTGATTTAGAAAGAACGGGGAAATCCGACTTCCCGCATGGGGAACTGTGTTGTACGCCAGTTGAAGTTTCGATAAGTATTTGTCCCATTCGTTCTGAGTGTCTTTGAGGAACGCAGCAATCATTGGTTTTATTGTCCTGTTCACACGTTCAACGGGGTTGGCTTGCGGATGATTCAACGGTGTAGTAAGGTGTTTTACGCCTCTTGCTGTTAACAAATTTTTGACGTTTCTATTGAGGTATTCTGAGCCGTTGTCTGTGATTATCGAACCAGGTGTTCCCCATCTGTCGAAAACAGCGTCTAATACCTTCGCAACAGTTTCACCCTTTTTATTACGAGTTGCAAAAAGTTCTATATACTTCGTATAAAGATCTTGAATAACGATAATGTGTAGATTTCCTCTTTTTGACCGTACAGACATGTCGGCTGTATCTACTGACAATTGAGTCCAAGGGGATTGTAGTGGCCGGGTGACCAAAGGTCCTTTCAATGGATTTTGATTGTCTTTGACCTTAAGACATATTTCGCAATCTTCAAGATATAATTTAACGTCTTGTGACATGCCTGGCCAATAATAGTTTTGTCGGATACGATCTAATGTTTTGTCACGCCCTAAGTGTCCTGCTCTAGGCTGCTCGTGATTTTCCCGAATTATTGTCAAAATTTCACTTGGTTTTATAACTTTCTTCCACGGGTTTTCGTCGTCAATAATGGCCTTAGCGTAGTCAGGCCGATAGTACATGATAATACATGAGTTCGTCATTTTCTATTTTCCATTCCGGGAATCGATCTGGTTGTTTGCCGACAAGATTACGTTTTGTTTCGTACCAATCCTGATCACGTATTGAATTCAGTTGAAGTCGGTTCTGGATTGCCTCTTCAACAATCTTCTCCCAGCCGATTGAGTCCACGTCCATGTCGAACATACGTGAGAGTGCGTCCGGTGCTTCGTTAGCTGTGCCGCGTCTGTGCTCTACTGTCATATTATGCTGGAGTAAATAAATCGCCCAACGGGCAAGTCGCCCCAACGGGTTTCTCAACCCATGCAGCCATTGTAAAGCTTGATGATCTGTAATAACTTTAAATGGCATACCTTCCAAGTAACAGCGGAGTTTTTTGACTGCCCACACGACAGCTAAGCACTCCTTTTCCGTGGTCGTGTAATGGAATTCTGCACCTCTCAATGGTCGACTCAGCACTTCAATAAGTAGTTCCTTATTGGAATCATGGTCTTTCTGTACTAATATTGCGCCTAAGCCAAAATCACTTGCATCAGTATATAAAATGAATGGTTGATCTGATATAGGAGTGTATAGCCGGGGGGCGTCAGATAACGCTCGTTTCACTTCCTCGAAAGCATTCTGTTCGAGCCCAGTCCAACGCCAGGGAACTTTAGGGCTCGTCAGCCTATTCAAAGGTCCTTGTACTCGGGCGATGTTTCTTAAGTGCCTGTGGTACCAGTTAACTAATCCGTTAAATTGTCGTAGTTGCGTACGATCCTTCGGTACTGGGTAATCAAGGATTGGCTGTATTTTTTCGGGATTGGGTCGCATTCCGAATTCACCGATAATATAGCCTAAAAATTTGACCTCTTTACAAGCAAAACTACTCTTCTCGCGATTAATAATCAATCCAGCTTCTCTTAATACTTCAAATATAATCGAGAGCATGGAGAGATGTTCGTCAAGGTCTTGGCTTACCACGATCCAGTCATCAAGATAAACGAATACTTGTTCGCCCCATTTATTCGGTAATTTACGTTCCATTATGATTTCTTTTACACGTCTCTTTAAAGCGTCCATCAGGCGTTGAAACGTCGATGGTGCGCCTGTTAAGCCGTAAGGCATTCTAAGCCATTCCAGAAGACCCTTACCTTCCACAACAAATGCTGTGTACTTTCGGTTTTCTTCGTCCATGGGGATCTGATGGAATGCTTCACTCATGTCCAAGGTCGAAATTATCTTAGCGTGATGTAATTGAGATAAAATCGAACCCATTTGTGGGAGCGGGTAAGCTGGTTTCTTTGTTTTTTGATTAAGTATCCGATAATCGATACAAAACCTTAATCCGCCGTTAGGCGGACGCCTTTGGCGCTACTACTGGTGAACTAGCCCAATTGCTATTACTCCAAGTTACATATCCCTTATCCAACAAACGGTCGACTTCCTCGTTGATGAAATTACAAATCGCCTCGCTACGTCTGTAAGGCTTTTGCCTGTGAGGTACAGAATCGTGTAGTTCAATTACATGTTTTGTCAAATTCGTTACGCCTGAAGATTCCCTATCAAATTTAGCAAATTCACTATCTAAGAAAAGTTTTAATTTCTGTGTCTGGTCGACTGATAAAGTTTTCAATTCTGTCGGAAGGACAAAACGGTGTGATAGTGGGTAAGAATATTTGCTACCCGAGAGTGTCCATGTTCTTTTATCTGGATCTAACTCGACCTTAAATGATAGCCAGAAATCCATTCCCAAAATTAGGTCACCTGATAGTCCCGGAAGTATACTAATCCACTGTGGTCCGTAAACATCTCCTATGTCTATCACGAAGCACGCTCCCCCTTCAGTCTTGATGAGTGAATTATTGCCTAAGCGGACACCTACTGTTGATGTTGAATCCGGGACGACACTATTTACTTGAAAAGTTTTAACGCGTTCATATGCTTCTTTACTTAGATAAGATCTTTCGCTACCGCTGTCTATGATTCCTTTTACTGTTTCTCCAAATATAGAAATTTCTATTGGGATTTTTACGACTTGTACAGGCTCCTTCATACCGTTATCTCCACGGAAAATTTGTCGTTGTTTAAGTAATTGAATTTGACTGGGTGGTAGGTTTGGAGGGATCCAGTCTTTGAGTAATCCGGCTTCAGGGACTTCTCCAAGGTTTTTTATATTATTATTTAAGTTTTTGTGTAAAAGTGTCGACAATTTTGTTTCTCTGGAATATTCGTCCAAGAGGACTGACTTTATTATTTTAGTGTCGTCGTCCGTTAGCTCTATTTCGTCCTCTGTTCCGCTGTCAACGTCCAAAAGAAACGTCGTATCATACCTGCTTATCAGTGGATTATCCTCAACGCAGAATAATGGATTAGTCTCCAAATCGCCAAGTGACTTTTCTAGATTTTTTACTTGGTCTAATTTTATTTTAGTGTCTATCGCCTTCGTCCATCGACGTAATAGAGTTCTTTCTTACCTCGTCTTTGCCCTTTGATGCGGTAGCCGGAGGTGCGACTACTGCGGGTTTTTGCGTTTTCCGAAAGAGTGGGGCACTG
This sequence comes from Crematogaster levior, assembly GCA_901521435.1. Classification (NCBI taxonomy): domain Eukaryota; kingdom Metazoa; phylum Arthropoda; class Insecta; order Hymenoptera; family Formicidae; genus Crematogaster; species Crematogaster levior. The sequence continues at coordinate 21,617 of CABEGB010001517.1, forward strand.
AGAATTTACATGTTCTTTCTTACGACAAATGTGACAAACCTCCTGTCGCTCAACAGTACAAAAGCGTGACGTGTGCCCCCATTCGCCGCAGTTATAACATAAAATTTTACTTAAATCGCGGGATGGATTCGCTTGTGTCTTTTTAGCGCTATCCTGTTGATCTAGTGAAGCATCCTTGGTTTTACTAGCTGTTTCATAACGTATTAGATTTTGTTGCAACCTTTGCTGTACTAATGGTTTCGAATTAACTTTTGTTCGTTGTTTATTTTCACTGGCTCGATAATTCTTCTGTTGGAAAGCATTTAAATCGGTTGTCCGTTCCTCTTCATCGTCTTCGCGTGTTGACTCCTCTTCATCTTCCGATAACTCGTCCTGTATGTAATTTAATTCGACCTTATTTTTCTTATGGTATAGTCCTCTTTGGCTCTCTACTGAGCGACGATATAGGTAACTTCTTTCGTTGACGTAATGTAAGAATTCTTCATAGTTGCTTAATGGTAAATTGAGGATTTCAAAAGTTATTCGCGGATTAAATTTGATAAGAATTTGTTTCAGTTGTTCTTTGAAAGGTGGGGGATACATCATTCGCTCGAAGATGAAACGAGCTCGACAAGTGAATTCGGCTAGACTCTCGTTCTTTTCGACTTTCAGATCTCTGATTTCGATAAAAAGATCGCCGTCCGCCTTTTTTACGCCCCATTGATAGCGGAAAGCTTTAGAGAAATCCTTCCATGATCGCCAACTCCGTTTGTTGATTAAATACCATTGTCGGTAAGCTCCTTCAAAGATATTCGATAGACACGGAACGAAAAGGTCTTTACTTATCCCGCTTGTACTTAATAAATCTTTTAAGACGAGCAAAAATTGATCCGGATCTTTTTCCGTTTTGGGGAAGTTAATTTTCCAACTATTAACGATTTGACCTATCTTTATAGCAGAGTTCGTATTCCAGGGGATCGTAGGTGGAATACTATTTGCCCTATCACGTGCGTATGAAAAACCAGTTCGTCTCGTTCGATAACCCCCAAAATCATGTCCAGATCTACTGTTGTTATCACTTTCGCTAGATTCGCTAGTTTGCCAGGACAGAGTACCGCGTCTCAACATTCCCGACTGTTCGCTTACAATTCGCGGGAAAGGTGCTGCGTGACGTGAGTTCACTGAATGCGGGAAATTTCGCTCACATGATGCTTCGCTCGCAATCCGAGAGTGTCTATTATTTGGTATTTGAATAAGATCTTCGTCCATCCGGTTCGGCCGCGCTCTTAATTGCAAAATTCGGTCGTACTCGTCCCTTGTTACGAATTTTTCCTCGGTTAGGACTTCGCCATTTCTTAAATGATAAGTTAATACCACTTTTTCAGGGTGTAATATATCGTATTGTCGATTTCGATATAGTCCCGCCCGGAATAGATCGCGGTACTATACGGTTGCGGTTGAATAATTGGCGCTAATTCGTCCGGGGTATTATTTGTTTGGGTACACCTGGTCTTTGAATTTATCTTATTTACCGCCTGAGTTTTCTGGAACCGAACTCCGCGGAGTTCCCTTTCAACAGACCCTTCATCCTCTATTGGGACATCCGGATCCGTGTTATTATTATTATTACACATCAACTTATCTGACCTAGATTTGCTGATTGATGATCCGCCCTGACCTCTTCCTACTGCGTTATTTCTATTAGACTTGGAGGTAAGGGCTCTCATTTGATTATTTGTCTTTTTATTCATATTACCGTTTTCTATTTCGTTATCAGAGGAATAAACAGACGACCCCCCTGATAGCGTATTACCGGCCGTGTCTCCCCCCTCAGGCCTTAGGTTAGACCGCGGCAAATTTGTAGTATTATTATTATTCTGTTCAATAAGTTTATTAATCAAACTCATCGTGTGAGTATGACCCTTTATAATACTATCCATTCGTTCTCCGAGAGCCTCTACCGTCGCTAGTCTAGTATTAACATGCTCCATTTGATTTCGTAAAGTAATTACCGTTTCTCTTTCTATAGGTGTAAATCCTCTTTCTTCAATTATAATCGGAGTATTTGGTTTCCCTCGACCTCTTCCCACGGACAGCGGTGTTCCCCCTCTTACTGACGTGAGAGGTAGTACCGCATTTCGCGTAGTGATACCCGTACCAGGATTCGAAACGATTGACGAGTCTATTGTCGCTTTATTGTTTCCTGAATTATTATCAGTTTGCACCTGACCGGGGCCATCTGCCGACGCGTTATTTGACGAAACTTCATTTTCTCGAGTCAAAGAGACTGTCTCGTCTAAACGGGCAGGCGGGTCGCGAGTACCTAATTTCTTACTTCTAGTATTTCTCGACATGATTTCCTTAGATTTTTTCTTTGGCGGAGAAATAAATAATGAAGCCATATCACGGTATGGACTTACACGAATTACTAAGCTTTTTTCCAGTAAACTTCGTAATATCTATGTATATGTAATATGATAATAATAATATATAGCGTATATATATACAATAATACAATAATAAAGTAATAATACAATAATACAATAGTAAAGTATAGAAGGTATAACAGCCTTATTCAATTTATAATCCAACAGCTCAACGATTAGAGCAATAAATAATTTATCAATAAATATCACCTACGATAAATATAAATATAAACATAATAAATTAATGAGCTATAAATAGATAATGGAATAAATAGACAAAATAATAGGAATTAAACAAAATAGACACGCGATGTGACACAGACGGACGATCACGTACACGAATACTATGCAAGAAATTATTGAAGATTTATTATTTCTTATTGTTTCATAGTATGTCAATTATAATTTATATATGCATAATTCTTGAATTACTTTTACAAGACCTTTGGGAGAAAAAAAATCCTGAGATTAAACAATAATAAAGTTTTTCCAATTAAACTTCTTAACATAGGATTTTATTTCAAAAATAAATGAATAATTTTGCTTCAATATCGTTACACCGAGTATATCAGCACATTATTTGGGATATTGTATTTACACTGATTCAGCGGACCAAGTAAGGGGAAAGATGCTGTCAATACGGAGAAAGTTTAGTGTATCATAATATACTGAGTGAGCTCTTGTACAAACGAATGCTCGACGCAAACATCATCACAAACACTGTTTCACAAATACTGTTCTATCAAGTACTTGATTTTCTTAATATTACTCACTTATATATTTATACTTATATTGATTTTCTTAATATTACTCAGAAAATCTCTAACTTGTTAGCAAAAGAAATCCCAAGGGCCCCACGTTGGGCGCCAAATGAGACGGGCTTTTTGATTCAATAATCAATTCTAAATTAATGTGATACAAATCTTAGACTATCAGCCCTCACCTGACGCGGCCGGGTCCGTGGCTGTCAGGGCTCTTAAGTAGTGAACTATATAATAATGGGCGCCAACTAATTTTTACAAAATTAGTAAAATTGAAGTAGAGGAATTTCCACTCATGACGAGGTTAACGAGTTCTCAGGGATGGGAACTTGGGGTGACCCAGAATTATCAATCAAGATAAGAAGAGTACAAGACTAAATGAAACTTAAATGAAACTTTATTCCGGGCAAAGCCGTATGAATAGTTACTCACGTAAGTGCTTCAATGCAGATAAACAGAATTTATACAATAACTCTTTCTCTCCTTAAGTATTTCCAATCGTATTCGACAATCCTCTAATAAATCCCAATCCAATATAATTAGGCGATTGCGATCCGACTTCTTCGGGAGCGACTCCTGCGGCCTTTTACAGTGTACTTCGACGGAAGGCTTTTCGCAGAGTGTCTCTCCCATCTTGGTCGTGGGTCCTCGCACCGGGCCAGGCTGTTATCGGCTTGGATCGGTTTGATAAGTGGGGCCTTCGTACTTCTCCGTCCAGTGTCCTCGAGTCGTGTGACGAGTTGTACCAATGAGATTCTTACTTACAATTAGATATAATAAAAGAAACTTTATAACAATTATAATTAAATAAGAGCTCCCGACGAGTCGGATCGCATTGACGTTGAGGAGGAGAATTTTACTGTTACAAAATTATTCGTCTTACGGACCTTTAAACTTGTTTTAAGTTTTATATAAGTGCTCAAGCTATATGTGATGAAAACTTTCGTGATTATATATGGATATGTCCTCCAAATATTCGTCATCTTTTGATTACATGAAAACGCGTTGCGCGAAGAATCGAGCGCATGGACCGACACAAATAGCGTATGTACGGAGGCGTTTATAATTAATTCTCGAAAATGATATTACGCAACATAACTTTAATATACATGGATGAATTTGTAAAAAAATAACCTTTAATTTGGTAAAAACAAAAATTCAAAATTTTGAAAAAAAGTTAAAAAGGTAAGGCTTTTTGAAAAATAAAAAAAAATAAAAAATTTTTTTACGTTATTTTATAGTACTCATCAAACCATTTAATACCCAGTTTGAATTTTTGTTCTATCTTTTTTAGTTTCGAAGATATTCGCTCCGAAAGAGAAAAACCGATTTTTTTCAAAGGGGTGTTTCACCCCCTAAAAGGCCGTATGGGAACGTATAAAAAAAAACGTGTCCCCTATTTTGATCTAGAGAACAACATATTAGAAGCTCATCAAAATCGGAGGGGGACACTTCCGACACCTTCCTTGTAAGAATGGAAAAATATACATATTTAGAGATGTGATTTTCGACAAGATACCTACTACTAGATTAACTTCTACTTGTAATCTTGAGTTGAAGTCTTTTGACGAAACAGTATCTGAAAAGCCACATATTAATGAAGATATGGAGGACGAAATAACGGAAGAAGATAACAAAGAAAAGAGAAAAATTTCTTCACTCCAGAAGTGGAACTGCTTGATAAAAAAGAGTTAGATATAAAGAAGGAACCTGGCAGAAACCAAAAGAATAAAAAAATAAACCAAAATTAAACCAAAGGATCCTGAAGCTGAATCTCATGAAAAGATTTCATAAAATGAATTTGAGATCAAGAAATCTAACATATTTTGTTTTGATGGTTGGCTCAATAAATAACGAACCATGTACATACGAAGAAGCACTGAATCATCCGTGTAGTAATGAATGGATTAAAACCATGGATGATGAATATAAATCGTTAATGGAAAATAAGACGTGGAATCTAGTAGAATTTCCAGAAGAAATAAATCAATAACAACCAAGTGGGTCTACAAAAGAAACTTAAAGGGAACATTAAAATACAAAATTCGTCTGGTTTCTAGATGCATTTGTCAAAAGGAAGGTATCAACTATAAAAAAACCTTTGCATCCGTTGTTAGGTATGACTCCATCCGAACTGTATTGGCGGTAGCAGCTATCAAAAATATGGAAATAATTCAGTTTGATGTAAGGATTTCTCTACGGAGACATAGATCTTGATCATTACATGTTACAGTCTGAAGGATATCAAGATGATACAAATCGAGTATACTATCTGCAGAAAAGTCTATGGATTGAAACAGTCTCCGTCAATAGAGTAAGAAACTTACAATAGTTCTTGAAGATCTATGGTTTTTATCAATGCAGTGGAGAACCCTGTGTATATACATCAGAAGAATCAGAATCACTAACAATTTTGGCAGTTTATGTAGACGATGGCTTGCTGTGTTCTACTTCCAAAGAAAGGCAGTCTACTTTATATGATCTCAAAAGAGTCTTTAAGATTACTGTAGCGGAAACAACAAACTTTGTAGGTCTTCAAATCAAAACGTAATAGAGAACAACAAACTATCTCTATTCATCAAAGGACTTATATTGAAGGAATTATCAATAAAGAACCCCGCAGAATTCTTATGAGAAATTGCTTTCGGTAAAATTGGTTGAAACTTTGCCATTTTGTACTTCAAGTGATGCTGATCAAAAGTTGCCATTGTCACAAGTCAATTCGTGAACCGTTTTTGTTCAAAAGACTCAAAGTTCAATAATAGTGCCTATGATGATATTGTCGCTTTCAGTGTCACTCAGGACGACGCACAGTGGGCCAAAGTCCCGAAAAGCTGGCCAAAAGTCAAAAAAAGAATTTCGAATTTTCGAGAATATTATTACATTTTCTAAAAGAGAACTAAATTCCCTATTAAATGTTGCCAACCCTAGAATTATATCTCCTATACCTGAAATTTCAGGTCAGTTCAAAGTTGCCCTTCGTACGGAACAGACGTGACCGTTAAGAATAACGAATATTTTATATCTATAGTCTTGTGCGTTTATTTCGAAAACGAAGTGCGCAAATTCAATTCTGCAAAATGGATTCTATTCCTGGAGGTAAGTATAACAAAAGACGATAATAACAAAATCTTTTTATATGTGTTATATATAGTAGATTTTAAGTTGAATTTAAGTCAGTAAGAAATTATATATTTTGAAAGAATTAAATTTTCAAGTAGCCAAATAGTTATGTATTCCACCTCATTCCGAGATGTTATTAGAACCATCTTTTAGCTTATATTTCTCTCCTTCGAATAAAAAAAAATTTAGCTGCCCATATCTGCCCTTCTGGTTTTGCGACAATTTTCTGTACGAGCGCTCTGCGCTGTGAGTTTCGGTATCGATCGCTAGCGACACAAAATAAACAGATCATGCCGCGACATTCAGGTAGTCGTTCTGTCTGTGGATCTTTTGTTATTATACGATCGTACAGTACTGTAAAGAAATATCTTAGATAAAAGAGTCAGGTACAGTATTGTCGAAAAGTTAAGTAAAAATTACTTTTAACTTTCATATGATTAATGGCCGAATTAAAAAAATGCTATAACGTTGGAACAAAAAATTGTACGAATGCATAAAAAATATTTAAAAAATTGTAAAAAATTATAATATATTGCCAATTTTTTCAAATAAAAATAATAAAATGATCACTTAAAAAAAATTAATTAATTAATTATAATTATTTTAATAATTAATAAAACTATTATTTTAATAATTATTAAAATAATTATTTTAATAATTATTTAATATTTAATAATTATTAAAATAATTATTATTAAAATGAATATTTCCAAAATTTTGCTACTGTAAAAAATAAATAAATGGACAAATAGAAGAACTTTTTCAAAATATTATAAGTAAGAAAAAAATTATTTTGCAGCGATGAAGATACTATTTTACCGATCTAATTATAAGAACTTTAAAATAATATATACGTTTTATGATTCATTTTAGCATGATCGAAAAATAATTTTGTATTCAGCAAGTTTTCAACAATACTGTATTATTGCAGTAGCAGTTTTTGCGGCACGTAACAATTTCTGTATTTGTGTACAAGTTCAAATCCACATTGAATTTAATTTTAGTGTTTTTAAGTCATTTTAATCTTTCCTTATCTAGCGCTTTCAACGAATGCTTCTTTATTGTCTTAAAATTTATATTAAATTGAAACTATACTGTGCGTACAACGAATAATATTAAAGTAATATACCGAGTCAAGTAATTTGTATACATACTTTCATTGCAGGATCAGATAGAAACGTAATTACATGCACTAAAGAAAAATTATTTATGATGATGCGGAACCATATAAAGTCGGGCTTATCCAAGCAAATCGAAATTTTGGAAGCTGCATTGACAGAAGAAATGAGCCGCAATATTCTTATACATGAAGATACAAAGCCTATCCTCGTTAAGTTTTTCCACACACTCAGAACAATGTGGCAAAGCAGCAACAGAATGGAGGAGAGATTTAAGGAACAATACAATGATTGGTTATCTGATTCAATTAGAATTATAATTTATGACGACGAAGTTTCAACACAATCAACGCAGAGAGGTCGCCCATCATTAGCATTTTCTGCGCTAAGTGAACGATCTAAACGTAGAAAAACTGCAGAACTTCGCAAATCCAATACCATTGAGGAACTGGCATATGCTACCCAAATGAATCTTCATTCAACAGGACAATTAGACGCTTCAAAAATTATTAGGGATGTAACGTCGACTACCCCAACAAGAGCGTTTAAATATAGAACAGCATTTACATCAGAAGTTGAAAAAACATTGTCTGACGATGCAGCACTTTCGATTTTAGTCGAATATAAGTTTTCGAAACGTACCTATCAAGGAATAAGAAAGTAGCTAAAGAAAACAATTGCAACTTGTATCCATCTTATAATAACGTGTTAAAAGCAAAAAAACATTGTTATCCACCACGCACTAACATTACAATCACAGAAAGTCGCGGAAGTTAAATTGCAGGCTTTATTAGATCATACAGTAGAACGTATTTTATTTCTTCAAAGGGACGTTTTGGACACTTTGTCTGTAGAAAATGTAAAAAATATGCATCTTATTTGTAAGTGGGGTTGTGACGGGAGTTCTGGGCAAAGTATTTACAAGCAGAAGTTTACGGAAGATGGCAAATACGGAAGATGAAAATGTGTTTTTCACTTCACTTGTACCATTACTGCTCGTGTGTAAGGACAGTAATGATTCAAATAATGAAATTGTTGCCTGGAAGAACCCTAGACCATCATCTCCTCGTTTTTGTAGACCAATAAAACTACAGTTTCTGCATGAAAATGTTGAATCGACAAGTGAAGTCAATGACATTGAACAACAGGTGGAGTTGCTTGTTCCTTTCATAACACAAATACATGGAATGGAGATTTGCGTAAAATACAAGTTAATGTTTACGATGATAGACAATAAAGTTTGCAATGCGGTGACAGATACAAAATCTATTTTACGTTGTTATTTGTGTGGAGCTACATCCAAGGATTTCAACAACATAAATGATATTTTGCGGAAAGAGATTACTGAAACTAATCTGCGATTTGGAATTTCATCATTGCACGCCTGGATACGTCTCTTTGAATGCTGCTTGCATTTATCATATAGACTCAAAATTAAGAAATGGCAAGCACGTACTGAAGAGGAGAAAAAGATTATGGAAGACTGCAAAAGAATTATTCAAAAAGGATTCCGTTTACAATTAGGACTAATTGCCGATCGCTCAAAGCCTGGTTACGGAAGCACTAACGATGGAAACACAGCTCGACGCTTCTTTGAAAACACGAGTATATCAGCTACAATTACAGGCGTCTCTGAATCGTTAATCAATCGGTTTCATGTCATTCTGCAAGCAATTTCAAGTGGTCATAATATTAAATATGACAATTTTCGAGCATATGCTTTAGAAACTGCGTGGGAATTTGTAGAATTATATCCATGGTATTACATGCCGACTTCAGTGCATAAACTATTAATTCATGGGCCAGAAATTATAGCTTCTGCTTTGTTACCAATAGGGCAATTATCTGAGGAAGCTCAGGAAGCACGAAATAAAGATATTAAAAGATTTCGTGAAGATTTCTCGCAAAAATGCTCAAGAGAAAATACAATGCAAGACATTTTCAATCGGTTGATGATCACATCGGATCCATATATTTCTAGTGTAAGGAAATTACCACAAAAACCACTGAAATCATTATTGCCAGAAGCCATAGAATTATTAGAACCTCCAATAGTTCCTGGTGCAATTATGGATGAGAGATATACTAGTTTCGATAGTGGATCTTCAGGAACCGACACTGACAAGGAAGGTGTCGGAAGTGTCCCCCTCCGATTTTGATAAGCTTCTAATATGTTGTTCCCTAGACCAAAATAGGGGACACGTTTTTTTTTATTTATTCCCATACGGCCTTTTAGGGGGTGAAACACCCCTCTGAAAAAAACCGGTTTTTCTCTTTCGGAGCGAATATCTTCGAAACTAAAAAAGATAGAACAAAAATTCAAACTGGGTATTAAATGGCTTGATGAGTACTATAAAATAACGTAAAAAATTTTTTTTTTTTTATTTTTCAAAAAGCCTTACCCCTTTAACTTTTTTTTCAAAATTTTAAATTTTTGTTTTTACCAAATTAAAGGTTATTTTTTTACGAATTCATCCATGTATATTAAAGTTATGTTGCGTAATATCATTTTCGAGAATTAATTATAAACGCCTCCGTACATACGCTATTTGTGTCGGCCCATGCGCTCGATTCTTCGCGCAACGCGTTTTCCTGTAATCAAAAGATGACGAATACGCTTGGAGGACATATCCATATATAATCACGAAAGTTTTCATCACATATAGCTTGAGCACTTATATATATATATATAACTTAAAACAAGTTTAAAGGTCTGTAAGACGAATAATTTTATCGTTGGAGGAAATATAAAATGCCGTCGAAATATAAAATGCCTTGCATCAGTTTAATACGTAACATCGTACATTTTATCATGTACCCTTAATTAAATTGTATGAAATATTAACCGCGGTTTTATATAAGACGGATTGACATATTACAATTACGCCTTACTGCAAACACTCACTCCTTCCACGCGATCCTTTTATTTTTATTATTATTTTCTTAAATCATAAATATTTTATGTTCAATTTCATGTATGCTTTTTATTACTTAATTAATTTTATAAGTACAATTAAGAAACTATAACATAATTACAATTAATAAAATTACATATAACAATTGTGTAACAATATAATATTACAATAAAGTTAATAATAATATAAATATTTAATATAAGTATTTAATATTTATATTATTAAGGATCAAATTTATAACACATATGATGGTCGTGAAAGAAATGTTGTATACAAAGAGACTTTTTACACCATGCGCAAGTAATTATAGCAATGCCACCGCAAACATCGCTTGTCGTAAAAAATAATAAAATGTTTTATTATACTTGTTATATTTATAATAATAAATACATACCTATAAAACTGCAACGATTAGTATCGGGATGATACATTTTTCATTTCGTGCGCTATCGGGTAGTGGACTATCGCACCGTGCGCTAATGCGGATCTCGCTCGGAGAAAATAGCATCAAGGTTTATAAGACAAATAATTTTATCGTTGGAGAAAGTATAAAATGCCGTCGCTTTGCATTTAGAGCATTAGTTTAATAACATTGTACACACGTAACATCGTACAATTTATCGTGTAATTAAATCTTTTAATTAAATTGTGTAAACTACTAATCGTTGCAGTTTTATAGGTATGTATTTATTATTATAAATATAACAAGTATAATAAAACATTTTATTATTTTTTACGACATGCGATGTTTGTGGTGGCATTGCTATAATTACTTGCGCATGGTGTAAAAAGTCTCTTTGTATACAACATTTCTTTCACGACCATCATATGTGTTATAAATTTGACCCTTAATAATATAAATATTAAATACTTATATTAAATATTTATATTATTATTAACTTTATTGTAATATTATATTGTTACACAATTGTTATATGTAATTTTATTAATTGTAATTATGTTATAGTTTCTTAATTGTACTTATAAAATTAATTAAGTAATAAAAAGCATACATGAAATTGAACATAAAATATTTATGATTTAAGAAAATAATAATAAAAATAAAAGGATCGCGTGGAAGGAGTGAGTGTTTGCAGTAAGGCGTAATTGTAATATGTCAATCCGTCTTATATAAAACCGCGGTTAATATTTCATACAATTTAATTAAGGGTACATGATAAAATGTACGATGTTACGTATTAAACTGATGCAAGGCATTTTATATTTCGACGGCATTTTATATTTCCTCCAACGATAAAATTATTCGTCTTACAGACCTTTAAACTTGTTTTGTATTATAAGTTATATATATATATATAAGTGCTCAAGCTATATGTGATGAAAACTTTCGTGATTATATATGGATATGTCCTCCAAGCGTATTCGTCATCTTTTGATTACAGGAAAACGCGTTGCGCGAAGAATCGAGCGCATGGGCCGACACAAATAGCGTATGTACGGAGGCGTTTATAATTAATTCTCGAAAATGATATTACGCAACATAACTTTAATATACATGGATGAATTCGTAAAAAAATAACCTTTAATTTGGTAAAAACAAAAATTTAAAATTTTGAAAAAAAAGTTAAAGGGGTAAGGCTTTTTGAAAAATAAAAAATAAAAAAATTTTTTACGTTATTTTATAGTACTCATCAAGCCATTTAATACCCAGTTTGAATTTTTGTTCTATCTTTTTTAGTTTCGAAGATATTCGCTCCGAAAGAGAAAAACCGATTTTTTTCAGAGGGGTGTTTCACCCCCTAAAAGGCCGTATGGGAATAAATAAAAAAAAACGTGTCCCCTATTTTGGTCTAGGGAACAACATATTAGAAGCTTATCAAAATCGGAGGGGGACACTTCCGACACCTTCCTTGTGAGTCTAATATTCATTGCGATTCTGATACTGAATTGGATTTTTGTTTATAAAATAAAAATGTGTTTATATTGTACGCGAAATATATATTTTGTATATATGTATATATATGTATATGTTTTGTATATATATGTATATTTCTTTTCTTTATTACCGACCTCGAAAACCTCAGGTATCAAATTTCGATTACATTAAACATATTTAAAGTACATGTATCCGCCATATTGAATCCGCCATTTTGTTTTTTGCAATTTCGACTTCAGATTCGTAATCAGCGGCCTCAAAAACCCCAGGATATCAAATTTCATGCAAATCAAAAAACGCTTTCATATTTTGGCCATCTTTTCGAGATTTTGGCCCACTGTGCGACGTAGCGAGTATCTGATCTCTTTGTGTATGTGTGCGTGTGCGTGCATGCGTGTGCGTGCGTGCGTGCGCGCGCACGTATGTGTGTGTGTGTGTGTGTGTGTGCGTGTGTGCGTACGCGCGCGTATTGTGTTGGGTGTGCGTGAGTGTGCGTGGGTGCATGATTTTCATAACATATTATGTGTATGTGTGTAATTATTGCGCTTTCATCACATCTAGACTATCGACAAAACCAAAGATCCATGCCAAAAAGATCCTTCTGTGCATCTGATCGGAAATGAAGGATATTACGAGCTACTTTATCTGGATAAAATAGTTAAGGGGAAATCTGGTTTATAGGTTCAAGATTTTGGAATTTTTTTGCTGAATCGATAGTTAAACTATTCAAAAATATATTCTGTTGTATTACTCGTTGTAATTGTGTTTTGTGAATAATAGTAATATGACTGTATCTGTTTAATACACAAGACTCTTGTACGTGGACGTCCTTACTGCGTTAACCTTTTGCCATCTTGCCCCCGACCCGCCTTAGTACCACTTATCCCAGCCAAGGTCTGTAGATGAAAGAACGGACTGGGTAAGATCCTCGCATGGTCCGCCATTTTTGAGCCTGCGAGTTTGTGTTGGTGTATACTAATATAGCTATTAGTAAACAATAAGTCAATACAATCATGACCGCGTATTACTACATAGTAAGAATCAAACTTTAACTCGCCTTTTTACGGTCACACCAGGATCTTTGTTGGCCAATCAACAATCTGCGAAAATCGCAGTACACAATTAAATACAGGTTGCGCGTCGACACATAGCTATTAGTTGTGTGAGAGAGTAAAACACGTCCTAACATAACCTATACATAAAACAAGAACTATTAATTTGTATTTAAATTGACATTATTTGGTTAATCAGGAGATCGATTGTGTATCACATAACTTGCTCACTTTTATAATTTTCACCGAAGTATGATACACAATCGAATACCCTCTGCTGAGCCTCAGTCACCGCCATTTTCGTGCCAAATCGGGTGAAGTGAATGTGAGGACCTTAGTCCGTTCCTTCATCTACAGACCTTGATCCCAGCTACACAGATGGCTCTCTAAGGACATGCTCGCTAGAGATCCTATAATCAGAGTTACGACATTCAAGTCCTAACTTTTGATTGGTCCGACATTTTTTGTCTATTCGGTACATTTCGGATAGCTTCGTACATCTTCGGAAGATAAGCTAACCTTCGAAAGATTAGCTAATCTTAGAAAGATTAGCTAACCTTCGAAAGACTATCTTCAGAGGCTATCTTCAGAGGCTATCTATTATCTGTAGTGGCTGTATCTCGTTCTTCTACGCATGCGTTTATGCGAAAAAAAGAAAGAAAATATCGCTATCTCTTTCTATCTTCGCCATTTCTTGTCTCGAATGTCGTAACTCTGATTATAGGATCTCTAATGCTCGCTAGAGATCCTCAAGTAAGAGTCTGGACATCGTGGATCGAAAATGGTGTCTGTTTAGCAATAGTAGAGTCATTGCATATAAAGAATATATATAATCTAACCTAACTTTCTTCATTATTGCAAATATGTGAGTGACATGAACATGACTTGTTGTATAAAAGGGTGTAAATAAAAATAAGAAAAGTGTTTATATGGCAACTTTGTCAACAAATCCTCAAAAACGTGAATTATGGATTTCAAAAATAAAAGTATGGCAATGTATGCTCCATGATAATAAAACTATGTTGTTCTCTTTAAAATATATTTATTTCATTTAAATAATATTGTTATTGTCACTATTAATATTATATGCAATTTCTATTTTCGAATACAGATGTGTTCTAAATAGAGTCCCTTGATTAACCTTTGCTTACCACACCTCCCTGGAGTAACACGCTTACCACACCCGGGTCCTTTGGACCCGGGCGAGAAAAATCGTTATAAAAAAGAAAGTATTGCATAGATTTACTTCAAAATTTTTTTGAGACTTTTTTAATACTTACTTAAAAAGACTATATAGGTTTTATAGCTTCAAATTAAATTTAATCATGTTTAAGAAATTACCAAAGTTGAAAAATTGAAAAAAAAGACTCTTTTTATTAAAAAATTCATAACTTTTTTAATTCTCAATATTAAGGCCTAAAAATTTAGCTGTGTCTTTTACTAGTGCACTAGTATAAGAAAAAAAATAGTAGTTTAGTGGATCTTTTAAAAAGTATATTTATTTTGGAGAATGATTGCCGAAAAAAAGATGAAAAAATGAAATACTTGTTTTCTTCAAAATACTCCATTATATCAGCTGTTGGAGTATTATATTTATTCAAAATCTTATTGATTTATTACAGTGCTCGGAATTAGTTGCTATTTTCGAGCCGATTCCCGAGGCAACGCCTCCTATTCCCCCACTACCGCTCGACGCTCGAGCAGACGCTGCGGCCGAGCCGCCGACAGCGTGTCTCTCAGGAGCGTCTCTAAAGAAAAAGAAAGCTAGGACCTTTTATATTATTAGTAATATTTTCCTAAAGAAATAATTTCTGCTTTCGTAATAAATAATTAATCGAAATGTTATGAATATATTATGTAATGCTATTTCACATCTTATCGCGAACAATTCTACATCATTTTGTAAAAGAATATTTATAAAGGAATGCCTCATCGTATGAGATGAGAACGAGTACTTCAATAATTTTTATGGATATCATCCTTCGTAGAATTATGCAAACGACCAAGAAGACCAGAATAAAATTTTTACTTATTGAATGTTTCGATTTTTTTCTATTTTATCTTTATCTTATGACATAAGATGTAAAAATTTTATTCTGGTCTTCTCGGTCGTTTGCATAATTCTACGAAGGATGATATCCATAAAAATTATTGAAGTACTCGTTCTCATCTCATACGATGAGGCATTCCTTTATAAATATTCTTTTACAAAATGATGTAGAATTGTTCGCGATAAGATGTGAAATAGCATTACATAATATATTCATAACATTTCGATTAATTATTTATTACGAAAGCAGAAATTATTTCTTTAGGAAAATATTACTAATAATATAAAAGGTCCTAGCTTTCTTTTTCTTTAGAGACGCTCCTGAGAGACACGCTGTCGGCGGCTCGGCCGCAGCGTCTGCTCGAGCGTCGAGCGGTAGTAGGGGAATAGGAGGCGTTGCCTCGGGAATCGGCTCGAAAATAGCAACTAATTCCGAGCACTGATTTATTACATTTATATGAAATTAAAATAAAATGAATGAAACATCTATAAAAATAGTATTTTTTTTATCATATATCACAGCAATCGTTGCACATAACGACAGAATGTTCGTGGCAAACAGCGCGTTTGCAAGAAGCGCAACCAGATTTTGTTTTTCGATCCTTTTTTAGGTTACAAACTTCACATCGGCGCTTGGTATCAAATTCAACTCGCTCTACTGGCGCCATATCATACCGATCAAGTTTCAAAATGCCAGCTATACCCAATTTTATGTCCTTGCGCAAACTTGCAATCTCGTATCGTTGCTGTAAATATGGTGTTATCAAAAACTTGTACACCTTATCCAAGCAATCGATGGCTGTAACTTTGCCTGGCACATTGTTGATTCTATTTTTACAAGTTAATAGAATACGTGCATTTACGATAGAAATATAAGAAATATAAAGAAAGAAATAGAAATAGAAATATAGAAAAAAAAATAGAAAAAAAAAAAAAAAATAGAAATGTGAATGAATATGTGAATAACGTGAATCGTATATCGTCGCTCCAATAAACAATTATCGTTATTGAAATGTTATATATTTGTTATAAAAAAATTAAACGTTGCTAAACATATATTATACACTTTTTTCTTCAATCTGAAGTCCAAATACATTTAAAAAAAAATTCATTCCAAAAAATCATTTTCAAACGTAGTTACCACACTCGGGTCCTTTGGACCCAGACCACTTTTTCAACAGCTGCCAAAAGTATACTAAGGGCTCTAAAGTTACGCAACACGGTCTAAAGGGTGGTTAAACTCTTCAACTATTGGGAACTGGTGTAGTAGACCGGCTATCATTTGCTTTAAGTACTTAAAATTGAGTTGCAAAAAAGGTCTGGGTCCTTTGGACCCAGTGTGGTAAGCAAAGGTTAATAAACCTCAATTCTGCCATTTTCGATCATAGAACTCGACCAATCAGATGCGACTCTGTGATGTCCAGACTCTTAAGGTACCTTTTCATGCGTCGCTCATCGCTCGTTTTCAGCGATAAAACAGTCACATGATTGAATTGTCGCTAGCGACTAGCTATTGAATATGAAAATACGTATTCCAGCGATTTTGTAGGGCGCGATTTAGTAGGACGACAAATTCCGTTACAACAGTTTGTATACAATAAAATGTCTCAAAGAAAAAAGTATAATTGGATGATAAAATGCACAAGTATTATTAATGAAATTAATATAAAGATAAAGAGAAGAAAATTATTAGTATTGGCGACAGTTCTTTATTTGCAAGAAAAAAAGAAACAACGTTACAAAAGAAAATGTTTTTGGGTAAATCCATTATTTCAAATGCGAGATAAATATGGATTTTATAATGCAATTTTACCTACAATTTCACAACAGATAAGTACATTTCAAAACTACTTTCGCATGAATGCAACTCAACTTGAAGAATTATTATGTAAAATAGCACCTTTAATTTCTAAACAAACATTATGTCGAAAACCAATATCTGCTAGTGAAAGATTATGTATGACATTAAGGTAAGTTAAAAGGCACAACAAATTAAAATCAAGTTATATGTTATATATATTTAAAATATTTATTATTTATTTAAATTGATATTTCTTATAGATTTCTTGCTTCTGGCGATTCAATGACTTCCATGAGCTATCAATATCTTCTTGGACTAACAACAGTTAGCAATATTATTTCAGAAACTTGCAGTGTATTGTGGTCTGTTCTTTCTGAAGATGTTCTCCCATATCCTTTTACAAAAGAAAAATGGTTAAGTATTTCTAACGATTTTGAAAATTTATGGAATTTCAATCATTGCATAGGAGCTATTGATGGTAAACATATTGTTATTCAAGTAAGTTAAAAAAATGTTAAATAAATGTACTTTTTAAAACTCTTTTACAATCTATTATTCTCTTTTCAGTGTCCTGAAAATGCAGGTTCATCATATTTTAATTATAAGAATAGTCATAGTTTTGTCTTGCTTGCAATTTGCAATGCTAAATATATTTTTACTTTTGTGGATATTGGTGCCTATGGACGTCGCAGTGATGGTGGAATATTCAGAGATTCTCTTCTTGGTCAAAAACTCAGAAATAATGAAATGAATATACCTGATCCAGAACCATTTTACTTTGAAGGAGACTCGATGCCTTACGTGCTAGTTGGAGATGAAGCTTTTCCTCTTACAGAATATCTAATGAGACCTTTTCCAGGAAAGCAGAATTTGAATCAAGAAAAAATTGTTTATAATTATCGCCTTAGTCGAGCAAGGAGAACCATTGAAAATACTTTCGGCATTTTATCAAGTCAATGGAGGATTTTAAGAAGACCAATAAATTGTTCAGTTGAAACAGCAATGAAAATAGTACAAGCCATTGTATGTTTGCACAATTATATTCGTATACAAGATGATGATAATGAATATGTCAGTGAAGACATGGTTGATCAAGATGGTTCTGATGGATTAATAGAAGGTTCTTGGAGAAGAAATATTGATGATAATTCTGCTTTTCAGGAAATAAGAAGATGTGGTACAAATACTACTTCTCGAATAGCTGCAAAAATTCGGAATAATTTTTGACTACTTTAATAGCGAAGGAGCTATACCTTGGCAATTTAAATATTGCTAAAGCCAGTTGCACCAATTTAGATTTAAATCTATATTATATTATAAACTATCGAATTTTATCTATTAATTATATGTATACGTATTATTTTATATAACATTTTATGACTATATTATTATATATTAATTAATTCATTATATTATTGTGACTATACTATTAATTGATATTGATATTATTTATATTATTAATCATTTTGTAACAAAAATAAAATATAAACGACAGAATATTAAAAAAGAAAAAATATGTCAATACTTATCAATTATCTTTTAACATTTCATAAGATTGTTGCAAATATCGGTGTATCCATTCATCTTGTTTCTCTGGTGATAATTTTCTTAATCTATACTCAAATAATTTTAAAAATGCATCTATGTGATCTTCAGGTAGTGATGGCAGCGTAACATTAGGAAGTGGTTCGCTTAATGTATTTACTATACGTTCCAAATAGTTGTGTTCCGACGTGCGTTTTCTTTTTCTTACATCTTAAAAAAATAATATAAATATTTTGTTAAATATGTTGTTATTTGAAATTATTAAATACTATATATGATAATTATTTAATACCTTCTGATGTACTCATCGTATCTTGACTATCTTCATTAATCTCACAAATATTGTTGCTGCTATCTCTATCAATAATGTTGGAAATAGTACTGCAAAGATATAATTTATTACTTTATACCAAAAAAGCAATACAAAAATACATGTATATAACAGCATTATATAAATAATGTTATATACATGTGTTACCTTTTTTGTAGGCAGGAATCTCTAAGAAATTCCATAGCATTGTAATGTTTCCATTTATTCATGTTACTTTTGGAAGCAGATCCACTTGGTAGTTTTTCAGCATTTATAAGTCTTCTATAAGTGTCATGAAGATTCTTAAATTTACTTTTGCATCCAGCTGCGCTTAATTTGCCTGAAAAAATAATCTGTTTTAACATCTTTTTTGTTAATAGTAATTTTTGTAAATAGTAAACATTTATATACATTACCATTCAAAGCTTTAGAAACTTCTTCCCATAAAGCTTTTGTAACTTTGCTGTTTCTTTGAACAAGAGGTAATTTAAAATTCCATAATGGTTCTCTATATTGGACCTCTAATATTAATATTTCCTCCTCTTCAGCTGATAATCTATCCTTTGCATTCTTTTTATTACTAGGCTGAATATTTTCTGAAATAAAAAATAACATATATGTATATATCGCAATATAAACATAATGAGTTATTAATGTGATGTTTCCAAATTTTTTGTATAATATTAATCTTATCTAGATTATCACCATGAGAGGGTGATACCATAGATGCATTGTTTTCTGTGTCCAAACTTCTGACAATAGTTTCTCCATCATCTAAAAATATTATAAGACAAATTTAATATTATTTTTAGAATTTATTAAAATAAAATTTATGAATATAAACATTCTACCTAAAACAGGATAAAAATAATTGTTTTCATCTGTAAAAAAGTTTTTATATCCTTTAAGACATTCATGCTTTGGTACTTCATCCTGATTGCATACAGCATCACACAATCCGCACGTTTCTAGACAAGACTCATTCTACAAAAAACATTTAATTTATTTCAATCCTTTCTTGCTGTAGTTACATAAAAGATATTTATACTATTGACATATAACCTATATCAACAGATTTATATTTACCGTTTTATTACATATAAAATTACATATAAAATTACATTATAAAATAATATTATCATACATGTTTAATATTCATTACAAAATTGTACTTACCATTTAATTTTCCATAGCTTTAAAAATATTTCGCTCAGCTTGTCGCTTGTTGTTGGAAAAATCGAACTACAATATCACATCGCTAGCGATCTTATGACGTCACTATGTCGCTGAAAACGAGCGATTGAGCGACACATGAAAAGGTACCTTTACTTGAGGGTTCTAATGCTCGCACAACATCTTTTCCCTTTTATTATTAGGAAATCTTACGCAATGTTTGATTTACAATTGTACAGTCTTTGTACCGAGAGTTTGGTTTGCGGTCTCGTTTTGGTCTTGCCTCTCGAATTTGCTCATTTTCCGCGTTTACATTCTTCGCTCCATCGTTATCGCTTATCTTCTGCACTGATTCGTCTACGCTTTCCTCCACTTGCTCTATCTCACAAGGCTTGTCAGGCTGCTCATTGTCTCTTATTTCTATATCCTCTTCCAGATATACTAATATATCGCTACATTCTTCGTTATCTTTGTGAGGTGCTCTTATTAAATGCCGATTTCTACAAATTATGCTTCCGTTTTCTGTTTTAACATTATAAGAGTTTGGAATCTTATTTATTAACAATTTCTGCATAGATTCGCTTGTAAATAATCCATACCTTGTCTCCTAACTTTAATTCTGACAACTTTTTTACTCGATGTCTCTTATTATAATTATTGTCTTGCTTATCTTTTCTCTTTTTTTCTAATTTTGAAATTTTTTTATGTTTTATAAATGTTCCCAATTTTGGTAACATGGGTACCAGGGAATGAATTTTTCTTGAAAACATTAATTCCGCAGGCGAATAACCATTATCAAGAGGCGTCGATCTATAGTATAATAATCCTTTATTCGCATCCGTACACTTCTTAAGGATCATTTTAGCGACTTTTACCGCTGATTTTATTTCGCCGTTGCTCTGTGAATATTTAGGAATTTCTAATATGTTCAAAATCGAATTCTTTGGCAAATTGTTTAAATTCGGCTGAAAATTGCGTGCCTGGCTCCGTTCTCACTATTTCCGGAATGCCAAATCTTGCAAAAGCTTTTTTACATTTTTTTATTACAACTTTTTCAGTTAACGACTTCAAAGATAAAATTTTGAAAAATCTTGAATAATAACACCGGCACACAAAAAAAAAAGTGGAATGTGCTTTTGACCGGACCGACCTAAGAGTACGTATTTCGACCCGCTGAATCCGAATTCAAGGTCAGTTTTACCTATACACCCTCAAAATATCGAGAAAACTTAAAAAAACCGAAAAATCGACGAAAATTGGCAGTTTTAGTGATATAAAAAATTTTGTTGAACTAAACCAAGCATGATTTTTATGTTTTTCGGTCCGCTGAATACTGATACAAAGTTTATTTAGACCATAAGCCGTTTCAAATGTAAGAAAATTGCACAAAACTCTCGAAAATTGCGAAAAAATGCAGTTTTTATGATAAAAAAAATTTGTGATAAAAAAAGTGGTTTTGTAGTTTTTTATGATAAAAAAACTACAAAAATTTGGGTTGTTTAATGAATCTTAAATTGCACTTTTTAGATTCCCATCTCAACCACTTCCCTGACAATTGTGGAGATTACAGTGAAGAACAGGGAGAACGATTTCACCAAGACATTAGTGAAATGGAGAGTAGGTACCAAGGAAATTGGAATGTTAACATGATGGCAGATTTTTGCTGGATGTTGAAAAGAGAAGTACCCGAAGAAAGTCGGAAACGAAAGAGGAATCCGCTGCGTAGATCATTTGAGGATAAAAGAGTTCGATATAAACGAAGAAAAGTTTAGAATTCGTGAAAATCATTTCCCCCAATCTTTCTATATATTGTGTTTTTTATAGATTTCGAAATGTTTGACATTTATACATTGTAAAGATTTTACTTCAGGCATCGAATCGTGTTTAGTCAATTTTTTTTCTATTTATAATGGCAATTTTTTACAATTTTTTTGATTTTTTCAAGTTTTAAAGGGTTAATGAGCTAATAAAATTAAGATGCAATTTCAAGATATCAAAATACATAGAAATCGTACTTGAATTGGAGCAACAAATTTTTTTTATCATAAAAACTGCATTTTTTCGCAATTTTCGAGAGTTTTGTGCAATTTTCTTACATTTGAAACGGCTTATGGTCTAAATAAACTTTGTATCAGTATTCAGCGGACCGAAAAACATAAAAATCATGCTTGGTTTAGTTCAACAAAATTTTTTATATCACTAAAACTGCCAATTTTCGTCGATTTTTCGGTTTTTTTAAGTTTTCTCGATATTTTGAGGGTGTATAGGTAAAACTGACCTTGAATTCGGATTCAGCGGGTCGAAATACGTACTCTTAGGTCGGTCCGGTCAAAAGCACATTCCACTTTTTTTTTTTGTGTGCCGGTGTAATCTGTTAAAATGACATACCATTTGTTTTGCTATTTAAATAAATCTATAGCAATTTTCTGCCATGGCCTTTCAAGAAAATTTTCTTTTACAAAAGGTTCTTTAATATTTCTTCTATTCTCTATGCAATTACAATTTTCCACCACTGTTTTTAACTGACTACTTATACCTGGCCACCAAATTGATTGTTTTGCCATCTCATAACATCTAATAATACCTAAATGACCTGCGTGTGTTTAAGTCAATATTTCTAATTGTAAGTTTGGTGGTATAATTAATCTCAAATTCTATAGAAGTAAATTATTACAAAATAAAATATTTTCTTTGAGATTATAATAAGGCAATAGAGAGAGAGAAAGAGAGAGAGAGAGAGAGAGGGAGGGAAGGGAGAGGGGAGAGGGGGAGAGAGAGAGAGAGAATGAATGAATGAATGAATGATCTTTATTTAGCCTTCTCGGCTATTTAACAAAAAGAATAATACATTGTCTACATTAACATAACAATTAACAACAAAATATATAAAATACTAAATAATTACTAAATAATACAATAACTTAAATTTAAATTACATTATAATATATATATTCTTTTAGCCTACGCTTAAATAATTCTATTCGTTCACATGTTTTTACTTCAGTTGGCAAGGCATTATACATTTTTACTCCTTCGTAAAACATACTCTTTTGCGCGCTTCTTGTTTTCCGAAATTGGATTGCAATATCCCCGGCTTGTCGTGTTTGCCTTTCATTCTCATTTCCTACTATTACTATCCTATTCCTTAACTGATTTGGTAACATATTTTTCAAAATCTTAAAAATAAATATACACACATTATAATATAGCCTCTGTTTTATGGACATGAATTGCAGACTTTGCAACATATGTTCCACTTTGGTATACCTATTACATTGCAATATAACTCGCATGGCTCGATTTTGCGCTATCTGCAATTTATATAACTGTGTTTCCCCCATATCTATTAACAGCGTTGCACAATATTCAAAATGAGGTGCTATAATTGATTTATATACAATACATCTGGTATACATCGATATAAAGTTACCTATTCTATTTAAAAAACTTGTTTTCTTTCCTATTTTTTTTAACATATAATCACAGTGATCTTTAAATCGGAGCCTATCATCAATAATTATACCCAAGTATTTCATTACTTCTACTCGCTCTATCTCAGTTCCATCCGAACATTTCAATACAATATCTGTTTTCAATTCCTTCCTAATACTCCTAACAATCATGTATTTCGTTTTTCCAGCGTTCATTTTCAACTTATTTACATTCATCCATTTTTCTACTGTCCTAAACGCCATATTCATTTTATTCTCTATCTCCGCATTGCTTTCTCCAGTTACAAGAGAGAGAGAGAGAGAGAGAGAGAGAGAGCGCATCTTCTAATTTATTTTTATCAGGCCATTTTCCGAGACAATTCTTTAATTCTTTAATTCTTATACAAACAATATTATGTTCTTGCTCCTCTCTTATTTTGTCTATCATGTTTATAGTGGCTAGAAAATTGTTTACAATAAAATTTACATAAATTTCTATTTCCTGTGGCAGCTCATCATTGTATTATATTTCGCTTGATCCCTATTGATCAGACTTCTTGACAAACAGTTTGCTAATATCAACTGTTGACCTGGTACATAGTTTATTACATAATTATAACGCATTAACCTTAATCTAATTCTTTGTAGACGCGGTGCTAAATCATCTAATGATTTATTTTGTAATATTTGAAGTAACGGCTTATGATCCGTTTCAAGTATTATATCAATTCCACTAATAAAGTCTTTAAAATGTGCTGTCACAAATGCTAACGCTAGCGCTTCTTTTTCAATTTGACTATACCTCTTTTCTGCCTCAGTGAGAGTGGTAGATGCATACGCTACAATTTCGCGATTATTATTTTCGCCTATTTGCATTAATGTCGCCTAACCCATAACTTGATGCTTCTATTACAATTTTTTTATCATAGTCATAATGCGACAATGTAGGAGTCATTTTTAACAAACTTTTTATTTCTTTAAATGTTTTTTCTTGTGGCTCAAGCCATACAAAATGATGTATTATCTTTTAAAAGTGAATTTAATGGCTGTAATCAGTGCGATTTCTTTGGTATTTTGCTAACATAATTTATTGCACCTAAAAACTGCATAAAGCGACTTTTTGTCTTTTGGAGTAGGAAATTCTGTAATTGCTTTTATTCGTTTTGATAATATGCTTACACCTTTTCCTGAAATCTCATGGCCTAAAAATTCTGCTTTACGTGTCCCAAACACACATTTGTCTTTATTTAGAGTTATACTTGCTTCTTGTAACTTCTTTAATACTTTACGTAATGCTTTATCATGTTCTTCCATTGTCGCACCATGTACACCGTCTGTGTGAATTACATTTCCCAGTAAGTCCTGTAATATTTCAGAATACTATTGTGTAAAATAATCTGGCGAGCAATTAATGCCGAATGGTAGTCTTGTAAACATGTATTTATCATATGACGTAATTACAGTTGTTAGTAGCTGACTCTCTTTCTTTAATTTGATTTGATAAATCCTGTCTTAACATCTAACTTAGAGAATATTTCTGAACCCTTCAAATTTGCGAGAGTTACCTTTACTTTCGGTATCGGAAAATGCGCTCTTTTTACATTTCTATTTAATTGAGTGAAGTCATCACATAACCTTATTTGCTCTGTTCCTTTCTTCGGAATTATCACAATTGGACTACACCATTCTGTAGGGAAATTTACTGGTACTAATGTTCTTTCTTTGACTAATTTATCCAATTCTAATTTAAGTTTTTACAACATTGGAATTGGTACAGTACGCGGGACTGACTGAAAATAAGGTTGAAACCCTTGTTTTAACTGAATTTTTAATTCTTTTTTGCTTCCAGTCCGTCAAACACTTTAGGAAACTCTATAAACGAATGTACCTGCGATTTGGTTTTTAATTGTAGTGCATTTATTTTATCTACCAATTTAAATTTCTTTATTTCCGGCTTTTCTAACAAATATATAAATGGATGTACACAGAGTTACAACAGTATATTGAACAAAACAGTAACAAAACTGTCTATCATTCATTTAAGATTATTTGAAATTGAAATTCATCAAACGAACATTGAGTTGTTTACTCTTGCCAGTGTTATTGAATTCGACATCTAAGATATCGTTTCGACATTATTTTGATATTAGTTTTCTGAATTTGTCCGTTAATAAGTGTGAGAAAGAGCTTGTTTTCGTAAGAAAGAACTTTGTGATTACAATATTGAAATGGTTATGAAAATTTTTTATTCTAATATGTTACTTGATTTTGTTGAAATATTAGAGGCAATAATTTTTTTTACCCTTCTGTAGTTTGCCCATGCCTATGATTCAGTCATATGGAATAATTTTCAAGTCTTCCTTGGAAGTAACAATTAATATTGTTTTTACTCGAATATTATCAAGACTATATTGTCTTAAAATAAAAGTACTTATTGTTAGATTTCACTGTCTTTTGCACTAATTACATCGCTACCACCAATTGTAAGATTTGAATTAAAAAATTGTTCATATGGAGACACACACGAAAAAAAGGGAGATTGCGGAAATGCTTTTCATCAAGAAATGCAATTTTGCAATAAACTCCCAAAGGGACACAGAAAATTTGACTGCGATTTACGACGGACTTCTCAATATTTTATAATTTATAATTTTTACTTTTATTTGACACAACCTTTTCTTATTTACATTTTAGACCATTGACCCGATTTTTCTATTTTTGATCTATTTAATATTTTATAATTTATATCTTTTACTTTTACTTTACACAACCTTCTCTTATTTATTATTTATATTTTAGACTATTGACCCGGTTTCTCTACTTATACATTGTTGTTAGTGTCCTTTTTGTTTTATGTATTTATTATAATTTTTGTAACGTATGTCACATTGTCGAATTCAATCTTGCTCAGTCCTTTCTTCTCCGTCACCAACATCAGACGTCTTTCATATGTAACGAAATCGATACCAATTCATGGTCATCAATATTACGAATTTTTATTTATTATTTTTTATTGGACTGCTATTTATGTAAGTTTTTATTTTGATTTGTATAAATTTGCGCCTTTAAATGATTATTATATTGTTCCTTCACATCATATTTATAGATATATTTGAAGAGGACCTAAATCACAGGTCGAAACGTAATAAACGTCAATTTTTATATCACTGGTGCCAGTTTGTGAGTCAGTTATTACCTTCTACTTTTATTTCTTATCACTGGCAAAGAGAAGATTTTCGCATTTTTTTAAAAATTGTTATTTAAAAAAAGAATTTATTTGTCACATTTTATAATATAATAATTCTTATTATATGTTAGTAGTATTGACGTTTTAACGTGTGTGAATAGCAAAATCTTAAAGAACTGCTGCTGTGGTTCGAGAGTTCTTTCTTATAAAAACTATTTAGCTTACCTGAAAAATTCTTAAAAAATACTTGCTTAATCTAGATAGTTAGATTATAAGGGTTTTTAGAAGGTTTAATCTTATTCTAGCTATCTTAAAAGTATACATTCTTGAAGCAAGCTTGAAGTATGTGGGCGATGATCACAAACAATATTTGTTAAGAGTTAGGAAATAACACGTTACTTGTAACATCAATCATCGAAACCGTAAAATCAACATCGATTTGGTCGTTTTGACGTCGATCGACGAATTTCTCACTGGATTACCGTTATTTTTTTCCGGTATCGACCGTTACTTTTCTCTGCCTGTAACAGTAATGGCATCATCATTACATTTTTACAGTAACGAATTTTAACCTGTTAGAAGTTAACCCCCAATTTTTAAATAAACGTGTTTTGACGATTGTGTTGAATTGTACTAGGTTTGTGCCACATTGTGTTCGAATATTAAAGCAAAATAATGAAAAATGCGACTGCAAATTTAAAAAAAACCATTTTTTTGGTAGTCCTCTAATTTTCGAATTCGGATATTTTTTTAATTGTGCTGGGTTGTACTAGGTTGTGCCCTAACATTGTGCTGAATATAATTTCAAAAAATTATTTACGAAAAAAGGTATAACAAAAAAAATTTTCTTGATAAAACACACGAGATTTCTGGAGAAAACACACATTTCTGCTCTTATTTAAGGCGCTAATATAACAAAAATACAAATCTAAAGTATGTTGGTGCTGCTTAACTCGAAATTCCCCCAGCACAATGATACAAAGCGCACTTTACTCTTAATTAATTTTTTAAAATAATTAAATAATTAATTTTTTAAAATAATATTCGGGTACAATGTTAGTACAACTTATCACAACCCAGCACAATTAAAAAAATATCGAAATTCGAAAAGTAGGGGGCCACAAAAAAAGTGGTTTTTATCTATTTCGAGTCGCATTTTTCATTATTTTGCTTTAATATTCGAGCACAATGTGGCATCTGGCACAATTCAGCAATTGTCAAAACACGTATATTTAAAAAGTGGGGGGCTAACTTCTAACAGGTGAATTTTTATAATAATAAATTCAATTATCACTTTAATCGTTACTATAGTTTTCTCCATTTAATAAATCAGTTGTGTGAGCAGTTGTAATACTGAATGTATTCAATGAGAAAGTGCTGTAAACATTTATCGATTTGACTCTACATCGATGATTGGAAACAATGATTAAGTAGTACATTGATCGTCATTTGACGGTTGAAGACAGAAAATATTGTAATTGTATAAGATGTAAGAATACTGAATATAGAGCGGCGTAAGATACCTTTTTGGAAGGGAATTTAACTTAACCCGCTCTCCTTACTCTTTGCAAAAGTCATACTTATAATCATAGAAGACACTCTGTATATACATATTATATTATATTATATTAGAATAAAAAGAATTTTTTATGTTATTTTATTTTAATTACATTTTCTATTTTAGTATTATAAAAAGTAACAAATAAGTAACAAATCGTTACTTGCTCAGTAACGGTAATGGTAACAAATTACTTTTTACAATTAATAACGAGTAACTTTTTACGAAAAGTAACGGTAATTTTTTTAAAATAACGTTCTCAACTCTGCATCTGTTTGCATGTCAGCGTTGGTGATGTGTTGGATTGAGCGATCACCGTGATAACAAATATGTATTCGCTAATTGCTTCTTATAATATTATACACATATGTGTATTATAATCGATATGTTCATTACGTAAGAGGTCAGATCAAACTCATTACATGAAATGGATAGTGAGATGAAGCGATAACATAGCATCGATTGAATGAATGAATTTAATGTAATCTTTAAATCAATTTGCATTAATATATGTGTTGTAAGATTATGCGTAAAACTGAAACGCAATATAGGTAATTAAGCTTTCTTTTCTCATGTAGACAACGTAAATATCCACGGGAATTTTAGCGATACATCGAAAAGAAATTGACATCGCACGTACCGACATTGTAAAATCACACAATCAATTAAAGCAAAATCGTTGTATGTAGTTTTGATGAGAATTTATTTCAAGTCTATAGAAGTACAGCTAGTCTTCTTGCGATGTTTGATAGTATTATCGATAGTGCAAGATAATCTGGATTTTTGTATTTTCAAAAATATACGTTAGAAAAATATTGACAGATTTATTAGAACTTATTTCTTTTTTTATTCTTATTTCTAGAAAAGCTAAAAACAAAATGATTTAATAACAAAAATATGTACAAAAAATAAAAAAGACTTTCATGAATATTATTTTGGTTTAGGAAATAAGTATTTATAGGATATAAAGAAATAATCATGGACAGAATCGGTTTAAGTAATAATTAAAAATTATTGTTGCAGTGTCAAACTTTATTATTCTAAAACCATCGGGGTTTTTCTCGACCGTGCAAATAATTTAGTAAAATATGTAATAGAGTGCTGAGTAAAATCTAATCATCTTCGTCTATTTTATAACGACAGGCTTCAATATCCGTAAAAGACCTGAAATAAATATGTAAGATTAATTCTCAATTAATTACATTGTTTTTTAACAATAGCTCTACCGATTATCGTATATCTATTTAAATTATTATTATTTAAATATATTCTATTATTTAAATATACATTATATATATATATATTTCTTTTTTTATGTAACAAATTGTGTTGGCGCAATGTTGGAAAATATATGTAAATCTAACATTATATTAAATATGAATTGATCTCCATTTTAAAATAACATTGATCCAACATTGTAAAATAGACATCTCTCCTTTTATTTAGCCAACATGTACTAGTATATTGATCCAATAGCATTGGACCAATAGTAACTCTAGTAGAACACAGTGCATTGACTAGTGGAGTGCTCTACATTAACTAATATAGTAACAAACACATATTTTACTAAACTATAGTAACAAACATATATTGAAAGCAATACATTGGCCAATATTTCCCAAAGAAAAGCCACAGAATAAATGCAAATGTATTATAAGTATTGCACGCCAATAGTTATGTATAATAACATGTACAACATAATATGTATAATAAACCAGATTTCAATTTTCTTCGACTCATCTGACCAATTTTATTAATTACCTTAGATTAAGGACTTGCTAAATGTCTTTAGAATGTGACGTGTCTTACACGAAAAGTAATGTCACAGTTTTTACTAATTAATTTTGACGAAGTTTTACGACGCACAAAATATGTGAGTTTTATAATTTGATTAATTATACACATTTCTATCCGTTGATATTCCTCGATTTTAACTAGCTTCTATATAGATTGATCTAGTTTGGGCGCAATGTCATCAAAACAGATATTAGCTTGCGTTTTCCATCCGCATAGTTACATGTAAACACACTTGACACACTTTACACACTTGACAATAATCCAAATCAGAGATCGTCGTGTTAAGATAATTAATAAAATTGGCCAGACGGGTCGACGAAAATTGAAATCTGGTTTATTATTATTCACTGGCAAAGAAAAGTTTTGAAGTTAATATGTATAATGTTGTATAATATTGTATAATATTGTTACGCCCGCGCCTGGTCACCCGGTACGCAGTGAAAATGCGTACTGGAGATTGAGTCTCGTTCCCTGGCGAAGCCAGATTGATGCGAAGCCAGATTGATGCCTTGTTGATGCGTTGTCACTTGTTTACGGGCTGTCAAGTCGCGAAATACGTTTGTAAAGTTTTCCCGTAATAAATCGTTCGTTAAATTATATTCCCTGTGTTGTTTCTTTCCCGCGTGAGTGCCGCGAATCGCGAGTGAGTGTGCGTCGACTGTGAGAGTGAGCGCAACAATATATTGAATTGTGTGTGCGTGCGTGCGTGCGTGCGTGCGTGCCGTGCGATGCGTGCGTGCGTGACGGCGCGTGCGGCTCCCGTGCGTGCGTGCGTGCTGCTTCCGTGCGTGCGTGTGCTCCGTGAGTGCGTGTGCGTGCGTGAGACGCGTACCGTGCGTGACAAAGTGCGTAGTAGTGTGCGTGCGGCGTGCAGCGGCGTGCGTCGCGTATGCGGCGATGCGTGCGTGCGTGCGTGCGTGCGTGCGTGCGTGCGTGCGTGCGTGCGTGCATGCGTACGTGCGTGCGTGCGCGCAGATTCGCGTGCGCGCGTATCGTTGTGTGTGTGTGTGTGTAATATATTGAATTTATATTGGAAGTACATTGATCAAGATTTCCAACATAATGAATATTACATTAATATTGAAACATCATTTTGGTCAATGTAATGTCAAATTGACATTATTTTCACTTTCTGTTCTACTTGTGAATATCTCGAACTATTCAGCAAGCGTGCGCTCCGGCGCTACATGTGGTGGATGACAGTTGTAACATTGAGAGGTACTCATACAGCACAAAAGCTTCCAGATACATTGCAGGAACATTGCAAGTTACAATGTAATATTTCATCGAAATAATCCAGCAATATTGCTGAAATATTACTAAGTTGACAACGGAAATTCGGAAATATTGTAATTTTGTATGGAGGTTGCGAAATGTTTTCGCAACATTGCTATAAGATTGCGGCAATGTTGAAATATCCTCTTTCAGAAACATTTCCATAAAACATTCCGGCAAAATTACAATGTATCCTCTCCGAAACGTTACAATAAAATGCTATATCAACATTACAGTGAAAAGTATTACAATGAAAGGTAGTAATTTCATATGTTGACATATGCCACATTCTCTACCTTAAATTTCAATGGATAAATAATATTGTGATTAGTAGACATCATGTATAAAATGTCTTTAAAATAAAAAACTTTAAAATATCATCACTTTTTATGTGTGATGTAAATGTTATTTATTCGTTGAAATTTTAAGTAGGTATTGGACATGACATGTACTCGTATGTGTCAAACGTAAGAAATTGTTACCTTTCATTGTAATTATATATTTATACAGTAAAAACTATGCTGTCTAAAAAGTCATCGTATTTTGATAAAATATTAAAAACACTTGTATACTATATAAAAATATATTAAAAATTCTAAAAAGTTCTTTTTTGGAAGCTTACGGACAACCACTGATATTTTTGTTGGGAGCCAACTGAGATCCCTTAGAATCAAAATAGCGAATAAATTGTGCTGCGCTCTACTTTTTGTGAGACTGATAATCGTACTAATTAACCGAATTTCCGTTGCCAACTTGGTAATATTTTAGCAATATTGATGAATTATTTCGGTGAAATATTACAATTGTATCTCTCTGAAATGTCTGCGCAATATTATATTGTAACTTGCAATATTGTAAACTTCCTGCAATGTATCTGGAAGCTTTTGTGCTGTATGGATACGACTATTAGTTTCATAAAAGTAGAGCACAGTACAATTATCCGCTATTTTGATTCTAAGGAATCTCAGTTGGCTTCCAACCAAAATATTAGTGGTTGTCCATAAGCTTCTAAGAAAGAGCTTACAATTTTTATATAAGTTTTTTTTAACATTTTATCAAAATACGATGATTGGAGATATGAGTTCAGTTTCAGCGCAGTTTTTACTATATAAATAAATAATTACAATAAAATTAGTAATTTCATACGTTTGACACATACATGTTATCCAGTATTTGAAATTTCAACGAATAAATAACATTTACACATAAAAATTATCACACATAAAAAGTGATGATATTTTAAAGTCACATTTTATATGTGATGTCTACTAATCATAATATTATTTATTCATTGAAATTTAAGATAGCGAATATGACATGTATGTTTCAACGTATGAAATTTTATTGTAATTATTTATTTATATAGTAAAAACTGCGCTGAAACTCATCTCCAATCATCGTATTTTGATAAAAGATAAAAAATATATATATAAAAATTGTACTACCTTTCATCGTGGCGGTCATAGCTCAGAGTAATGTGCGTTATCTTAACGAGCCGTAGACCCGAGTTCAAATCCGACCAATATCGTCGATTTTTATTCGATCGCCACCTCTTGTAAAGACAACGGCAAACCACTGTGAATATATTCCTCCCTGATATAAGGCAGCAGTTATGTCAGTAATGTGGCAGACCTTTGATGGTAGGTTTGCCTCATATAGTTATCACAGTTTGCTGCGATAATACTGCGGTGTGAAAAGCAACGGGAAACTACCACACTATCTTCCCATGAGAACTAATGAAGTAGTATGTAGTGCTACTTTATTAGTCACCACACGTCGAACACGACGTTAGCTGATGATGACTACCTTTCATTATAATCTCTTTCACTGTAATGTTGACATAGCATTTTTATCAATAATATTGCTAGAATGTTTCATTGAAATGTTTTTGAGAGCGGACATTTCAATTCTGCATCAATCTTGCAGCAATGTTGCGGAAACATTTCGCAACCTCCACGCAATATTACAATATTTCTGAGCAATGTCTATGCAATGTTCTTGCAATCTTTCAGTGCTGTATGGTATGCTATATAATAACATTAGGGTAATAACATTTAATTAATATTTTTGTCATTACTATGTACATTATATAGGGAAATCTTGGTTTGTCAATGCAATGTAAACACAATACCGTGAAATCATTGGTACGTAACAGTACATTAATGTTTATTTCGTAATAAATAAATGAATTTTGATTGTGCACATTACTGTGTCCGATTGGCATTGTGGTACACATACATGGTTTCTTTGACTTTTCATAATTATTGATATGATAGAGACAAGAAGATAGTAATTAATAAACGTTGACTGTTTATAATACATTTGTTATCAATACACAAATACAGATATAATATAGGTAATACATAAGAAATAATATAGATAATATAATCACTTATAAACATTATTGTATATAGTCTAGTTTATCATAAAACAAGTACCTAAAATATTAAAATATTAAAAACAGCCATATTTTTCTTTCATTATAAAATTAATGGTTTATTACTTTACTGATGTTCATATATGAAAAACATATAATGTAACTTAAAAAAACCAAAAGAAAAAAATTCAAAATAAAATGTGGAAATGTGTGTGGTAATATTTAAACTAGAAACAAAATATGTGAAAGATTACATTGCTTTTTTATTTATGTTGACCAGAAGCATTCAACCAACGTGTCATGAATCCTTATAACATTTTTCAACGATTGATTTTTAAATAGTTCATTATAGCACCTGAACAGCAATGTAAAAAAATAAAAAGAAGTAATTTTTTAGCTTTTTGTTGATCATCACAATTATATTAAATTGTGATAGAAACGGAAATCATATATCTTTTTAGCAATTCACTGAAATAAATCAACTTTTTTAAATGTTATTACTCAATATTCGATAGATTATGTTAGCAAAATATAATAAAGATGATTTTACAAAGAACGAATAGATAAATAGAAAAATAATGGTCTTAAGTTCAATTTCTCGTGCAATATCATAGATGCCAGGAAAAAAGAAAATAAATGCAAACCGATATCTACTTATCTCTTTCTTCAACACTTTCGACATTTCTTTCAACAATCATATTAGTCTTAACCTTTCGAAAACATTATATGTCGTCACACTTCAACGCTTTCAGTGAGTGTGAGTACTGTTAACTTATGAAGAAGAACATACACGCTCGTTTGTCGAATTTATGACATGGACACATTGATTTTCGTGCAGAAATTGCAACATTGCTTTTGATTGACGAGATGATGTTCGAGTATATATATGTATGAGTCAATAAAAGAATAGTCCTTTACAGCTATTCTTTCTGAACTTATATCAGATACATCCAATGTACTTATTGTTGTGCTCATTTGCATGTGGATAAGTAAAAGAACATTTAAAAACTAATTTAAAAACACATTTAACTAATTTTAAAACATATTTAATAACTAAGAAAGAGTTTAATTAGCTATTACGTACTCTTCTACCAGTTAAAAAAATTTTCGCAATACCGCACTCTCAATCGTCAATATGTCAATTGGTCTCTTGATGCCCAAAGAAAACGAAAAATCAAACGGTCAATTTGACGTTACATTGATCAATTTATATCATGTTTTGGTCAATATGACGTTAAATTGACATTCTTTTGACTTTCTGCTCTACTTGGGAAAGAACAGATGCACGAATATGTCTAAATATATATCAAACCCTGATCTTTTTGTGCTTATTCTTATATCATACATTTTCATAATAATAAGCATATACAGGGTTGGGCAAAAGTCCGGAAACGGTCAAATATCTCGAAAAGGATCAACTATAGCGAAAAATTGTAAATAGCAAAGTTGTAGGGCTTAAAAAAATGTACCTAATGATGACTAAAAATTTTACTTTGAGTGGAGGACGAAGATCATATAAAAGTCAAATTGAATTTTTTAAATGGAACTGCCTACTTTTTATTGCATATTCTTGTAGCTTATCTCGAGACCTTTCCAAAACACTATAAATAAATGTTTTTTCGTTAAGTATTTTTCGAGTTATAAGGGTTGAAATAATTTCTTAATTTTACATGAACTATAAAATATCTCGTAAAATATTCACTTTTCGATGACTTTACCTCAATACTTTTATGCACAGAATAATGAGAGGAATCAATTGGTGTAAAGAAAACACATAGTTGTTTTTAAGAAAAAGTATGTAATTGTTAGTTACAAATTGCATATTTTTTGTTAAAAACAACTATGTGTTTTCTTTACACCAATTGATTCCTCTCATTATTCTGTGCATAAAAGTATTGAGGTAAGGTTATCGAAAAGTGAATATTTTACGAGATATTTTATAGTTCATGTAAAATTAAGAAATTATTTCAACCTTCATAACTCGAAAAATACTTAACGAAAAAACATTTATTTATAGTGTTTTGGAAAGGTCTCGAGATAAGCTACAAGAATATGCAATAAAAAGTAGGCAGTTCCATTTAAAAAATTCAATTTGACTTTTATATGATCTTCGTCCTCCACTCAAAGTAAAATTTTTAGTCATCATTAGATACATTTTTTTAAGCCCTACAACTTTGTTATTTACAATTTTTCGCTATAGTTGATCCTTTTCGAGATATTTGACCGTTTCCGGACTTTTGCCCAACCCTGTATATATAGAGTTGAAAAACATACACATTTTCAAATCAACCCAAGGAGAACAGAAAGTCAAAATAATATCAATTTGATGTCATTTGACATCATATTTGACTAAATCATCACCAAAACGTGACATTTTTTGTCATAATTTAGTCAATATAACGTCAAATTGACATTATTTTGACTTTCTTATTCTCCTTAGGAAAAATATGTAATAAAAAGAAATCAATATAAAGTTATTTTTAAGTTATCTGGGATTGAAATTTTCATTTCAAATTTACATCATGATCAAAATATGACGTAAATTTGGTCAATATGATGTCAAATTTGTATTATTTTGACTTTTCTTTTTTCCTTGCTCAAAGAGAACAAGAAAGTTCAAATAATGTCAATTTGACGTCATATTGACTAAATTATGACAAAAAATGTCATATTTTAGTCTTGATTCGGTCAAATATAACATCAAATGACTTCAAATTGACATTATTTTGACTTTCTATTCTCCTTCCTAAAGAGAACAAAATTTCCTACCCCACGTAGAACAAAAAGTCAAAATAAAATTAAAATGATGTCAAATTTCAGTTCGCGAACATGACGTCAAAGTGCATATTTTGATTTTTTTTCTTGATGTATTTTTAACGTATTTTGATATTCTTTTAATTAATTATCCAAGTGGAACACAAAAGTTAAAATAATGTCAATGTGTCGTTATATTGACCAAATCAGGACCAAAACATGATGTAAATTGATCAATATATAATGTAAAATTGACTTTATTTTGACTTTTTGTTTTTATTTGAGGTAAGGAATCTACGATAAATATTTAGAAACGGCTATCTCACCAATGTCGTTGACCTGGACCTTTACATATATTATATTATATATATCTTATTTTGAATCATTTAGATCTTTAATCACTTGTTATAATTTGTTGAAAGCTATAAGTGATTGAAGTTTCTAAATTTTAACTCTAATTTTGTATCATTTTTTTCTAAGTTTTAAGATCGACCAATAAAAATTAATTAATAAATATTTATCTTTACGCAGTCCATTCCAAATGATTTTTGGTTAATTTTGATGTTGATCTTGACCTCCTACTGATCTTTCCCGCCGTTCAGTTAGTAAAAAAATGTTATAAAGGAATAAACCTATAATAGGAAGTAGTATCATGAAAGGACAGGGGGCACTTTATTTTGTATGGAAAGTTGGAAACTTTCATGTGCAACCGTACAACGATGGAAGTAGTTTTGTTCCAAAAGGAAAATGGGAAGTGGATCTCGTTTCGCGTGAAAAGTTATAATAAAAACTCATATAAGGTTTAACATAGATTTTTTATTTTTCACGCGAAACGAAGTTCACTTCCTATCTCCCATGCTTTCGGGACAAAACTACTTCCATCATAATATAGTTCCACATGGGTTTTCGACTTTCCATGCAAAACGAGATTCACCTCCCGTTTCTCTATACTTTCTACATTTATTCCTTTCCTTTATAACTTTTGTTTACTAATCGAGCGACGGAAAAAGTTGCTATCAATGATTAACTTTTCAACGAATCAAGTATTAACTTTTCAAGACCGCCAAGTGATTGAAGATCAAAGTGACACAGAATGAAATTCTTGACAACATATGTCATATCATGTGTCAAAGTTTTGATAAAGTTTTTCTAAACGTTTATCGTTTTAATTCTTTAAATTCCTTTTATTACCCCAATAACCATTTCTGCAGAGACAAATGTAGGCAACAAATTCTGTTTACCGAAAGGCTATAGATGCGAAACATATTTTGTCATTGAAAACACTGTTAGCACAATTTCAAAAGAAATTCACCAACATCAGTCAATATATTACTTGACAAAATGATGGTGAATAGCGAGCATGTCTATCGGAAGCGTTAATAAAAGATTTGCGGTAAATATCAAAGTAGCTTTGCCACTACAAACATTATCGGCAAACTGTTCGCACAAATGCAACAGTATCTGGTGATCACAATACACTTCAGATTAACAGTGAATATCGAGCAGATCTGTTGATGACGTTAACAACAGATTAACGTCAGAAACGTACCAGACTTGTCATCAACAATTTAGTAACAAAAAGCATACAAATATGTTAAAAGTGGTTCAAATAATTTATGCTGTGATTCGCTATTTTTTTACAGCCCATTTGAATAAAAAAATTTACATATTTTAATTATGTACATATATATATATTTGGGAACTCCTTTGTCTAGGAGACCTGTCTCCAAAGGCGGATGAGTCTTTAACACGTTAAACGCCACGCCGGTTTTACGTGCCGTTCCGTTCACGCCACAGTTAGGCCTGTTCTACAATGAGTCATTAGTCGTAAGTCGTAAGCGAATAGACCAATCATATTTGATTATTCTTTTCTAAATTCAACTATGATTGGTTTATTCGCTTACGACTTGCGACTAACGACTTATTGTAGAACAGGCCTTAGCCGTCAAGCGGGACGAAAAGTCTGCCACCGGCTCGTACGGACCGGCGAGGCCTGAACGGAAAGTCTAGCGCCGGTTCCTAGGGACCGGCGTGGCGTTTAACATGTTAACAGACCAACGGCATAGAATCAGGAAGGCAAGGGGAAACCACCTGATTACACTCCTATGAGCGCATCATGCAGAATCAACCAAGGTCTGTAGATGGAGGACTGGGTAAGGTCCTCGCATCCACTTCACCGATGGTACGAAAATGGCGGTGACTGAGCAGGGAGTAGTCGATTGTGTATCATGTTACTTGGGCGAAAATTATAAAAGTGAGCAAGTTATGTAATACACAATCGATCCCCTGATTAACCAAATAATGTCAATTTAAATACAAATTAATTGTTCTCGTTTCATGTATAGGTTATGTTAGGACGTGTTTTACTCTCTCACTCAACTAATAACTATATTAGTATACACCAACACAAACTCGCAGGCTCAAAAATGGCGGCCACGCGAGACAGATCTGCTTTAAGTTTGTTACCAATCTGCTGTACTTCTTGCATACAGATCTGCTCCATGTTTGCCGCCAATTTGGTTTTTGCAAACAAAATTTGCTAAGTTATTTGCACAAATCTGTTATCAATCTGCAGTTAACAAACCTGCTCTCAATTTGTTGCGTCAATTTGCGATTGCACTGCTCGTGACAGATCTGCTCTAGTGTTGCTTTCAATATGACATGAAGATTTGATTTCTATTTTTGGTTGCAATTGGAGCGCACTTGAGGACACAGTAGGTCCTGGATTTGGCAGCCTTATTTGGCAGGCAGTTTTTTCCCAATTGTTAACATTTTGCAAGCAAATGATTAGTTGGGTACTTAGTAAGAAATGATGATTGAAAAAGATTCAAATCGATATTGAAGTAGTAAAATATGTCGAATAAACGTCGATTTATGTTCGACATCTTTTTGACCAATCATTTTTCATTGCGTAAAGTTAATCGTGAAAAACTTAATATTAAAAATAGTGGATGTCAGTATACTCGTATGTCAGTATGTTAATTTTACACGAAATAACTTGCGTTATGTGCTAAACATGTTTCAACATCAATATTAAGGTTACTATCGACGAAACATAATCTATAGAAGTAAATCGACCAAAAGAATACATCACAGTCAAAATCATGTTAATTTGACGTCATATTAATCAAATTTATGTTATGTTTTGGTCAATACAACATCAAAATGATATCATCATTGCAATGTGCTCTTTGGGGAAACTATTAAGAAGTTTGTTAAAGGATTTTTCATTTGGAAAATATCTACCAAAATTTATTGTTATTGTCCAGTTTGCCCATTTAGTTCATTTGGTGGTGGTGGTGGTCTTTTTGGTGGTTCATTTTGTAGTCCAGTTTGTGCCGCACGTCGTATTGAAGAACTACCACTCATCATAGTCTGACCCATTTCAGCCATTTTTTTTCCTGCCTCCCACATCTTTAAGCAAGAATTATCTTATGTTATTCGTCGAATTATTCGATAAAAAAATTGTTCACATTTATATTGAAAATTTGAATTTAGCAAATTTTTGTAATATAATTTTAAGAAATTATGAAAATTATGTTCATAATCACTTGGTCAATCGGTGAAGCTGAATCGGCAAGCTGAAAAGAAAATTAAATGTTTTATTACAAATATAATCATATTAGAGTCATATTGGAGTCATATTGAACTATTAACAACAGCTAATACATGGATCTAATTGGTATTTTGTGTATTATTTTGTGAAATTAAAAGTATTTTGAATGTTTTCGAGAATTAAACTTACAAAAATAAAAATTAAAAAAAAGAATTAAACTTACAAAAAAATTTGTTTGAAAATAATATATAATTTAAATTTATCTCTTGTGTTTGATAATATAATATAAAAGATATAAATGTTGTCTTATTAGCTACTTTTCTTCTCTTCATTCTTTTTCTTATTATGTTAGAAAAGAAATATGACAAACTAAAAAAGCTATAATATGACAAACTTTTATAAATAAATAAATAAAACAAAAAATAATTATTTTTGACTTCACTTCATTTACATGTATTTTTTCAGCATATTAAGACTTTTATGTAATTTCTAATCCGAATAACATGAAATATACAATCAATTAACAATTAATAGACAATGCAGATCTGATTAATTCACAATCAAATTTAATTTAATCTAAGCAGATCTCTACATCTTTTTTTTCCAAGTAAGGACATCTTGTACGGAATTATTTTGGACCACATTAACCTCTTTTTTCACGTAATTTTAAAGTATTGTTTTTTAGATATTTTGAAAATAGTAAGGTTTAACAAAAATAACCCGAAATATATTTGGTAAAATATGCATTTTTATGAAAAATATTCAATACAAATAGGGTTTTGTAGGGTTTTAAAACTGTTCTCATAAATAAAAATATTATAAAAATAGTTCAATAAAAAACTTATTGTTATAATAATTTGTCATTAGTACAATAATTTTAACACATTATATGTTTTAGAATATTTTAAAATATATTTTTTTAGTAGCGTCAAGTTTTTTTGCATTAAATTTTTTTGCTGTTTTGTTTCTAATTTCTTAGTTCTAA
The DNA here is from genome assembly GCA_901521435.1 of Crematogaster levior. Lineage (NCBI taxonomy): Eukaryota > Metazoa > Arthropoda > Insecta > Hymenoptera > Formicidae > Crematogaster > Crematogaster levior. The sequence goes on from CABEGB010001517.1 coordinate 62,687, forward strand.
TTTTTTTCTATAATTTTCTTTATATTAATATATGATATTCACTAGTGTGTGTAAAAGTATAAAATGTTGAAACGTTAAATTTAATTATATAATTATAAGTTGGTATCATTTGTGATTTCAAATCTTTTATACAAATTACAAATTACAAATTGCAAATTAATCTTTAATACAAACAATAGATGCATGTACTAGGCGCCATTTTACTTATTTTGAAAATTTGCAAATTATTAAATGTTATATAGTTGACTTTAACATATATATATATATATATTTAATTTATAATATTTATATTAATATAAGCACTTCTTATACATTGTTCCATCCTGAGATTATAAATTAATTATTTTTCTTACCACCGCCACAATAAAGTAATGTAAATGAGGAACAGCTTAATCATTGTAGTTTTCTTGATGTACAAATTTACACTGGTTGAATCAAACGTTCTTCGCTTATATAGATTCTATATAACATATTTACGTATCTAGTCGGGAAAAACATCCGTATTGTGACATACAATGCGATTCCGATTGTTATCACGCCTTTGTTTGTGCAATTGAAACAAGATTTGACACGCAAAAACTCGTCAAGTTAAATGATAGTGCAATTATACGTCTTTGCGACAATTTGTATAATATTTTTACGATAAATTTAAATTCTTCTAGATCTTGTTGCTTGCTTAAGTATGGTATATAATGTTTTTCATTGTTGTTATTCTTTCTGTCTGATTTATAAATATCACTTAGCTTTTTACTATTTATTACATCCTCCTCCGAAAATGCTCATGTGTTTTATGCATTTAACTATTTTTATAATTTCAAATAAATCTCTAGATCTGATCTAAAGATTATTAAGTACAATTTATTTTAAAGTTGTGAATATTCTTCAATTTTTAACGAATCTTTGACATATATTACAATTTTGTTATTTTATCTAGTTTTGATAATATAATATCTTTATATTGTCAGCTGTAAGCATCGTTTTATAATATAAAGCAAGAGACATAAATCCAAGCTATCTTACAATTCGGACTAGTACCAGGTAATAAGCGATAAAAATGACAATGATAATTATTACAAATAATAATAATAATTAAAAACCAACATTTAACATATTTAACGATGTATATATATTACAGACAATACATATAACATTGTTAGATATTTTGACAGATATTTCAAATATATAGATCATAGATTGAACATTCTGTAAATTTTCAGAACCATTAAAAATATTAACTGTTGTTGTTAAAGTATCAGTAAAGATCTTCTATTGTAGTAAGAATTAAATTAAATGCCGCACACATTTCATGTATCCAATTTGTCCGCGCCAAAGTTATAGCTCATTTTCTGTGACTTAGGCAATTCTGAATTTATTACGAAAAATCGAGAATCGATAATCTACTCTTTTGTAACTCTCAACTATGTCTATGGCGACATAACAATTAATTGTGCTTGGTGTAAAATAAAGGCAGGCGATACTTGTTTTCGACGTAGTCTTAATTAACTCGGACATTTGGTATTTTACGGCAGTCGCGAAAGAAAGCCCGAACGGAAATAATGCACAATGCAAGATGAAGTCTGGCGGACGGCGCGATGGAAACTTCAACGACCAATTACCGGGAAGTAACGACCATATCGGCGTGAGTAATCTGCAAAAAGCCATAAGTGGCAATCGATGGAAGTGACCAGAATCGTCCTCCATCGTGCGATGTTATTCACATACATGGATCAAAACTCTCCAAAGTATACCTGGCTCTCTGGGATGTGCCTTTTGCCTCTTCAGCTTTTCTTCCCCTTGCCTTTGTTGTCTGCAATTCGATCTGCCCAAGCTGAAGAGCACCAAGCAAATAAAGTATCAGCTCGTGGCACAAAATTAAATTGAAGCGAAGGTAGACATTACATTTTCTCGGCATTATATATAAAAATAAAATTTTTAAAATAAAATTTAAGATAAAATAATACACTTTAAGATAAAATAATAATCTTTAAATATTTATTAAGATTATAATAATTGTTTAAGGGTGTTTATGTAATACACATATTTTTCCTAAATTAGGTAACCTCATGTAATTTGTATAAAAATTAAGTTACTTTGAATTTGGCAACATTGCATATGAAAACAAATGATAATCTCAAATTCATCCATGATTGATTTGTTATTAAGATAGTTATAGCTTAGTCTATCACTTGTGTGAAAATTTTTAAACTTTGACAGTTTATTCTGAATTAGTACCTTGCAAAATAAGCCCAATTAAGTTAAAATTGAACCATTTGAAGTATAATGTCAAAGTTTGCTACACGTAACGTCATTAAAATGTATACTCATCGTTACGTTTTATTTTTACTTTAACGACATGTGAAATTTGTGTAAACAAGAGAAATAAGATGAAACAAATAATTGAAAAATCAAAAATTATTAATCAAAAATTATTCTGTTTCTAAATTGAGCAAATAAATAGTTAAACTAAGAAATCTGAACATTTAGTAAGCATGACTTTGTGAAATTGTACATCTCTTAAAAGTTTTCCTTCGTATGTGATTTTCTTTTTGACATTAAGAAAAATTAAAAGTAAGATTTAACTACAACTTCATCTCAAATCTCTTTTTATGTTACCTGTTAATCGTATTCCTTTAAATGATATTGTATCAAGGTTGTAATAATTGATAAAATGAATGCTCTGGTTTTCTTTGTCTGTTCAAATTTTGAATCGTAACTGTCGCAGACTTACCTAAAGCCCTCGTTCAATAGTCGCACAAGCTGTGTCGCAAGTCAAGTAGTGTCGCAGGAAAGTTGTCGTACGTGTGTCGATAGACCACAATCCACAATATGTCGCAAGGATTGTTCGCGCGCATTAAGTCGACTGCAGCTTCTCTCCAAATGAAACGATCGGCAGCAATTACTAATTTTTCTTCAACTTTGTTCCCAATTTTAAATTTAATATGTTTATATTACCGTTTACTGAATCACACAACAGAAGATGGTGGTGACCATCGGATAGCTGTGGGGCAACACACGCAAATCAAAGCTAAGCACTTCGCGCAGCAACGTTCTGTGCTATGATTGGCTGATCCTCATGCGACACGCCGGTCGCAGTCGCAGAAAGCCGTTGGCTCAACCTGCGCGTGCGACAAGGGCTCTGCGGACTGCGACAGCCTATGACACAGCCTGCGACATGCGACACAGCCTATGCGACCTGCGACACAGCCCGTGCGACCACAGACGAGGCCAATGTCTCTAATAATAACTTAACATGCACACACTGCAACGAGACACTATTTTTATTGAACATACGTAATAGATGAGACGAATGGATTTACCTCTCAAGTATTTATATTAAAAATGTAAACATATGACTGAATAAAAATTGAAGGAATAAAAACACTTTATCTGTAATTACAAACATATCAACAATTATTATGATATTTTAAATGTATAAGGATTGATTTATAATGTACCAATCTTTCAGTTTATGTAATAAAAATAATGTTATTGATTATGTATGTATTGATTGTTTTAAAATAATGTTACTTTTCTTTTCTTCACGATTTTATATTTTTCTAAGTCCGATCCGCAATAGTAGTAAGCCTTTTGTTATGTAAAATGACCAACGTCGAATATGAGGAGAGAAAATTGACTGTGTGATTGGTCAATTAGTGATTTCTTTAATATTTGGGAATATGAAAATTTTTAATATAGAAGACTAAGTAACTTATTATAATAAAGAGGTAACATTGAATGTCAATTTTTAATTCCGAACTCTACTCTGAACATTAATATTATCTCAAAAACTAATTTAATATTTTGTGTTAATTTTTACTTAAAAATTGATTGTTTGACAATGTTACATTTTTAAAAGGAGGGCCCTTGATCATTGAATTAATCTGACACAAAGTTTTTAAAATGCTCGAGATTTCCAATGTTGCTACATCGGGTCGCTTCTTTTTGCGCATGCGCAATGGCCGTTAATCCAACGGTGTAACACGGTTACATGTGGGCGCGAAACACTGATCTTGGCGGGGATGAAGAGGTACTCAGGCGGGAAGGTGTATAACCATTAAGGTAAGTGATTATTGTAAGTATAGTTATTAAATTCATTATTAATACTTAGAATTAGTCCAATAATAATTAGTATATGATAGAATATTATTTCTGTTGTCTTATTTTCTAAATTTTGTAACATATTATATTTTACGTTTTATTTTTATTTTTATATTACTTTCATATATTCAAATAAGTCTCAAAAGGAACGATTAAAAAGTAAGAATGAATTATTCATGGTTAGAAGATAATAATTTTAAAGGGATGGTTGGTCCTCATCTCACAGAGAATAAACAGTTTGTCTCTTTGTGATATATCCATCAAATGTGTGCAAAAACAGATTTAATGCGCCATTCACAAACGGTATTAAACACATAGAGACAATAAACAGTCAAGTCCTGATAATAGTGACTTAGAGATAATAGTAATAATAACGAAAAACACATAGAATTGGGCAATCCAATGTCAAGTGATCATGGGGTTGTTATTGTTACCAATTTTCTGAAAATGCATAAATAGGTCACGTCTGTTATGACAAATAATATTTTAAGATGATTTTCGAAATATTCAAAAATTTTAAAGTTAAGTGACAATTATAATTTTTCCGATTTTTCTTAAATTATAACTTTTGGGTGAAGTAAGTCACCTTAAATTCTTTCCTTAAATTCACCGTTGAAGAGTCATAGTTAAAATGCACATTTTACATTTATTGTAAACTTAAAAATTATATTTTTAATTAAATATTGTTTAATTTTAAATTGCGGGAAAAGAACATCTTCGAATCTCCATGAAAAATTTGTAATTTTCTATCTGAATATCCCTTTAAAGATAATACACAAAAGATTCAGGACGGTATCTGTAAAAGTTTTCGAATAAAAATAAAACACGACGTAACGTACGTCGCCGCGCTGCGACACTGGGTCAGTGCTGTTCCACACCGCGCTGTAGGCCATGCACGACACATACCGCCGCGCTTCGTTCATATCCGCGCACACATATGCTTTCTCTGCGTCTATCATCATAATTTGATTAAATATATAAGAAATATGCCATTACCTGCTGTTGCTTCATATGTAATCCTTTGGGGCGAAAAATCACAAGTTTTACAAAAAGAACTTAAGAAAATCAATGAATCACTAGTAAAATTAGTTCCCTCTCAAGTAGCGATCATTTTATTTTGCAATAACTGTCGTATACAGGTAACCTCGAAGGCGGGACAAAATGTTTCAGGAAGTATTATTTGCACAATAAAGTGTTAAATTCGAACGAAATCGCAGGCGATAATATGAGTGATATTGATGAAACTATGGAAAATAATCAAATTTCAGGATAATGAAAATAATGAAATAAAAATGATATTGACATT
>CABEGB010001517.1:69228-123995 GCA_901521435.1 Crematogaster levior
TGTATGTAAATCAATTGATATTTATTTTCTACAAATTAATTATGTGAAAATATATAAGCTTAAAACATATAAGTCTAATTAATTAATGTACTTTAATTGAAATGTATGTATTATTATCCAGTCAAAAAAAATTTTTTTTTCAGGATTTATTAGCTCGTTTTCAGCATCACAATTCAACTGTGAGAGAAGATGCTTTGAGACAATTAAAAACCATCTTGTTGCGAAATCCTCTAAAATCCTTACATTCGCAATTGAATTCTTTGTTACATGGTATTGCTGCTTTATCTCTTGACAAAGTCAAAGATGTACGAAGAAGTTCTTATCGTGCACTTGATTTTATTCTTAGCCGTATCTCGAATGAACAGTTGACACCCTTATGTGAAATTGTGACATCGTATTTGAGCTGTGCCATGACGCATATCAATCCACGTGTGAAGGAAGATTCTCTACTTTTCTTAGATGTACTTGTACAGAATTGTGATAGTGTATTGGCAAGAGAGAGCCATAAAATATTACCCAATTTTTTGAGTATGATATGTAGATTACACAACGAAATAAAACCTGGAGCACGATTAGCAACAACGCTAAATTCTAAAAGCACTGATGTAAAATGGAGAATTAAAGTTTTGGAACGTTTAGCTAATATGTTTATCTCTATTGTAAATTATAGAAATAGAAATTTTTACATAAATACACAGTCGAATGAACTTCCGATCTCAAGAGTGAAAAAATATGCTAGATATATTCCCATTTATAGCAATGATTATAGAATTTATGAAATTAATCTTGACGAAGATGTGAGCTCGATAGGTAGTTGCATAAAAGAACCTCTACCTACGGAAGAATTCATGAAATATATAGGTTTATTGATGCCACTGATGTCTGATATTTGGCTCGAAGTATGCCCGGATGAAAAAGTTGGAAGTTATACAGAGGTTACGATTTCGAATGAAGCAGCTGCGTTATTGAAAAACATTGTCGTGATTACACAATCCATTGTGGAGTATATTGATATATTGGATCGTGACGATTGTGACATCGATTGTATGAAGCAGTGGTTTAAGAATACATTTCACAATTTGTATATGAAAAATTTTCTGTCGAGATTTCCATATGCTAAACCACTCGTTATTGAATCCAGAAATCGTCAGAAAGATTTCTCACAGATAGATTTTACGGACGGATGTTTGGAACATAACCTGGGACTTTGTCAAATTCACATATGGTTTACATCTCTGTTTAACCGCAACGAACAATTTCCCAAGTCTACCAAGACCTATTGCATATCCATTTTGAATTATTTAAATGGTAAATTAATATTCGTCTTATTAATCGTCATGTAATATCGCCTTTTTTTCATAAAATAACTATCTTTCTCAGGTGCTATTGAAAATTGGTGCGACTCGTTCACATTGTCGCAACTAATTAAGCTTTTAAGAATTTTATTTTTGAAAGCTGGTCCAGTTTGGTGTACCAACGATATTAATTTAAGTTACACTTTACAATTGATTATTGAAGCATCTTCTCGTTTATCTAAAAAAGAATTGCAATCACACTTGTATCTGATTATTGGCGACATTATGTTGAAAAGTGATTCAAATGAGTTACACAGGTAATTATTTTAAATAAACGGTAACGGTGAATACTCTAGCGCACGTAACATTTGTAAATACCTGTTAACATACATATGGCAATACATATGTTGTATATACGTATAATCGACAAGTAGACGAGTCACGAATCATATTTATTTTATTGACATTTCACAGAAAGATGTTCGAAAACTTTGTTACGATCTTACCAAGTTTACTCCTGAGGCCAAGCATAGATGACATTGTAATTCGAATGATCGGTCAAATAGTTCTACGTTTTACAAAATGGATCCGGGAAGAATTAATAATTAAACACGAGTCTATTATCGGTAAGAAATTGTACAAATTTAATTAAAAGTGATTCTCGTATCGTACGTGTGCTGTATCATTCATTGTATTAACGCTTTATTCCTTTCAGAAAATGCTAAAAAGATCAACATTGTAAATTCGCACGATGATAAACAATCGAGACTCATGATTTATAATCTGTTTTATTTTGTAGATTCACAAATTTATTATTAAATATTGATACTATTAATAAGAATTGATCATCAATATTGAATGTACACTGACCGGCATGCCTATTTCTTCGAGAAATTTCTCAAAGAAATGAGATATGTAAGAGATTTGAACATATACGTCGATCGGTATACGATCGATAATATTAAAGTAAAATTTACTTTTAATTTATTATTTAGCCGCTTTTATTAATTGTAAAAGATTATCGATAATGAAATTAACGATTAACAAGTAATAAATAAAAAACTTTTTGAGAATTCAACTTTTGCTTTTTTGTACATGTAAAAAGAAAAAAAATAGTATTTTAAATGTTAATGTGACACAACGTACTTTTATCGCATAAAAGAATAGAGATACATAAGAGTCCTTGGTTGAAATCTTTTCCTAGAAATCTTTTCCTAATCTCTAATACAGTAGCGTACACAGCTAGGTAGGTGCTTCTGAAAGTTCTATCTACGCTCATTCATCGATTCTCTCGCATATTGTTACGAATTATATGGCTTACATACACAGTCAAAATAAGCGAACGTGTGATATGAAAAGACATGCCACATATCTATATACATTATAAAGGTTATCTACATTATAATAAAATATAAGTTATCTACATTATGATAAAAATTATATTTAACTATGATGAAAATTATGTAACGTTAACGTGTAGTTAATTGCATTTACATGACTTTTGCTTTCTCTTTTCTTCCGCCCTCTGTTCACTTATCTACACAAATCTCGTACCTGTGTGCGCGTGTGCATAATCGAAATAACCATTAAAAAATTCTATAGTATATATATATATATATATATATATATATATTTAAAAATATATAAATATTTTTCCGCACTCAAATCAGTCAATTTTTACGACTGACTTATTTAAAAGGATAATAAATGTATGTATTATACATTTCCTACTGCTATACTTGATCATTTGTAAAACCAAAATTTTCAAATCCATTTTCTCTGTCGGTCTGTCTGTTATTCGGTAGCTTGCTCGAATCACTAAAATCATTCACCGTTTCATCACCGTTCGAATACTGACGATAGCTGTTACATGTTGTTTGCAAATTATCTTCCTTTCGCAAGATAGATAATATTGGTAGTTGTTTCTTGTTGAATTTCGGCCAGCTTTCACAATTCTTTAATTCATATTCTATCTTTAAATATTGTTTCTTGGATTTTTTTGGCTTGTATAATTTTCTCTTTAAGGCACCTTCGATAACACGCTCTATTACGACGCTCTCGACGAAGAAACAAATGAGAAAGTTGACTAGAGCGAGCGCTAGGATCGTAAGCCTCCAATCGTAGGGTGGTAGAATCAATTGTAGCGCGCTCACCACCCAATCCGCAGGATAAACTGTAATATATATGCATATGGCCATTGATACGAGTATGGAGAACATAAATGCGCCATTCGTATAGATTGCGCGTCTGTAAGGCTTCCCGCGTGAAAATATAATTGCCATCGTAATGTATTGAAACATGGAGACACAGTAAACCGAATAGTTTTCATAACATGTGTATTCGGTATTGCTAGTGGGAACGAACGGGGTGAACCATGAAAATTGTCGAACGGCGTGATACGCTGTCGCTTGAAAAACGATCATTACGAGCATGTGTACCGTTAGAGATAAGAGCGAGGTAAAGCTTAGCAAACTCGTCGTCGGTTTTGTTTTGGATAACTTATTCTTACACGCGCGAGTCTTTCCGAAAAAGAAAGCAAAATTGATGATTAAACAAATGTCGATAAATAAAAATTGTAGATCCGTCAAATTCGAGTCTATGGAGTACAGTATTATGGCGGATAAAAATTCGGTAAGAGAATACGCGACCATAAATTTAAAAATGCCAAACGACGTAACTAGAGCAGCGCGTCCTTCCCGTATTACTTTTGGGACACAGCTTACGTCGGGTACTCTCGAGGTGAAGGGACTGGCCACGCTGTAAGAGAAAAAAATAATGAAACTCGTCAATTGATATAAGAGAAATGAAAATTAAAGACTTGGTGTAGTATATATCGCGGACACGAGTGTTTCTCACCTGGATTCTGCTTTGGAAAGCGATATGCCGACGTGCGCGGCTCTTAACGCTCCGCAATCGTTAGCACCGTCTCCACACATAGCTGACAATGAGCATTAATACACAATTTTTCACGTTATCACGCTTACGTATCGTTTACTTGGAAAATTTATTACAAAAATATGAATTTTATTGGTGGTTTCGATATTCTCGAGATATATCTAATTAATTTTATTAATTGTGTGTGTGTGTACCTACGTACCTACGTAATAACCAAGTTGCATTAGCTCCACGACTAACTGTTGCTTCTGATCGCTGCTCATTCTGGCGAATATCGCACTGCGTACGCAAATGCGGTCTACAAGATCGGGATAATACTTTCGCATCACCTGCCACGTTTGACCCGTTAAAGCGAATCTATAATTGCAATTGACTATACCGCATTCCACATCTTTGATTGTCGGTGATACCGAATGATTTTGTTCTTGCGAGGTCTGGAAAAAAGGTGTGAAAGACATGTTAATCACACGTGGCCCGAAATTTGCTAGGCAAACAACTATCTTATTCAAAATTCTCAATGTGAGAAGAATATACCAATCTTGGAGATTGAGGCTGAATGTTGAAAATGATCTGTGGACGATCCTTTTCGTCGTTTGAGACTACGTTCACGTCTATGATGTGTTCTTCGATCGAAAGTATTCCGCATTCTTTCGCGACGCTTACCGCAGTCTGAATATTATCTCCTGAAAATTAAAGATCGAGTCTATAATGTATCGTGTGTGCGGACATATGCACAGCATCGCGGAAAGATGTGCATATGTCCACACGTACGCACGTGACATTGATCAAACCTGTAATCATTATTACGCGTATATTGGCTTCCCTTAGTTCCGTAATCACTGGTGCTGTCGGTTGCTTCAATCGATTTTCCAAAATAATTAATCCCAAGAATTCCAAGTCTCGTTCAACCATTTCTCGAGTCAGCTTCGATATCTACAAACATACAGGAGATTGCGTTGTTGAGATATTTAAATCGTGCATAAACTATCGCACATGGAAAGGAAAAAGCTGCATGAATAGAAATATTATAAAGATATCACCTCTGCGCTACTTTTGCAGACTGTCACTCTGCGGCCCATCGCTATCACGCGAAATCCTTGTCTCGTGAATCGCTCCAAAAGGAGCGAAATGTCCTTCGGTACAGATTCCACTTTGCTTAGATTGATTATCATCTCGGGAGAACCTTTCGTGTAAGCTCTGAAATCATCCGATCCCGATGCATGTACGATCACGGACATTCGTTGCAAAGAATTCGAAAATTGATACTGCTGCATTATACTAATCTCCGTGATTTCATTCATATTTTTCGTCAAGTTTGTATTCTCCCTCGGTGGTCTCACGACAATCGGTGCTATCGAGTTATATTTATTTACACGCGTGCAATCCGAATCTTTCAATATCCACTTAGTACTTTCGAACATCTGTAACGTATAATGGTGTCTGTAACGTGCCGTTACATCGAGATGTCGAACGGTAAAACGGTTGCGATGGTGTAAAAGTTAGTAGATAGAATGTACCTTACCTTTGCATCTAAAGGATCACCGCAAAGTTTTCCATTGATAAGCGTTAAATTGTGACAAACTAGCATTCCTTCGAAAAGTGGATGATCTTTGAGTTGGAATATATCCGTCTCGGCCTCAGCATGTACACCATTTGTACATGCTACGACACCCCACATGTCTAATCCATCTTCAGTCAACGTTCCCGTCTGTGTGAACATGGTGTCAAAATGAAAAAGACGAGAAAGAATATTATCGTTAACGTATTACAGTATCGAATTGCTCGTCTGCATGTAACATAATTCTTCCTTTTTAATCTTTCTTGTTTTCTCTCTCTCTCTCTCTCTCTCTCTCTCTGTATCTCTCACCTTATCAAAACATATGCAATTTATGCTACCGGAAACATTGATGACCCTATTATTAATACAATAGATTTGTACACGTTTCAATCTCGCTTGAGCGTACAGCTTTCCTACGGTCATCGCAGCTGGTAATGCTGGTGGTACAACTATCGTAATGATATCTAATGCTTTTATTGCTATATCGCCAGCTAAAATTCCTCTCGAGACCTAAATTATTAATGAATTATTATTATTATATATAGCAGAATATTAATATCTTTTATCTTTTTATAAAAACGATTTAATCAAAACAGATAAATAACACGATATGATATAATTAAACGAGTAACATGTATTATACAAAAGCATCTATGTTTAAAAGTTTTAGAAATTACCTTGGTTATTATGGTATATATAAAACCACAAGTTGCGATCAACGCCAAAATGCCAATAAATTTGTATGAATCTTTATCAAATTTAAAATCCGCTGGGGGTGGATATAATATAGCGGCGATCAGAGCACCTCTATTAGTTAGAAAACCAGTTCTGATCACCCTCGCGAGAATCGGTTGATCGCCATGATGTCTGCGAATATCATTCATCAATTAGCCATACTGTAATTGTAGTTATTAGCAACTATATATTATCGAGAGTAAAAGTATATGTATAAACGTTTCGTACTTGGTTTGTATTATAGTGGTACCACTGTACAACGTGTGATACGTATACTCTTTAGCGTTGTACAATGTATAGCATAATGGTAAGGATGTTTTTGTTACCGGTACAGACTCACCTAAAATTGATAAAGCGAGCAAATTTGAGCTTAAGCATACAGATGACTTAAAGACACATAAGCGTGCGCGTGGGTGGGGGGGGGGTGGTAAAATCTCAATTTAACAGACAGAGGAAAATAATATCCGTTAACACTGAAACACCGTTAAATCGAATTTAACAGTGGCATTTGGAGAGGGTATTTTCACTATTTTTTATTGTCTTTAATATAAAAAAGCATTAATACAATATACACACTGTACTGTATAATATTTTAATTATTAAATATTATAGTTCAGTGGTCTTCATTCAGTGCCTGAAAAGAGAGAGATAAAGATGAAGGAAAATCTTCAGTTTCAGATTTTTCTAAAATATGCATAAATAGAGGCACACTGGTATCCGGTCCGTTAAATCCAAAATCCGTTATATTGAAGAAGAAACTTGTAACACTTCTACAGGTATTGTGAAAGATACATATTTACCCGTTAACATGGATTCATTTAATATACACTGCCCAGTTAACAGAACCGCGTCGCATACGAGAGTTGCTTGATGTTTCGGTAATTCTATAAGATCACCGGGTACCAATTCCTCATTAGAGATATTCTCGAAAATGCCAGTGTCGCGAAGTACACGTACACTTTCTGATGATGAAACGGTACTGCGCAGATTTCTTTGATTCTAAAAATAATCTGTAATGAAATCGGTTTTATGACAACGAGACGAGTTTTCTCTTTTCGCTACGTACCTTACGCGTTTGCATTATAGAGCTCGTTATGCCAAACAATGACATTAGCACTATAGCGACAGTATAATACAGATAACCCTCCGCAAACCATACGGACAAGGTAAATACTTGAAATATATAGAATGGGTTTAAAACTTCTAACAGTAGTAATACGCCGATACTCTGAAGCGGGACAATAATATTGTTATTTCCATAGACGATACGTCTGTAACAAAGACAAAATATTTTTTAATTGAAAAAAACTCCATTTCTAGCGATTCGTACCAACTTGTAAGAATTATGTATTTCAAAATATTATACCTAAGTAACTGTTCTTCCTTAGACAAGCCATTACGTGACAGATGAAGATCGGAACACATTGTACCATTGTCAAGTCCTACGAGCCTTGAGAATATATTTTTCGTAATGTCCCAGATGTAACATTTCTTTTTGCACCAGAAAGCCTTGTATTCACGAACTTCGCGACGCGTACCATTTTCTAAATTAATTTTTAATTTTTTATCCTTGATTTTCTCTAAGAGATCTTGATCAGCGGTACCCAAAATAGCTGAAAAGCTTTTCGCGCTAAAAGTACAAGGTAGCAACTAGTAGATTAGGGATCAGTCTCTCAAATTCACCATTTTAATTACTCTTATATTAATTCTCTCTTTTAATATATTACACACATATAAAGCTTACCTTATATTTTTAGTGGAAATTTCTCGGACATCTTGTACAAAATATGACTCGTACCCTTGATAATCATCCTATATTTATATGTTATTATTACACATACATATAATTGTTATATTCCCAAAAATATAGTATTTAGTTAATTACGACAGTTGTGATTATATCAGTTATGATTACACCTGATAATGATGACAATTTATATAAAATGTATAGTGTAACGGGAAAGGAAAAGAAAAAACCTTACTATCGCGAGTATTTTCGTCGCACGATTTAAAGCACATTTTCGGTGAGTCGCGTACAAATGTAGCCGAGGATACCAATGAAACAATAGTCGAACTAGTCCGATAGACAATATGTACGATACATATGTCAGAGTGGTCCTCAGCGAACTCTTCTCGAATCCATAAATACACTAAAATACCGCATTAATATCATATCCATAGTAATATATTAATATAATTATGCATGCAAATCATGCGGAGTTACAAATGATAGAGAAATATATGTATAATTATTTGTATAATTAATGCGTATACGAAAGATGGAAAAGATAGAGCGGCATACCAGATGTTCATTTTGATCAGTTTGAATTTTCTGCCACGAAACATCCGACTTTTCGTTATCGTTTACCCCTAAGAAAGAAATAAACTGTAAATTACTCATAGAATGTATATAAATAATCGATATATATATATAAAATTAATATATATCGATTACTGAAACAAAAAAAATTTATGTCAATGATCCACGTATATTTTGCGCAGAAAATTATTCGTGCTACAATCTGCCAAGCAATTAATATTTCGTGTTCTGTTTTTCATATACTTACCACTAACATCGAACATAACTTCGATCTCGTTCGATTAAATTGTTCCGTAATTTCGGCAGCTTCTTTCGTTATACGATCTTGCAGTCTGTAGTCAATGTCTAAATGTCTTTTTCTTTTTATCGCCGAAGTCACCTGCGAAATGTAAAGTTGTTTATTTAAAGATTATTTAGCATTCCGGCTTTGATATATGTACGTTAAACCAGGTGCAAATGTTTCATTGATGTTATGTAATAGTAAAGTTCTGGCAATGTCTATTATATTATGATAAATCAAGGCATCTCTCTTATATTAAAGCCGCTATCATCCATCAATACATAGATAAATTCATTTTACAGATCATTTTACAGATATAATTTGAAAATGGAGTAAGCAACAGAAGAAGGCATATTTGCAGAAAGAGAGAGAGAAAAAGAGAACACACAGACGCGGATATTACGTTTAATCTACGTTGCATCAATTTATCACCTCTAATCTGTCCAAGCCAATCACACAATTGCGTTCTACCTCGATTTTCGCAATAGCGTAGGAACGTGTATGTGTACCGTATTATATTGCAGATTGTAATTGTGATAAGGGAATTAATACCACACGACGTACAATGTGTGCATGTACGAATGTATCGAGACGTCCGATTTTTTGCTGCAAGTGTTTTCTCCCTCATTTATAGATTCTTTCAAGTAATTATTTATCCTCAGCGAAAATATAATGCTTTAACAATTTTTAGCTTACAATCGATAGTTACATAGTCTAGATAGTCAAATTCTAGAGAACCGACTAGAAAATTATTAAAAATTAAATAATTACGAATATAATTGCCATAAAATTTTCATACAGTCAAGTTTTGATTGAAAATTTGAGGAAAATTCAACTCAATATAGAAAAAGATAAAAAATTTGCAAATAAGAGAAAGAATATATATATGTAGAAAAAAATATATAT
Source organism: Crematogaster levior (assembly GCA_901521435.1). Classification (NCBI taxonomy): domain Eukaryota; kingdom Metazoa; phylum Arthropoda; class Insecta; order Hymenoptera; family Formicidae; genus Crematogaster; species Crematogaster levior. The sequence continues at coordinate 79,218 of CABEGB010001517.1, forward strand.
ATATGTGTTAAATGATCGTGTCCCTACCTACCTATCTATACCTTATACCGCTATAATATTATAGCTAGTACAGTTGAATTATGAATGAAAAATATTAATGCATTAATTTTCTGGTGCGTTTACATTGATATTTCCATATACTTTTCTGCAACGTCCAAGGAGTATATCTCTTCATCTGCATAATCAATCGTATGATTTGATTAATATTTACGCTCGTAAAAATTAAAATAAATCGGTGAATCACATGTCGTCGAGTGTCCTTGTCAAGCCAATAACATTACATTAACATTACATTTGAATACGTACACATGTATACACATATTAAATTGTATGTACACATATTTTGTCATAAATGCTTTAACACGTGAATTTGGTTTGGCGTATCGGATCATATTCGAAACGATCGAAACATGTGTTTTAAACATTTTCATCGCATGATTGTTGATTATTCGATAATTTATAATTAAATCCTTGTAATAATCATATACTATATAATTTAATATAAAAATAACAGTATGTATGTATGTACGTATGTATAATGTTGTTGCATTTTACTTGTATTATAAGAAATTAATTCTTATTGATGTATATTATTACAAGAAATTGATTGTTATTAAATTGTTAGCGCATAACCAACAGATATGATGTCTACGCTGTGTGAATATGTTCGATAGTCTCACGTGTACATACAAGGTTGATATGATCCAACTTATCTAGCGTAAAACGATCAAACTTTATCTTCATTATAGTGTTAATTTGATTAATACTGTACGAAAAAATATTTATACTATACGATTATGTTCTGTGTACATTACACACTTCAAATGTAAATAAATGTAGATAAATATGTCGTACATTTAATGCAACTGATATTAAATTGTGTGTGATGTACACACTTGTATCTTGATAGACTGCTATAAACACATAGTCAAGTTATATAGCAAGATTTTATCATTTATATCCGTAATTTGCGCTTTATCTTAAAAGAACTGCGCAAAACTGTCACAAAATAGTGCAAACGCGTATCAATGAGAATAATATTGAGTTCATTAATATCATTAAATATCGTTAAATTTCGTTAAATGTTATGATTAAATGTTAACGTTTGGAATAAATGACATCGATTCGAAAATATAAAATGTTTCAGAGTTACATTAACATGTAAATTCCAACTTTCCGTGGATTTACTTGTATTTGTATTCATTTATTTCGAGTGTACAAAACGACAATTCACACACTCGTGTGATGTAACATTTCTCCTCTGGTTTTACATACAACAAAATGACAATGGAAATGATGATGGTGATAGTGGTGGTGGTGGTGGTGGTGATGATTGTTATGATGATGATGGTGATGATGGTGATGATGATGACAACGATGACGACGACGACGAAGATGATAAAGCAGAATACGTACGAATGCGATGCTTTTCGATGCTATTTATCAAGTTTCTTCAACTTTGCTTTCGCCTCGTGGACGACGGCAAGAATGGACGATTTCGCGCGCGTAGCCGGATACGCCTGCGCGCTCGCACGCCCGTTCTTCGATTCGACTCGCCGAATTCTATAACAAATTTGCAGACTTGACTTTTCGAAAATTCCGCGCGATATCCGTTCGCGAACTGTGGTATTGGGAATACAGCTAAAACACTGCGAAACACTGGTTCTCGATCGAGTACGCGTGAGGCAAGATAGATAACGATTCGTCTAGTGATGATTCGTCTTGGAAATTACTTTAAATCCGCGAGCGATTAACGACGGAATCGCAAAGCGGAAGCTACAAGAGCGCTTCGTTGTCGTTGGCGGCACACAAGGTCAGCGAGTGAACTTTGGACATGTCGGTAGCTAAAGTATGTTAGCGACTAGAACAATTTTCCACGAATGACTAGAGAGAAAAAAAATCTGTGATTCATTAACATTTCTCGAAGTGTTCTTTCTCGGCGTGCTCAAGCCTCATCACGAAGCATACCGAATTGCACTGTCGCATTTTATGTTTACGCCACCGGAATGGAGCGCGATGCGGAGCAACGCGGTGCGGAACGAAGCGCGCGACACGTTTTCGCGTCGCGTTACCTCTGTTAGCCCCCGCTCGAGCGTTACCTCTGTTAGCCACTCCGGTCTTACAGATAATGTGTGCGACCACTCACGTCTTCTTCCCTCGTCAATTTCAACAAACTTTCGCAACATATGTTTCAGTAAAACAATAGAATATTCTCGATCGAGATTGGAAGAAATAACGGTAATAGCGAGCGAATCGAACGTGATAATTAACGAGGAATTTATGTTGAACGAATGCGGAAGCACGTGTGTCGCATCGGTTTGTACCACGACGCATTACCGCAATACAAAATACTTACTATTTACTATTTACTTTCGTCATAGGACCATGAAAACGTTGAAATGTTTTACGTGTTAAAGACACGCGCGCGCATGCACTCTTTGCGTACAGTTGTTGTGAAACACATAACGATAATATAAACTATTTGAAAATTAGAGATGCGACGAAACAACCTTCGATAGTTTTTTCGATAGGTATTTTAATGTTCGAATGTGTGTAAATTAAATTGTAAATAAAAGCTTTCAAGTACTGGTCAAGACCTTCGAAAAGAAATCTTCGAAGAGGAATCGAACAAGAGAACGCCAAGTGACTTATTTTCGAATGAAAAACCGACGTGCGCTCTCGCATGGATGTAACACGATAGAATCGCCAACAATTTGTTACGTAAATACACGTAACTATATAATTGTGACAAGTCGAGTTGGTTTTCTTTTATTCTTTTCATTGACAATAAGATGTACGATATACAACGCGTGCGTGCGTGCGCGTGCGTGTACACTTGCCTCTTATTGTTACTTATACATATGATACGTACGTGCTTATCAATCAATTGCAAAAATGTTAAAATTCAATTTACATAAAAATTTACATCGCGTGTCCGAAAGAAACAAAAGAAAATATTCGAGATCCGATAAATCTTTACTTATCGAATATCTTGTTGGAAACAAATCCGAAAAAAACATAGAACGTAAAACATTGATATTAATGTACCGTGTTGCGAAAAAAGAAAAATTGGAAATAAATAATACACGTGAAGATTAATTCTTAAGCTACGTGAACGAAAACGAGTTATCATTTTGCACGATCTTAATCTCGAGCTCTGCGATCTCTTATCCTACACTTTACCGTTGACATTTGTAATCCTCTCATTCGTACATTCTCTCTGTGCGGTAAGCTTATGCCTCGATTGATACTTTTGTCTCTGGTTGAAACAAACAACAAATATACTATCTATTGTGACGTGTCTCTCTCTCTCTCTCTCTCTTTGCAGCCATTAAAAGCGTTGATAATGATGAATTTCCTAACTCGCACGCTCTAGCTACGAATTTACCGCTTACCACAGGAACTTGGTAAGTTTTCTCTCTCGACATCTCTTTTCTTCTCTTTGCTGGCAATTTCAGTATTGCATAAAACAAAACAAAACAAAAATGGAAAAAAGGCGAGATCGATAGTCAACGGTATAATAATGTATAGTAATGTGTGTCAATGTGTATCCATCAGGTCGACCTTGAGATGTGCCATCCGATAATCTTATGAAGAACATTACGAATCATAATTTGCCCGAGTTATAAAACGTCTGTATAGATATAGAGATAGATATAGAAATTAAAGCACACGCATATACGTACGTATCGCGCTTGTATTCGCACGGCAGGCGACCAGGCAAGTCGATTCAACTAGATTCGAATTGGAAGATAAATTTCATCTCTCGTCTTTTATTTAATCTAAATATATACAAGTAGCTGCAAATGTTACAATCTGTCCTGTCTCTGAATGCAGCAAATATACGGTGCTTTCCATCTAGCGACACAAGTCGACACAAGCATTATTCTATCTTTTTTTAACATTCATAAATAACAAAGATAGAATGACACTTGTGTTGACTTGTGTCGCTAGATGGAAAGCACCGATAGTCATACAATTGTAACAGGTTGCGTATCCATAGACATTATACCCACAAAAACCCATCACGCGCTTTAAGCGATATTACATGCTACGCCGATTTTGTTTTGTCATAGCGTTTTCACCAAAGCTTGACATACATACATACGTCTCATGTACATCTCGACGTATGTACAACATTGTAAATTTCATAATTGACTTCTTTCCATTTCCATGTATAACCAATTGTGAATTGCTACAAGATCTACTTCACTATCAAAAGCTTATATTAACTTTATTACACGACTTTAGATGGCTAATATCTTAAATCCAAGTAAGAAATACGCTCACAAGTCCAATCTTGCAAACAACTTTATCTACATTAACATGAGGTACAAACATTTATCATTCGTAATACCATAGTATCACGCGTTTATATATCATTCTACTTTAACAACAGTTAATTCGAATTTTATTTTATCTTTAAGCATTGCTTATGCATAATGTGCTACCTATTTCAAAACTTATTTTTTTAACTACATTATGGCTAATATTGTGATCTCTAAATTCACTCTTGCACGACATATTACATTGGTGTCGCATAAACAAAAATTCTCACTAATAATCTTTTTTTGGTTCGTCAAAAACATTATCTACATCCAACTGTGACAAAATCTCATCGTCCGAGTCATACCAGTCACACTTTTTATCGTTAGTAAAATAGCTTACCAGAGCTTTTGAATTTTCGATATCACGTTTTATTCCTGGCAATGTGGATCTCACACTTACATTTGAATCTCTATGTGTCATATCATCATAAGGTGAGAAACAATTTTTATTTGAGTAGTGTGTTCTGCAAGTTTTTACGTCAGTCATAAACTTCTGTAAAATCTGCGGCTCTTTCGACTGCTTTTGAAAATTCATTATCGATTCTTTTTCCAAGTGCTTCATATTTTTCATTTGCAAACCGCACTGCTGAATTTTAGATCGCGAAATACTTTTGCATATCGAATGATTAAGACAATTCTGCTGTTCTGTTTCCAGAGTGGTAAAGTCGCATTCAGCAGTAAAGAAACTGTCTGTCGAATAGTTTGAATATCCAATTGTTTTGTCCGTAACTTCGCAATTTTTGTCATTCTTTAATGCTTCTCCATAACTCTTATACTTTTTATTTGTCAGATGTAATAGCGGATTATTCGCTAATTCAGGTTTGCAAGCCTTGATTCTAGAACTAGATGTCTCAATGGAGAAACTAGCTTGCAAAGATGTATCATGACTTTCATCTATTTGCAGTCCAGAGATGTAAATTGATTTCGAAACTGACGTACAATCATTAATCCTATTTAATTCAATGTTTGAAGTATGCGACAAAATACTTTCCATAAAAGATGTACTTACAATCCGGCCTTTATCCGAATATATGGCTAGTAAGTTTACTAGAGACACTAAAATATGATATTTATTCGTTACTAAGTATGTTGTAGTTTTTAGTAATCCTACATCACGTAAAAGAATAACTACATTTGGCTCTAATATGCCGGGATAAGTTGACAGAATGTCACGATGAATAGTGCCTTCTATACTACCCGTTGAATCTTTCAATATAACAAACGGATCGTCGTGACTATGATCTACATAATCTAATACACCTGCTATAAATCTTACTTTCGAACCATTACAATGACTAGCATTTGCTTTATCTTTAACGATAGAAATTTCATAATTCTGTAAAAAATTTTTTGGCAGATCGTTCAACAAAAATTTCCAAGCTTTCTCTTCAAACAAATTTTTCTCATCTTGGGATTTAATCTCTATGTGTCTAATTGTCATTTTATTTTTTTCTAATTTTTCAACACTGTTTAGATAAGATGCAGCAGAGATATTATCATTTTTCATGTCTGGCACCAAGCCAGCTGGACCAGGAAATATTCTAACCAAATTTATCTCTTTCTTGAGTCCTTCAGCCATAGACTCACGACTCTTTTTTCTAGACTTTCCATACTCAAACACTTTCGATGTTGCATCTACTTTAGACTGAAAACATTGAATCTTTCTTTGTGCTGCTGATGGATCATTTTCTATATCTTTCGCAACGTCAAATGTCTCTTGAGAAGTATTTTTCTGGAAAATCCCCAATAATAGGTTTTCTCGTAATACAGCGTTCTCATTCTTGAAAGGTGAATCGTTAACCTCGATATTCGCTACGGTATCTAACTCCGATTGCCAAACAAAAGTACTATTCATTGGTAATGATTGCAAAATCTCATGATTGTCCACTTTACGACGCTTGACAGACGATGTTTTTTCTTGATTCTGACATAGAGAATGAGATTTCCTCCTAGTTTCCTCCTCAATATTATCGTCGTTGAAAGCATGCTAGAATAATGGATAAGTATGTGTCAATTTGTGTCCGTTTTACGAATATTACTGAAAAATATTCTACCCGAGTTATCTGTGCAAATGAAGTTACAATATCTGAAAATACATTAATCACAGAACAACCAGATAAGTTCCAATATAATCGTACAATTAAAAGACTCACTTCAAAAATCCAATCATCACTTTCGAACATAATTTTGCATAATCTGGAAGAAAATTCTGTTAATCTGAAAATAATTCGGTATCGCCGCGTAGTAAAAGCGTTTCAGACTTACAAGTTTACCAATCGCTGAGTTTTATCGAGTTTCAAGTATAGAGAGATATCTGGGGAGTAAATTTCAAGATTGGTCTAAGGGCCCGAGCACAGACCATTGCATAACGCATAACGCATATGCATAAGAAATCTGATTGGTCCGTTAGCATGTGCATAAGGAATTCGACCAATTGAATTTCTTATGCATATGTATTATGCATTAGCCGTCGTCTACACAATGAGATTTTAAGCCTCAAGCTGTAAGAAATTGACCAATCACAGTTCAATTTGAGAAGAATAAGCGAATATGATTGGTTAATTTCTTATGGTTTAAGGCTTAAAATTTCATTGTAGACGCCGGCTTATGCAAAAGTCTGTGTTTCCCGCTTAAGGCGGGGAGCACCTTAGAACATATATAAAATATGTTATATGTTATATGTTATATGTTATGTTATATGTTACATATATGTTATGTTAAGTGCCAAGCAGCAAGCAGGAACCAATCAGGTAGCCGATATTAGCAGTGGAGTAGAAAATATCGGTTACCTGATTGGTTCCTGCTTGCTGTTTAGCGCTTGACGCGTCTAGTCTGAATCCGACTTAATTGATTGCAGCCGCATGAGATTTGTGAACGGTATCTTACGAATAATATTGAGGTAATTTCAAGATTGAAGGTTAGATTCTCTCTTTTTCTCTCTCTCGCTCACTCATAATTTTCTGACAGTACACGAAATAAAGAGATCGTTGAACGTTGTAAACAACAAGTTGCTATGTAGGCGAATTCAAAAATCAAGGATATTATATCTCTTAAAAAGTCCATCAGAGTTCTAGACCCTATAAAATTTAAATAATATTTAAATTAATTCATAAAGATATAAATGAATAATTGTATTTGAATAATTGTAACGTTGACATTTCGTTACATTGCATCCGAATATCTTGTAATGTTCAAAATGTCTGTTTCCAATAAAGATGTGACAAAAATTGAGAGTACAATGATTCTGTGTGATGCAAATGATATTCAGAATATTAAGAAAAATTGTAAGGTATCACAGCTTGATAAAAGTCTACAAAATAATATTTTGAAAAATCATACAAAGTGTTTACAACAAAAGGGGAAAGAAAATAAAAATGTACCGTTGAAAAAAGCTATATCCAGTAAAAATTTAAATGAGATAAAAACAGGAAACTCTCAACGTGTACAATTGATTACCTCCAAAAAATTTAAACTTTCTACAGGTGATGATTTCATAGAAAAAATAAATGTAAAATCAGCATTTAAAAGACCAAAAATGACAAAGTCATACTCTGCACCAAACGTTATAAAGAAAACGAAGAATTCAATGATCCCTCCAGGAAAAATTCTTAATGTAAAACCTGTAACTACCTTGTCTCATGTTACACCATATTACAAGACTACTGTGTCAAAGAATAAAATCTCTCCAGTGAAGAAGATTGTTTTACATAATGTAGCAGATTCTAAAATCAAAACGTCTGTGCTACCAGGTATTTTTCATGAAAAGCAGAATAATACAAAAATGAGTGATGCAAATGAAAGATGTACCATTACATTGGATGTTACTGTAGAGGACCTGGCACAACCAGAATACAACTCTATTATGTGTACTATTAATAAGCTGAAAGAACTTCAACAGCAGAAAATTGTCACAGATATTAGTCATTTGTCATCTATGCAAAAGAATTTTCTAAACGGAAAGGTAAATGTTTGTACAAGTAGTGTGCATACGTACGCACACGCACACACACACACACACACACACACACACATATTTGAAAGCATCTCTTTCTTGTCTTTTCTTGTCACAGGTTTCTGCGGCACTTGATTTTCCATTGGATGAGGCAATTTACAAAAATTTAGTAAATTTGAGTATAGATGAAAGACAACTGCCATCCACTATCACGCGAAGTAAGGATCCAGAACCACGGCAAAAAGATATAATACCAAAACTTTGCAACTTTTTCATACTCAAAGATACAAAAGAGATTTGCGAGGCTGTGCATGTTAAATCTCGAACATTAAAGATCGATGATAATTGGAACGCTTTTAAAATTAGCAATAAGATACTCGAATGGAAATATAATATAGATGATATAGATTAGTGCATATCTCCCCCCCTTTCTCTACACACACGCGCGTACTCCACACATACAGTCTGATAGAAATGTGTTAAACTTTAAATTATTACAATATATATGAATAACGAATAAAGAGTTGTAAATTACAAGAAAAATAAACTAGTACAATTGCTTGGTAGAGATAAAAAATACAAATGCAATTTGGTATATATATATATATTTTTTTTAATGAACAAATTATAAATATTGAGTTTCATCTAATTTGTTGCTTATACTTAAAAGTGGAATATTACATATTTTGTATGAACAAACATCTGTCTTACTCCTGAAATATTTTAATAAAAATTGATTTTTTATCGGAATCAAATTCCGATGACATCGACACGGAACTGTTACCATAGTATCTTTGTTGTAGGTAAAGGGTATCACACACAGTTTCCATAACATAGCCATAAGTACGTCCATAAGGTTTTGACCAATCACGTTGCTGGATTTGCCGTCTCCATAATATGCCATAACGTAAGCATAAGACATAGCCATAGTGACGAAAAATTCAGTATGGTTGAAATTTTTCCATAGAGACTTTATGGACTACCAATCAGATTGTAGCGTTCATCTCCTTATGGCAACGTTGCTGAGTGTACAGTGTAGCGTGTAGTTGTATTAGGTTATGTACTTCTACTATCTTTCATATGCTTCATTATTTTTCTGTATTGTTTATCCAAGTGAATCTTTGAAGTATAATAAATAAGGAGTTAGTTAAAAAAACGTTTAAAATGGATCATTGTTACGATAACAACTTTATTCTTGATTGCGACGATAATATGGACACTACTGTGGAAAATGAAAGTGATACAGACGCGTTTATAATAGATTTAGTTAGGGGTTATCCGCACCTTTACATAAAAAATACTAAAAATTTCAAGAATCAGGTGATGCGGGAACAATCTTGGATTGAGATTGCAACTATTGCAAACTGTTCCGGTAAGTAAAATTATAATGAATAAGATATATACTTACAAAAAAGCCAATATCTACATCAATGCAAACTAAATTAAAATTCTTATTTTTAAAATATTTAAAATATTTCGAAATAAGTGTATAGAATTGATATCTGTATAAATTAATTATTAAAATTTTAGTTGAACATTGTCAAAGGCGTTGGTTGCGATTGAGAGAAAGGTTCTCGAAAGAAAAAAAATTAATTGATGCTGAAACAAGAAGTGGGAGTGGAGCCACGAATAGGAAACCATTTTCCTTGTACAAGAATATGATGTTTCTTGCAGAGCATGTTCAAACAAGGAAGTGAGTAAAAAAATTCAAATATCAACGAAATGAGGTTATATATGACTGAAAAGCTTTAGTGGAAAATCCTAATTTGAATGCTTCAATTAAAAAAGACAAAGAAAAATGTAGAGTATGTGAAAAAAACTTCTAAGTGTTAAAATGGCAATGTATATGCAAATGTATATGATAACAGTCAATAACAGCAGGAGTCTTAATAATAACAATTTTGTTCATGCTTGTTTTTCAGAAGTTACACAAATATTGCAACATCTGGTCCAAGACAACCACAGCAGGTATCTCAACAGTTTAAATCTGGATCACTAAGCACAGTATCGCAGCAGGTGTCTCAACCAACCATACCTATATCAGTTGCATCGGCATTACCATCATCAAGCACAGTATCGCAGCAGATGTCTCAACCAATTATACCTACATCAGTTGCATCATCATTACCATCATCAAGCATAGTATCGCAGCAGATGTCTCAACCAATTATACCTACATCAGTTGCATCATCATTATCATCACCAAGCACAGTATTGCAGCAGATGTCTCAACCAACCATACCTATGTCAGTTGCATCATCATTGCCAGCGTCATCGCCATCACCAAGCTTTGTACCAACCAGACCTATGTCATCTCCAATTTTACCAGAATCAGCATGGTACCATGAAGAATCACGAGGATCAATGGAATCGTCACCGGTAAGTCTTTTAATAGTATCATAACCATTTCCAAGTCTATGGCCGATATTCATAATCAGGGTATCAATCATGTAACTTTTTCCCTAGGGCGAAAAGTAAAAAAAATTATATAACGAGTGTGACATTACTTACATAAATTTTTTCATTTTTACGTTTCCGCTTACATGATCGATCCCCAGATCTTATATTTAAGATCGTCTTAAGTTTGTTCAGATGCTGTATAGATCATTTTATTGGCTATGGAGTATCTGCAGATAAACTTAAGACGGTCTTAAATACAAGACTCGACTATGAATACCGGCTTATGTTACAAATGTAGAATCAGTTGCTGATAACTTGTTATGACTTTACAGTCTCCATGCACTCCTTCACCATCACCAAGCCCTGTCGCCAGCACTATTTCTGGTTTGTATATTTTGACATCTATTAATATTTTTTAACACATGTCCAATATTTGTTAAGTTTAGTTATAAATATTAAATATTTGTTGATGTGATAATTGAACCATTTACTTAAAAATGCACAATGTATATATTTTTACAGAAGAGAGAAGCATCTCGAGTTCTCCGAGCTCGATTACTGGGCGTTGGACAAGAAAAAGGAAAAATACAGATCCGGTGGAGCAGGATTTTCGCGAAGTTTCAGCGGCATTGAAAACTATGGTTACAAACCAGGCGCCACGATTGCCCGAAAGCAATTGTAAAAAATTTGCAGATTGGATCGCAACAGAGCTTGAAAAAATGTCAGAGGAGAGGAGTAAATTAAAGATACAAGAAATTGTAAAAATTATTTATGAATAAAGAGATTTTTCTGAAAATTTGTTTTTTTTTTTTAAATAATAATTCCACATGTTATTTCTAACAATTATTACATATATATTTACTTATAATGTATATATTTAATTTCACATATTAGTTTTACAACCAGTACTTCAAGACTTTAATATTCTGAAAGTTAATCATTGTTCCTGCCTCTTCTAATATAATCGTACTGCCATTGAACTTCACCTTCCGGTGTTATAAAATAATCTGCTAAGATATCGCGGGTCTCCATTGCAATTCGGCTTGCTCGATGCGCGCTACTCGGTATTAGTTGTTCCGGTTGACAATTGTTTCTCCATGATCCTGGAATTACTTCGCCGCTTTCCAATTCTCTATCAATCGATTGAGCATCGCAATATGTTCGATTTCCTGGCGCACGCTCCTCATCCTTGGTTTTTAAAAAATTGTGGAGGCAAACAGTAGATATTACCAAGTCGTCAATGCTACTAATATCCAAACATATTGGACGACGATAAATTCTCCAACGAGAACAAAGAATTCCAAATGCGTTTTCTATTGTTCTTCTAGCACGAGATAATCGATAATTGAATATTTCCTTTTTTTCTTCCAATCGACGTCCAGCAAAAGGCCGCATGAAGTTTTTCATTAATGGAAAGGCTTGGTCACCGATGAAAAAATATGGTGTCGATTTATCACTTCCAGGAAGCTGTATCCATCCTTGTGGTACACCAAGTTTTTCGTATTTAACAGCTTGTCCAATTTCGGATGTAGCAAATATACTTCCATCGCTAACACTGCCATTTGCTCCGACATCAATGAGTATGAATTTATAATTACAATCGCAAGCAGCCATAAGAACAATGCTATGGTAATTTTTGTAATTATAATAATAACTCCCAGAGTTTGCCGGTGCTTGAATGTGTACGTGTTTACCATCAAATGATCCAACGCAGTTCGGAATATTCCACTGATTAAGAAAACCGTTTGCAATTTGAACCCATTTATCTGGTGTAGGTGGAGTCAAATAGAGTGGAGTTAGAATTCTAGATATCACCTTGCAAGTATGTTTAATAATCGACGATGCAGTTGATTGACCAATCCGGTATGCCAGTGCAATGGAAAGGAGTTGATCTCCAGTAGCTAAATACCTAAAATATTAGAAATTATCGAATAACGATCATAGAAAATTATCATAAGCGAATTTGGTTTATTGTTATTGTTATATACATCATGGTAAAAAACTCATCGTGAGGTTATTTTTGAGAAAATTTGTAATTTCAAATTAGAATTTCCACCAGGTGCAATATATATAACTTACCGCAAAGTTACAGCTAATCTTTGTTCTGGACAGAGCGCTCGCCAATTCTGCTTCTGTAAACTTGGTGAAACCAGCTCCAATAGAGAATAAAAGACGTCAACACTCATGCGTGTATACCGGAAAAACATTTCCGTGTCGTCTTTCAATTCATGGAATAGGAACATGAAGTCTCCCTGGTTGTTACGGTTTTCATTAATTGGTCTCACCCACCACTTCCGATTAATCCATCGTTTATCACGTCTTCTGCGTAAAAGTATATATTCATACATCCACGTATATATAAGCAGCATCCGATCCATATCTTGTAAAATATAAATAAATTAAAATTAAAATTTTATATTCTTTGCAGGTCAAAACATAAAAATTAACCTATATTTTTTCTTCGTCTTTTCTATATTTGTGCCATAAAAAACATTGTGTACCTACCATTGAAAAGAACGGTGGAATGCTTCCGTACAATTTTATTATTAATGTAAAATGTCAATAGTTCTTTATATCAATAAAACACTTTCTTAATAGCAACACAATTTCAAATATCACGCTCAAATATCACTTGTCACTTGAGTGTGCGGTATTGCCGCTATTACATATGGCGTCACTATGCTACGGACTATGGATCATCGTGTGTCTTGCCAACTTTATTATGTTATGTTCTGGCTAAGTAATGGAACTTTATGGAAATTGTGTGTGATAGCCTTAAAGGTAGATACGGCATAGATTATAGTAAAGACATGTACTAGCCAGTATCATCCCAATTACAACTCCAGCTATGATGATCCTATTGAAAAAATTCATTAGATTGATTTAGTACATTTAAAAAATGATGCATTTTTCAAATATTCTATTTTTTAAATTTATTGTACAACATATTTACACAGTGATCCATATATCATAGTCTTTGCAGCATGCATTTTCATCGCAACAATACTCTGACGATTCACATAAACCCCATACACAGTAATGTGCAGTAATCTGAAAATACATACAAGAAAATCAAAAAACATATATTTAAAAAATCTATAAACAAATCAGAAATTATAAATTAAAATATAGAATTTAATGTAAACTTTAATTTTGTCGATATCAAAAGTAAAAATTTGGACACGGGTGTAATCCTTCTTCTAAAAAGTATAACTCAAAATGTCTATCATGTTATCGCATATCGTGATATTACATTAAAATGCGAAAAAAAAAATGATAACCGAGAGAATAGAAATAATATGAAGCACACATACCGGTGAAATCGTGAAACTCCAAGTTAATATAAAAAATATATTGCTTGACAGATACTCCATTGTTGCATCATAATCTCAAACCTATCCCAACCAGGCTTAAACCTTAGAACATATATATAACTGAAAGGGGAATGGTGAGTTGAAAAGTGTCCGAAGGAAGTGAGAAAGAAAATAGTAGTTCTCTCTCTCTCTCTCGAGTTACGGCTCGATTGTGCATGCACGAAATTTGTCGCGCAATGCGTAAATAATACAACCAATTGGAGGTCAGAATTTCTGTTGTAATGTTAACTTTCTGTTTTACACTGATTTGCGATTGGTTTTCAAATTTGCATCCTGATTGGTTTTCACAATGAGCAAGCACAAATCCACGCGAGAAAAATAGCATCTGACCTATCACGGAATCCAGCAGACAAACGGTGCTTTCTAACTAGCGACACAAGTCGACACAAGCATTATTCTATCTTTTTTTAACATTCATAAATAACAAAGATAGAATGACACTTGTGTCGACTTGTGTCGTTAGATGGAAAGCACCGAAAATTGCATCGTCTGCGCGGGCTTAAGTTTTTACAGTGTAATTCAGTGACTTTTATCTTGTTAAGGGAGTGCGACTAGAAATTAAACGCTAGTCGTTATGTTTCAAGACCTGCAAGTTGAAACTTTGATTTGGAGGAATAATGGCTGCGTTCAGCAGCAGAGCAGATCAGTGAGCGCTTAGTGATTCTTTTATTTAATTGGTTTCTACACTTAGATCCAACGAAGATCTAAGTGCAAGAACCAATGGCTGCGTTCAGCAAACAGAACAGATCAGTGAGCGCTTAGTGATTCTTTAATATAATTGGCTGCGTTCAGCAGCAGAGCAGATCAGTGAGCGATCAGTGATTATTGGTCCTTTCTATTAGATCCCGAAATCTAGACCAATCATGTTGACGCATTAAAAAGAATTACTCAACAGTTGCGTCTGCTGAACGCGACCATTGGTTCTTGCATTTAGATCTTTGTTGGATCTAAGTGCAGAAACCAATTAAATAAAAGAATCACTAAGTGCTCACTGATCTGCTCTGCTGCTGAACGCAGCCAATTATATTAAAGAATCACTAAGCGCTCACTGATCTGTTCTGTTTGCTGAACGCAGCTATTGAGATTTGTAAGTTAAGTGATACCAGAGAGAAACCTGAGAGAGGCCACGCTGCCGATTTCCGTACGACGCCTTCCCTAGGCCGTACACTAGTGACGCACGTTCATTTTTGGCCGGCTTAGGAACTAAATAGCCACGTATGTACATTTACCGCACCGGTAAAAAAGTCACGTCCATTTACGTCGCGCATCCTTACCGTGCGTTCGACTGTTCGGTCAACAGTAGCGTACATACAACAAAAAATCAAGCGTTTCTTAATGTGATTATATTTCAACAGAAATACATGAATATATTTAAAGAAGAATATGTGAAATTTATGAATAACTGATAAGAAAGATATACGAATAATTAATTAGTAATAATAACTAATAGTGGTCTTCCACGCTACCTATGAGGTGCCACTAATAGCGCGTTAGATTTTTTTTTAAGTGGATCTTCGCCTGTAGCCCTATTATACCACATTTTATTATATTCCTTGTTTATAAAAGAGTAATATATATAAGCTGCAAGAATGAAAAAAATCTTATAAACGTAAGTCCGGAGAAATAATGCTTTATTTTTCAAGTTATTAACTTTCTATTTAATAAAATTTCTGTAGAACGTTAACGTAGAACGCATGTTACATTAATAATATTGTACTAAAGGTTTATAAATGTGTGTACATATTTTAGTTGGCATTTATATGAACATGACGCAAAGATTGCAATCACAGTTGAAACAATTACATAAATCTCAAACTAGCAAGTCTTATCACGGGAAATCTATATAATATAGATTTTCTATAAAGAACTGAAAAAAATCAGTTATATATTTTGACGTCGTTTTTATCCATTTTTATTGCGCGACGTCTTATTATTTTATATGTGATTTGTTAAAATCACTTTTTATTGTAATATATTTTTGTATATATTACGTGTGTTATTCACGGTATTCACATATGTATACCTTGCCCTATAATTGTAGAATACCGTATACCAACATAAAACACATACACTATATATTTATTCCGATTGTGTTATCATACCTTTTTAACTTTATTATTATATATATATCTCGTATTATGTCATTGAGAATAAAATGCATGATTTTATAATTTCTTAACATGATCACATTAAAACCACTTATTTTTTCCGTGATAAAACCTGCTAGTTTATGATTTATCTTAATTATTTCAACTGTGACTGCAATCTTTGCGTCATGTTCATATAAATGCCAACTAAAATATGTACACACATTTATAAACCTTTAGTACAATATTATTAATGTAACATGCGTTCTACGTTAACGTTCTACAGAAATTTTATTAAATAGAAAGTTAATAACTTGAAAAATAAAGCATTATTTCTCCGGACTTACGTTTATAAGATTTTTTTCATTCTTGCAGCTTATATATATTACTCTTTTATAAACAAGGAATATAATAAAATGTGGTATAATAGGGCTACAGGCGAAGATCCACTTAAAAAAAAATCTAACGCGCTATTAGTGGCACCTCATAGGTAGCGTGGAAGACCACTATTAGTTATTATTACTAATTAATTATTCGTATATCTTTCTTATCAGTTATTCATAAATTTCACATATTCTTCTTTAAATATATTCATGTATTTCTGTTGAAATATAATCACATTAAGAAACGCTTGATTTTTTGTTGTATGTACGCTACTGTTGACCGAACAGTCGAACGCACGGTAAGGATGCGCGACGTAAATGGACGTGACTTTTTTACCGGTGCGGTAAATGTACATACGTGGCTATTTAGTTCCTAAGCCGGCCAAAAATGGACGTGCGTCACTAGTGTACGGCCTAGGGAAGGCGTCGTACAGAAATCGGCAGCGTGGCCTCTCTCAGGTTTCTCTCTGGTGATACGATATTTGTCAGACTGCTACTTACCTATGACCGCTGGCCGTAGGTCATGTTAAATCCTTTCTGGGATTTGGGCATCATTACACAGAAGAAGAAGCTAAAGTTTATAACCAAGAGACAAGCGCACTTGCGAGGCCGAATGTTTCAGGCATGTTTGGTAGCGGTTTTATGGATCTTTGTCAGGACGGCTGAACGCAACGAAACCATTCTGATTCTTCGTCATTGATCCTAGTTCTCGAGAAGACAAATTGACAAGTCATTTATCATTCGATGTCGAATGTAAATTGTTACGAGTCTGGCACTAGCGATAGGCGATGGAAGACGCAGCTGGTCTGGCAGCTGTTACGTCGCCGTTAACTACGTTACCCGAGAGGTCCGTCGGGTTTCTTTACTGTCGGATTAAATCTTCATTGATCTAACATCATGGTCATGGACAGCACCTGCCTTCGTCAGTTCATCACAGCACCCATTAAAAATTTCCTCCAACTACAACGGATAAAAGAGTAAGACACGAATACAGATTGTATTAATTGTGCTGTAAACTTTGAGAGTGTTGAAAACTTGTTAAGATGTCGTAAATTCTGCCTTTTGAGCTATCTGTATAGACAAACGTTAGATGTGTCAATCTTTATAGAATTTTCAGAGTTATTCTAGACTAGTGTTATTTCCAATGAAAAAGAATTAAATTCCCCTTAAAGCTTGCTAGCAACCATTAGTACCATCTTAGGTAATCCACTCTGATCATTTAATCTTTATTCTATTATAGTTTTGCATTTTTGCATCCTTGGAATTTATCTGGACGTTTAGCATGTAGCATCTGTTTATAAGCAAAGTAATTTATATGCATGCATGAATCGATGATGTATTGTGAAACGGTTGGTTACATCGACCTTATTAATACGATATTGTGTTTCTGATACATGAGAGATCCAACTGATGTACGGTATATACAGTCAATGGTATACAGTCATACAATATCATTATCAATCACAAGTTGCTAGAATAATTGCTACTTTACCGAATCTCAGTCACTGGTCATGGCACAATCACTAAACAGAAGATAAATGTACGTTGTGTACATTCATATATTTTGCCATAGCTACAGTAGTTAAGAATTGAATGCTTCTCTGTATAGGAAGATGCGATGTATGAAAGGACTAGTTGTTTTTCATAATATGTAAAAAAGAGAAACAAATATGATAACTTTGCATTTTAATCTTGTAATATATATCAAAGTTATCACATATACATACACGTGCGAGCGCGTGTGTGTATCTTATGATCATCTAATCAAATAATTCCATTATCACGTTCAGATCTTTCATTAATCGTATGACATTAATTAATCTTAAAAGTGATTAAAAATCATGCATGTATCAAAGATAGTGTAAAAACTCTAAACACGGAATGCACTAGCACCGCTTGTGGGAGGATAAAAAGAGGATCAGCATCTTCGAGCGGTGTACTCTGTGGACCATTCTATCGATTCTATGACTTCGTGGAAAGAAACCCGTGCTATAGCATGGATTACTTGATGGATTATAGGTTTCCTCTCCTTAAAGTAGTTCGCCAAGCAGGTATCTCACAATTGATATAACAACTTATTTGTATGTATCGTAGTATATAAATTTTACACACACACGGTCGCGCGCATGAGCGTGCTTTTTTTCAATGTACTTTAATATAATGCTTATAAAATTTAAAAAATATGCTCTATCGCTAGGAATTACATAACCATTTCATCATTTGATTGTTTATGCTTTTTTAATCTATTACTGTACTATATGCTTTATTATATATGTATCAACCTAAACATATATAGTGATACAGTATATATTAGAATTCCTTAATTTTATTATCTGCTTTGCACACAGATTTAACTAGATATTCTTTTATATAATAACTAATCTTCTTTCAACTTATATAACAACTACTCATGTTTCATGATTTCTTATACAACAGTTTCCTATCGCGTCAGTCTTGACCAACAAAATATAATAAAAATATAATATAATAAAACATAATTATAGAACATATTATATAAGCTTATTATTAGTTTTAATATTATCAATGTCTCTCGTATCTAACGGCAGAATACAATTGTACGATATTAAAAGGTACATACATCTTTAATTATATAATTTCGTTATTTTTATTAATTTTTTTAAATAATTTAATGCACAATTTCATGAAAAATTTCAACGCAGAGTTTACAACTGAAAAAGAGATACAATCTGAAAACAAAATATGTGAATATACTTGCAGGATAAAATGGATGAATTCGAGAGCATGCACAAACGAGGCGTATACTCCTACATCTATTGAACATGTGGCAAATGTGGCGACTCATGGAATATGGGTTGTACCTTCGGTAATTGGCGGTATTGAGCTTATACGGCGTTCAGTAACATGGGCTCAGTTTGTTTCCGCTTGCGTATATGGTACTTCCTTGATTCTTGTCTTTGCAGTGTCAACTTTCTTCCATAGTGTGCACTACTGCAATCGTAACAGGTACACAATTATTTAGCCACTTTCCACTTTTTTTTAATTCTTAGTTTTCCTCTTTTCTTGATGTCTTACACAACATGGTAAGCGAGACATTTATCACACATAATATTTTAGACAACTAAAAGATGCGTTGCATCGTTGTGATCGTGCTATGATTTACATCTTCATAGCAGCCAGTTATTTTCCATGGTTAAATATAGAACACTTCTCAGACGATGAGCTTTTATTCGCGATGCGATATGTCGTCTGGATCATGGCTATAATGGGTATCCTTTATCAGCAGATCTTTCACGAGAGATATAAGATGCTTGAAACTATTTTCTATGTGGTTATGGGTATTGGACCTAGCGTCGCGATTCTTAATGTTGTAAGTAGAGTAACATTGTGTTTTCAAGATTACATCGAAAGAGCACAAAAGATTAACCTCATTTTAACAGCATGAAATCAGGAAATTTTTTTCTCGAGAGCAAAATATATTTTATAAATAATCTAGCTTTAAATATAATCTTATTAATTGTAAGTACTGAATGTGATTTACGATAGATATTTTTACAGTATAATTATTACAATATTACGGAGTTGAAACTGGGTGGACTGATATACGTTCTTGGCTTAGTATTTTTTAAATCGGACGGTCGTATACCTTGCGCACATGCAATCTGGCATCTTTTCGTAGCTGCGGCGGCTGGATTTCATTACTATGCAATTCTGAACCACGTGTTTCCTGAAACGAATCCAGATTCGACGAATGTTCTTGGACCATCTAGCAGTATGCCACAATTATCTAATGTACTAAAGCCTCATATGGAATTGTAGGAGTTGTATACATTTTCTACATATTTTCTTCCAAATGCTAAAGATTCTAAAATGTAGTAGTAGTTTTAAAAAGGATAAACTCTGTATATTTTCTTTGATCTTTTCTATAGATAGAAATATCTATCTTTAATTTATTCAGTCTATTCAGAGTTTTTGATAAGAACAAATTAATTTTTATCTGTGATTCGTACCTGTTTGTGCTAGATAGCTAGACATCTTTTCATTATTATTCCAAATGTTAGGAAACAAAAACCACACGCATACGCTCATATATGCGTGCGCTCACGCGCACGTGTGTATGTGGAAATATGTAAAAAAGATTAGTGAATTATGTACATATTAAGAAGAGGAGGGAAGAGAAGATTTTTAAGTACCTGATGGCCATGTAAGACTCCATTGATGTATTATGAATGTGTTATGTATTGAAACAAGAAGAAGACATTACTTTAGCAGAGATATCGATACGAGTCAGCTATTGCTAAATTAGCAAAAATATGAGTCAGTTATTGCTAATTACATGACGAGTTTGAATACATTTATAACGAACATTTTATCTTTTGTATTCAATTTAGTTAGTCTCGATGCCATTAGTAAATGATGCCAAATTATTGTAAGAAAGAAAATTGTGTCATGTCTGTACTTTTCCAAATGTAAGATTATACATAGAATATTTTGGGGGAAAACATTATTTTGTTTTATACTGCAGCTAAGTTTGATAAAAGTCTACATTAGGATCTCTGCAGGTATAGATTAGCCTTAGTATTAGCTTAGCAATGAATGGAAATCGAGTTGACTGAATACATACACATCTTTACTCTCCACTAAAAATGTCTTTCTGTGTTCGTAAATGTATTGTGCCAAAATTAAATTAAACTTGCATCTAATCTAATCTAATATAGGTTTTTTAACATGTGCAGTTTAAATTTTTGTGACGAAAAAAAGAAATTAATATCATTTGAATTATACTTTGGTAAATATTTCAGTACGAAAAATTACGAAAAAGCAAAAATACTATGTATACGTATATGTTAAAATTACCAAGTATTTTCTGAAACATGGCATGTTGATCAATGGCCTTGTTTATATTATTACTCGATATGATATTTTGGAATAATTTACGTAATTGAATAAAAACAGGTAATTTAATTATTTATTATTGGTATGTTGTAACAGTCATATTACAAATGTGTTTGTATCATAAAATAATTTGCCTTATAACATGCATCTTTAAACATATATTAAAACAGTCTAATTTATATCTCCTGACATGTATACATCATTTACATATTTAAAATTAGTATGTGTAATAATGCTTATTTGTGTGTACAGAACGTATACATATACATGTGAGCGCGCGCATGTATAGAATGTACAGTACTGCGAATACGAAAAGATTGGTGTAACGTGGATATTAATTTGTGATGTAATATACCATGATAGCGCAAGGAGTAAAGTACAAAATGATTAGTTACAAATTATTCGCTGTCTATTTTTATTATATAATTCCAAGGACCAAAGTATTGTGGAGTAATGAATATACCTAGTATCACTCGTCATTGATACAAACTTCTCGACATAAGTATCATACTTGTAATGAGAAATAAAATATTATATATTGGCCAAAGACTACTTCTTATCCTAGTAAAACTGATTTGTCACAGTAGAAATGATACGATAGTTACGCACGCGCTCATCCGTTACAATATAATATAAGATTGTGTATAGATCTACGTTAGAAGGGTTTCCATAGCAACGATAGCAAACAAAGAGACTTGGATGAGATGAGCCGACAATGGATAAGTGTTTTTCCGATCTGACTTCTTGATCTTGGACCTCTAGTCAATTATTATTAGTCTTGAATATCTAATTAAATAATCTGGAATCTGTGCAGTCAGGAAAATTAATATGCGTACATTTTTCGAATGTGAAAAATTGTAATTTACAATTTTTCGATAAAGTAATAGGTTATATGTAGAGTGTGCGCGCGCGCGCGCGCGCGCGCGTGACGATCCCATTTGACTAGCTATTACTTATCATAGGAGTGTCGAGCTGTACCGAAGGTCTTATCAGTAACGAAACAAAAAAATAATGGATAATGTTACATATGATAAGGAGAATAAGACTGCATCTTCAACTGCCAAAATGCCATCATGGTTGCTAGAGATGACTGAGTATATAATATTATTTTACATATTTATTTTACTTTTCATATTTTTAAAAATGAACTTGAATATGATATTATTGATTATTTTTTACTCTTCTTTATTCTCATTTTCTTTAATTTTTTATATTAGTAATATTATATTAGTAATTATATTAGTATATTATATTAGTAATATAGGGAGGATTGATATAAGTAACGATATCAAATCGCTGCAAATGAAAACATTTTTAATCAATGATCAGCATTGTTTTAAGAATATCACCTTCACAATGGAAGATGATGATATGTAAGTATGTATATCAGTATTGTATAAGTATGTATTAATATCTATATAACAGAGATCATCTTTTCTCTCTTATGAATACATATATAAGTACAGTGGTGTACAGTAGTAATGTAACATTTTGTTTTGGGACTTTTACAGAAATAATCAA
The DNA here is from genome assembly GCA_901521435.1 of Crematogaster levior. Lineage (NCBI taxonomy): Eukaryota > Metazoa > Arthropoda > Insecta > Hymenoptera > Formicidae > Crematogaster > Crematogaster levior. The sequence goes on from CABEGB010001517.1 coordinate 102,138, forward strand.
CCTAGCGCAAGTTTAGGTGATCTTTATATCGATGATATTAAATTACAAACGTCCACAAGCAAATCACTGCCAAATACACCAAAGAATGAACAAGTACAAGTTAAGCAAAGAAGAACGCGTGCTTGTTCTGCTATTGTGAATATGAAACATCGTGAAACAAAGAACAATTTTCATGGAGTGGATGCATATTTGGAACGAAAACAAATGGAAAGACATGACACGCTACAAAACTTGACAAGTTTCAAAAATTATAGCGACGATGAGATTTGTAACGAGGAGGAATCTTATTTCGAACAACGAATACCAAATGTTCCGAATTATGCAGATACTCGATTACTTTTCTCAGATGACAATTGTCCAAATAGTTCTGCATTTAGCACGCAGATCGAAGGAAAATCGAAATTGTTATCTGGTCGGTATCAAGGAACTTTCTTAAATCTCTTACCTTATTTGAAAGTGATTTTGTTAAATCGTTAAATAATACTCAACCTGTCAGCAAATTGACATCCATACATTTTATCATACATGCGCCTTTATCTTCATATTATCTTATATAGACGTAGAAGAATATTAACGCGTTGTCTACTCTACTAGCGGGTACAACTAGTTTTTGCTTCTTATCTGTTGTAATTGAAGTAAAATTTTCATTATTTCGAACATGATGATAAGTAATAAACATGTAATGTAATTAAGAAAATGTTCTTCATGGGTACTGTATTGAAGTGTAGCGCACATTTTTACTTTACATTATTACATTGTCAACTATGTCATTTAAGATATGTATATATTTCATTTTTTACTAGCGACTTAAGAGATTTCGATAACTGCCAGTTGCCAGTTGTGGCAGTCAACATGTTAAGTTCTGTACACATTTCCATCATTCTCAATATGCAAATGTAAAATAATTTAATATTCATTATTTTTAGATCAATTTTACGAAAATTTTATTATTCCTGAATTACCATCCGGAGACTCATTAGTCATTGATATTCTCTCTACTTGGGGCGACAAACATTACGTAGGCCTCAATGGTATTGAAATTTTTTCAAATACCGGAGAACCAGTCAGAATAAAAAAGATACATACACATACGACAGGCATTAATCAATTATTAAACAACGATTGTGATCCTTATATTATAAATAACTTAATTAATGGTATTAATCGAACGAGAGACGATGCGAATTTATGGCTAACGCCTTATTCAAATGGTGACCATCATTACATTTACATGACATTTGAATATACGGTTACTGTAGCAATGATCAGGATATGGGTAGGGCTCCTTACCTAATTTTTATTAATTTTGTCAAAATAATTTATAGACGTAGAAAGTTGTGTGTGTGTGTGGCGAGGGGAGAGTGGCGCGTGCGTGCGTGCGTGCGTGCGCACATTTATGGGTAAGAAATACAGTTTATTTACAGATTAACGATCTAAAATTATTTTTTTACTCTCTTCTAGAACTACAATAAATCCAGAATACATTCCTTTAGAGGAGCCAAAGATATTATTATTAAATTGAATGACGTTATCATCTTTTACGGAGAAATCGCTAAAGCTTCAGGGGATGATATGGGTAGCCTCGATTCTTTCGGTGATGTAAGAAATTTTGTCAAATCTCAAATTATAAAATAGTTTCTATAAATTATATTATAAAAACGTTAACATCACTATTAATTTTAATAGTGATCTATTAAATTAACATGTATAACATATAGTACATAGCATTCTCAGTCTACTTCTTTTGTCACGCAATAATAATAATAATAATAAATTTTATACGTAATGCACAAAAATATTGATTGATATAGACTATATTATTTACGACGGACGAAAATATTCTGGAATTGATATCAAAACATGATAATACGTTCATAGAATTTAATAATGGGACGTTGGATTGCAAAGAGAAAGAAATAATTCGCCCGATAACGGCGACGACGACCAATGATAATGTAAGAGAGCCACGTGCATCGATACATTTAATAATGCGTGATAACTAATAAATACACGTACATAATAAGATAGATAATAAAGGTATAATCTTTTTAGATTACTTCGGCGAGACGTAAAAGCAATGATCCTATTGAGAATTCTCTCAGCTTGTATAGCAATAACAAAATTCCCGACACCACTTTTGCTGCTCTGTCATGTAGAGAGATTCAATTAATTATTATTTCCAATTGGGGTTTACAACATTTAGTTGGTAAGTAAATAAAGTAGCTTTGATTACTTTACCTTATTAAACTATTTACCTTATTAAATAAAGTAATACTATTCCGTGCACTCATTCGGAATTGACATCGGCTTTGTAGGCCTTACCGGTATAGAATTAATTGGAGATCAAGGTACAGCAGTCCCGTTAGTAAACGCCAATTTGCATTGTAATGTGGCCGATACGCATTTAATGAGATTGATCGATGGTCACAATGTTACAACCGAAATGGATTGCATGTGGCTAATGAATGCGATATTGGATAAGAGGATTACAATAACTGTTACTTTCGATACGGATGTATACCTAACGGGAATGCGGATTTGGAATTACAATGCATCCTTGGAGTTATCTTATTGCGGAGTAAGAAAAAACGCGAAAATTTGTATTCGCAACGGCAATTAATTTACGAGAAATTCTCTTGCACAGGTGAAACAGTTACTAGTTAAGTTGGACGGTAAACAGCTATGCGACGAGAATCCGGATGGCTTTTTGTTAAGACGTGCACCAGGGTCTTGCCATTATGATTTTGTCCAAGAAATTAGTTTCCTTGATCCACTTACTCAAGAAAATTTTTTCGATCGTCCCACCGATTTAATTAAATCGTCCGAAGGTGTGTCTCATTAGAGACGGCAGCGTGTGCCAAATGGGAGCACAATAGAAATATATACAGATAAAAAAAACCTGTACGTCGTATGTGATTTTTAGAATTTGAGCCGTTGGATTCGAACTACGAAGCTCCATCGATGCCGCGAGGTTTCGTATATCAAATAATAATTTTCTCTACATGGGGAGACTCTTATTACGTTGGTCTCAATGGGATACAAATATACGACAATCATGGAAACGAGATCAAGTTAACTAAAGATAGTACGTTCAGTTTATGCGAAAGTTTGAGAGATTACTTATCATTATATTAATTTGATATGCATTTACATATATTTTATGCATTTTCTTCTCTAAAGGAAAAAAAGAGAAAAACAAAAACAAAAAAAAGTGAAATTCCTAATTATAATTTGCATTTGAATTACTTCCATCTATATTTTATTAGATATAGCCGCATTTCCCGAGAGCGTTAACATAATAGAAGGAATAGACAACGATATTCGTACGTCGGACAAACTTATCGATGGGACCAACGATACTAGAGACGGACGGCATGCCTGGCTGGCTCCTATACTTCCTGAACAAGTAAGTGAAAAACCGTGCAAGATAATAATCACCATTTAATATTTCTAATACATTTCTTAGACAAATCGTGTGTATTTAATATTTTATCATCCTATTATGGTATCAATGATTAAAATCTGGAATTATGGGAAGACGCCGCAAAGGAGAGTTAAAGAATTTGCAGTAAGAAAAATAAATTGTATCAATATACAAGTAAATTCTGATCAATTCTCTAATTGTACTAAAATTATTTGTATTTTATAGATACTAGTAGACGATTTGCTAGTTTACAATGGAACATTAGACAAACATAACTCATATGGATTGGTAACGTTTGTAAAGGAAAGTAATGAAAATTTGATAAACCGGTAAGTCACAAGAGCAATAAGTGGGATAAATACAAAAGAATTTGATTACGATTTCGCGTGTATGTATGTATGTATGTATGTATGTATGGTATGTATATATATCATATATATATATATCATATAATTGTAGCTCGGAGCAAGAAGATCGTTTTTTAAACTTGCGAAGAAATACCTCGGGTACTAATTTATTACCAGATCCTTCCCTTCGCCCGCATACATCTTTACAATTTAAATAATTATAATGCAATAAACGTTTAACGCTAAAATTTTACATATATTTTTATGTGTTGAAATGCTTGGAAATCATGTAATTAAGATACATTAAACGGATCTTTTGAACACGCAACAAGAACCATGTCATACTCTTCCCATTGTTACCTTTAAGTTTATACATATATAAGTTTATATATACACACATATATATATATATATATATATATATATATATAAAATATATAAAAATCGTGATTTTTTCATCTTTGATTAGTGTCCTATTTAAATAATTAATAACTATAGTACACGCACACACACACGTCGATACTCAATAATATCCATATATTGCCGTTATGTTTCGTAATAACTATTCCATACGAATCAGATATACAAATGCTTTTATTTTAAATCTTGTAAAAAGAACGATAAGAGTAATTGCGATATAAAGATGACGATGTAAAAGTGGTTTTGATTAGAGATTGAGTAAAAAGATACGTGTATATATATATATATATATACACGTATCTTTTTACTCAATCTCTATAGGAAGAAAAACTCGAAACATGTGACATATTTAATATATATATATACGTTAAATATGTCACATGTTTCGAGTTTTTCTTCCTATAGGAGTTGCTGCATAATAAAGCAAAGGAAAAACTATCGGATTCTATTTCCCCTGTGCTTTTGAGTAAATTATGAATTACACGTTCAGTTACGAGGATATTACTCGTGGTCTTTTCGTTTCCGTCAATGCAGAAACATCTACTTGGCCCATTCCCTCTTCTCGAGGTCCAGTACGTTTTCTCGCCTTCGGTGACGATTGTTTCAGACACTCCATATCATTAAATACTACTTGTGCTCCGCCACCACTCGTTGGCAGTATATCGCCCTGTTTAAGAAAAAAAAAGAAAGTTGTAGAACCTTTGTATACTAATAAAGATTGTCTATGTCAATAACGTCCTCTGAATGCATAAAATTGCGGAACCTTATATAATTTTGTTTCAAGTTCTCCGTCTGTATCGTGCTCTTGTGCGATCAGACAATATCTAGATGCACCATCCGTAATCTCTTTCGGGGAAGTAAGTTGTGTTACACTCCGTCGTCTTTGCATCAGTGGTTGCAGTACAGTCCCGATTGGCACGAGAGTCTGAGGTCTATGATCAACCCATCTGTCGGCACTTTGCGATCGTCTATACCTCGGGTTCGAAACGGGTATTCTATCCTACATATAGGAAGATTGTTATTTTTTCTTCCTTTCCCCAACTTTTATACATACACCAAATTTTCAAGTTTATATGTATAACGATAAGATATTTAAGAGAAAAGAGTAATTGCGTAACCTTTCGTGATATTCTGGTATCTTTATCTGGGCTGACCACTCTCATTGTCAATTCTGGAACTTGTTCCTTTGACGAGACCATTGTAGGATTAATGCCATTGTCGTCGACTAAAATTTGCTTTACCAATCGTAACTTATCTTCTTTCTCTTTCATTTGATTCTAAATATATTAATTATAAATTAAATTTTTTTACATATTAAATATTTATATTTTTATATTTAATATACACGAAAGAGTTAAAAAAATATTAAATATTAAAATCGTGAATAATAAAAAATACCTGAAGGTGTTCACGCTGTTGACGCAATTTTATTTCTAACTCTCTATTCATTTTATCTGTCTCGACTTGCATCTTTGTATTATACCTTTGTTTCACTCTTTGTTTATCTATTAAACGTTGATTTAATGCCAAGTCTCGATCTTTCACCTGTGCACGAATATTATAAAATATATATTATTTAAATTAACATAGTGTACGAACAGATGGACACATTGCACGCATACGAATCCCACCTCTTGCTGTAAACTTCGCACCATTTCATTAGCATTGTTTAATTTACATAAAAGATCATCAATTTGCGTTTCTGTTTTGCAGATGTGTCCCTCTAATGCCAATATCTTTCTTTTCTGCTGTGTGTTTGCAGCTTTCAACGAAGCTACTTCAATTTTTAAATTTACATTTTCTTGCTCTATTCCCATTAACGTCCGTCTAAAATCCTCTTCTATAAATGAAATAAGCATGTTTTATTATCATTATCATTATCATTTTCATTTTCATCATCATCATCATTATTATAGTACTTTGTTAACTAATTATGATAATTACGAGATAAGCTTGCTAAAAATTGAATGTCTTACGTTTCTTTTGTAAATCCGTGCGAAGTATGTTGCGCTTGTTGATACGTTGTTCTAAGAATTGTATTAAAGATTGTATTATTTGATCATTGTCCGAAGTGATAGTTTCCAATTGAGGAAACGGTCCGCCCAAACTAAAATATATTTAAAAACATTTGATTATATTATGCGATAATTTATGAAAAAAATCAAGTAAAAAGGGAGGATTTGAGTAACTATTTAAGTTGTAATACCTATACACTAGGCCTAGATCAATGTTCAAATCAGCGGCTTCCGGTCGACCGTCTCTTTCCAATTTGCTTCTTGCTTCCTTGAATATCTGAAAATATAATAAAACATTCACGCGCACATGCGTGCGTGTACATTGCAGAATTGTAAAATGTTATCCGAGCTAAAGCCATTGTTACCTTATTCGCTTGTCTTCTGCCAGGAGTGAAACCAAGGTCCAATTTTACAGGATTAGATCTCGCGATATGCACTTCTTGAGTCATTTCCGCAAATTTCATGACTTGCTACATACAGACATTGTGGAAATTAATAGTAGATAGTTTTGTATTTCTTTATAAATATATATTATATCTTACGACGTACAATCGTTTCATCATAATCGTCCGCTCTTGGATTTACACAGACTATCATTCTGACCTGTCCTTCCCCATCAAAATAGTTTTTGAATAAATGTGTAAGCTTGGAATCTCGATAAGGAACCATTTTATTTGTACCTTGATTTTGATTCTCTCTCAAAATTTCCAAACATGATCGTAGAGTCATTAGAGAATTATTTATGTTTCCTACAAAATTATATATTCGTTGCCTGAAGGTTTTTATAAATACGATAAATAAAATGTGCAGGTGTGTCATCTCACCTGCTTCTCGTAAACGTTGACCAGTATTTTTAGTGCGATTTGTTCGTTCGCTACCTGCTAAATCTACCAAAGACAATTGACTTACACATACGACTCGTTTATCCTGCATTACATGTTCACCCTCGCAATCTAAAGGTGCCTAGTATGTAGGAAAACAATCATTGTTAAAGCTATTGTATTTTAAGATAACTCCAATGTGGCAACAGGTTCCAAAAGAACATATACTACCTGCACAAGCCTGATAGTGAAAACACTATGTGATCTACTGGACTCTGCATTCAATGCCGTATGTGCGACACGTCTTTTCCGTTGCCCACGTTGAAACAGCTCAAAAGCTTCCTCCGCACTTTTTACTTCAACTTCTGTGACGTTATGTACATACATATTTTTGTTACCGTCTTCTCTAACAATTTTACTCTGCAGTGTCCTACATTAAGTTAAAGAGATAAAAAAAGTGCTTTAAGTGCTTTAATTATAACAAGATTGCAAAAATTTTTTTCATGCAAAACACTTACTTGGTTCTGATATCATCTTCGTCTAACAAGTCATACACGCTGTTGTTGTATATTTCAACATATGTGATAAATACAGCATAGGCATTATCCAGTTCAATCGTCACGCTTTGCGATTCATTACGTTCATGAGCTACTGTTGGATTACTATCTCCGTCATTGTCTACCTTACGGCTGTTGAATATTATTTCATGAGAGATATCGTTATCTTGTCTAACATGTTAAGACTGTTGTCTATTTCTACAAAATTTCTACAAAATTCTATTAGGTATTGCAAAAACTTACTGCTTGCCAAGTCTTCCAGTTCTTTGCGACAAACCCGCATGAAGTTCATGCTGTCTATCCAGCATAGCATCAGCTTCGCTTTGTACATCAAAACCATTTAATTTATCAGGTTTAAAGACAAACTTTTTCGTTTGATAATTTGTGATAGTGTTAAAAATAACATCTAAGCACCGAGGCATGATACCAGCATCCTGTGATTCCCCAGTCATCGTATATGTTTTTCCACTACCTGTCACACCGTAAGTAAATAGGAGACCGTTTCTCCCATGAATAAGATTTTCAACCAAAGGAAGAGCAACTGTTTTAAATATCTCCCTCTGCGTCACATCAGATGTAAATACGTGACTGAATGTTGTTTGTATCTCTTTGCTAGTTGTAGTACGAAAGTTAGCCGCTGATTCCGGAGGTGTTATCACTACCGTCGTGTCAGATGTGACTCTCATACACGATACATCCATTAGAGATTGCATGGGTCGTAAACGACAATAAACTTGCACAGGATCTTTAGATATCATATTTGATCCTTTCATCCGACTTGCCTTCCGAGCAGGAGTCTTTGAACGTCTGGAACATTTGTATGGAGAATACATTTACTTTTCGGTCCATCTCGATCTCTTAACATTCATAAGCGTATTCTTGAACATCTAGTAAGACGATCCATCGAATGATATTTGATTTTACATTTTATGATACTTACGCAGACTTCATTATTATACAAATCAATCCGCTTTTAATGCCAATTAAGAGATTACTGCAATAATTGTGAGAACGGGCCCTCGTTCTTCAATAACAGTTACCACGCGCGTAAAGACCGTAAAAGATCGTTACAATCTTTCAAATTGAAGTTTAGTATAGACAAACACACACACATTTAACATACAGTGCTACCAATTTCTCTAAAGGCTGGTTCTACAATAAGTCTAGTAAGTCTTAAGCCGTAAGAAATTGACCAATCACAGTCAAATATAAAGATGCAATCTCATGCGAGCGAAGAAAAGCTAGCGTTTATCCCCACTCCACCGCAAAACAAAGCAGTGTTAAAACCATAGATATATTACATATAGATAGAGCTTTGTACCATTTTTGCTATAGTGCAACACGTGCCAAGATAAATGACGGATTTTCCTCCTTCGCGCATGCGCATTCGTATATTTATCTCGGCGGACGCGCATCGAATACAGCACTTTTACATAAAATTAGGTTATATCCTTGGCTGTCATGGATAAACAGAAGATAAATGCGCGATTGCACATGCGCGAGGGAGGAAAAGATAATTTTATCTTGGCACGCAGTAAGATTCACAAAACTCTATCTATATGTAATATATCTATGGTTAAAACGCTGCTTCGCTTTCGCCTCCTATTGGCTGCGTTCTGATATTCACTGCCAGTACTGAAAATCTTTAGTTCGCGTCACATACACTATAGATTTTCAGTACTAGCGGTAAGCGGGAAACACAAACTTTTGCATAATGCATAATACATATGCATAAGAAATTTGATTGGTCGAATTCCTTATGCACATGCAAACGGACCAATCAAATTTCTTATGCATATGCGTTATGCGTTATGCAATGGTCTGTGCTCAGGCCTGTAAATATCGGAACGCAGCCTATGGGCCTGAGCACAGACCATTGCATAACGCATAACGCATATGCATAAGAAATTTGATTGGTCCGTTAGCATGTGCATAAGGAATTCGACCAATCGAATTTCTTATGCATATGTATTATGCATTATGCAAAAGTCTGTGTTTCCCGCTTAAATCTTGGTGTAATAATTTTGTAAAAATAAAAATGAATGATAGTAGTCAGTACATAGAACAATACAGACGTATAGTGGGAATTACAGTTGCAGCAGAAGTAAGAAGACGATGCATAGCTATAGCTATGATGCTTTCGTTGGAAAAAAAACCAAATATAAAAAAAAGTTTTGGGTAGCACCCATTTTCCAAAATCGAAATGAACACAGTTTTTTTTTGCATCATTTCCGAAGTTAATATTGAAAGACATACGATTCCACAATTATTTTTATTTTTTTTTTTTTTTTGACTTTAAATTGATTCAATAAAGAATGCTTTTCATTGTTATCACCATCATCACTGTCAAACATATCTCTCTTTGTCTTGTTTTTCGGTTTTAGTTGTTGTCCTTCATCAACGTCATCAAATATAATTTTCTTATTGCTTTTGGTATTATCCTGAGAAAATAATAACCATATAAATTTTATATACATATAAATTATATCATTAAAAAATATAATACAACACAAATAAACTTACCAAATTATTTAATGCCTGCTGTATGAGTTGTCCTTTTGCTTTAAACATCTGTTTTTTCTCCTTCAAGAAACGTAAGCATTTCTTTTCAGATTCAGTAATTAACATAATCTAAAAAATAAATCAATATAATATAAATGAAGAACAATTTAACCTTTAAAGTATGTTTGTTATTATATTATATGTACATATACTAACATTGTTTGTATTTTTTGGCACTGTAAAAAGAGAGACTTTTCAGCCATAATTCTTAAATATTTAATTAATATATCTTAACTTTATTACCTTGATTTATAACCCCACTTTGATCTCAATGTTGTTTCGCTACATACAGCGATTTTCGACAGAGGTGACTAAAGGTGCAATTTCACGTAGCGTCAAAACGCTAGCGGCTCTCCCCACTTTGGCGCCCTTGGTCGACGCGTCGTTTTGCCGCTTGAAGTTCGGAGAGGCTCAACTCGAGCGAAAAATAGACGTGTTTGAATCGGTTCAGTTGTATCAACAATTTCAAAAAATTAATATGTTAAATTTTAACATTTACAAACCTTAATGTTATTATCAAACGTTCTTTCGGTTGTATGGGCTCTCGAATAACATTTTCTTTTATCAATAGCGATCCAACAATAGATAACAATTCCTCCAATTGTGTTGCGGACATTCGGAAATAATTGTGGAATCGTACTCCATTCTCTATGGTCAGTTTAGGAATTGACACATAATAAAAACTGTGCTCTGGACGATCCTTTAGATATGGTGCTACCCAGTATTGCTTCTTCTTGTACGGTTTCTTTTCATTTTCTTGTAATTTTCGCATAATTGCACACAACACCAGTATTCGTCGTTTCTTAGGCCGGTATTCATAGTTGGGTCTTATATTTAAGATTGTCTTAAGTTTATCTTTAGATGCTGTACGAATCAGTTTATTGTGTACGGAGTATCTGAAGATAAACTTAAGATGATCTTAATTATAAGATCCGACTATGAATACCGGTCATAATCTCTTTAGCTGTTACTGACGGCAATGTATTTTGTAAGGTTGACGATAAAATACTGTTCGGACAGTTTAAACGCACTTTGACACGCATCCTTATTGTCAGTTTTATACACGAATCTATTAAATCTATAGAAAAAATTTAAAAAATACAAAAAATACAAATCCAGCGGCCAGCGATTTGTCGCTCCATGAAAATGTAGCGGGAGTTTAGCGGCTGGCGTTTTGTCGACAACTCTATTGAGGGGAAATGTATCACAGAGTGGGGAGAGCCGCTAGCGTTTTGACGCTGCGTGAAATTGCACCTTAAGATGGCTGTATTCAGCGAAGAAACGCTGAAAGTTCGACTAAAAAAACAAGAGAGAAAGAGAGAGACGAGAGAAAGATAGATTGAGCTAGAAAAAGTGATCAGTAATGGCTGCCGCCCGATTTCCCCTTTCCCCGTTGGCGCGGATCCCCTCGCCCATAAACCTACTTTACTCCATCCATATATTCTTAGATCCATGTATATGATGACCTTAAAGGCCATCGCACACAACTTCCATAACTGTAAGCATAAGACGTAACGTAAGAATTAGCCAATGAATGAACGTATAGACCAATGGAACCTTGACCTATACGCTCATTCATTGGCTAATTCTTACGTTACGTCTTATGCTTACAGTTATGGAAGTTGTGTGCGATGGCCTTTACACGGCCTTTCTAACGTCAGTAACATCGATGTTGGGTGCGTTACGTTATGCACTGCAAGTACTGTCGCTATGACGTCACAGAAATGTACTGCAGATGTCGTTCCATTTTAATTTTGTACACTTTCAAACTGCTACAAGGTTATAAAAAAGAACGTATCACACTTTCTGCACATATTTGTTGACGTTTCAAAAATAAGTGAGATGACTAATATAAATAAAAATATAATGCATTAATTGAAACTACATTAATTGAAATTATTGATGAAACTAAAACAAGTGACAGTGATTCAGATGCAGAGATTTTAAAAGAATTAATTGTGCAATCTCGGATAAAATGCCCAGAATAAAATGCAAAAATTATGTAGAAAACATTGTCTCATCATATTCAGATGTGGATTGCTATGCTTTTTCAGCTTCTTCTATGGTAACTTGTATGTTATAAATCTTATTTTCTTTTGCATCAAACAAGGTAACATTATATAAAGGAGCAGCCATCTTCACTACTGTGAGTGTTTTACCAGTTTACCTCGTTGATTGCAGTAGCCGCAACAGGAAATACGTCAAAATCAATGACGTCATATACTTCAAGGCAGCACTGCCATAGTACTGCTACCTATTTCGGAACGCTATTCATAGTACTGACAGTACTTGTAGTGCATAACGGAACGCACCCGTTATAACTTCGGTGTTAAATCAAGCCACGTAAACATCATTGATAATTGAACTGAATGATGATACGACACTATGATTTTTTAAATAATTGATTGGCATTATTGGTATAACGTGAAATCTAAACAAATTCCTATACAACTTGAAATTGTTATATTTATGTCAAAATATAAAAAGCAAGATAAATGTCTATAGGATATGAGCAATTGGATTTTATACAATACTCAACATGATATTGAAAACGACACTAATATAGCAATAAGTAAATATTCTTCTGTCACAGTCTAAAAAGAAAAATGATGTTATCTTTTCTAATCACATTTTGTTTCGTCTTCCATGACGTCTGAAAATAGTGTAGCACGCAACTGAAAAGAAAAATAACAAATAAAAATTGATAACGTATAAATATGTACAAATAAAAATGTAGACATATAGATATATACATTAGAATGTATAACACGATACATACAATATAATAATATATATGACAACTTACATTCTGTTTATCTTTATTCTGACATTGTTCCGAATCACAACTACAGTTACTGCAAGTAACGCCATTCTTACGACATGTGCATATCCGCGTAGCACATTTTGTTTTACAAGCGCATTTTATCGGGTTCTCATTGGGTTCCATTGTAAAGGTCAATCGTTGAATTGAAAGTTTTGATTTACTCTAAAGAATATAATTACAAAAAAAATTACAATAATTTTATGCAGTTATATAGCTTTTTACGTTTTCACACTTACACACTTGATAATCGAAACTTTATGTAAAAATAGAAGAGTGCCATAAAATACTTGCAACGTTTAGTAACACTTATCGTTAAGATTAAGACACAATTTCTGTAACACAAAATTACCTGCAACTTTTGTATGCGACTATAAAGTGGTGTTTTTTTCCAATCTGGATCTTTATCAACATCATCCTCTATCATTGAACTATCATCGTGCGATAAGTAAACATTCTCGTCGATTATTTCTATTTTATCTTCCCTTTTTCTTTTCTTAGACAATGATTTTATATTTTTATTCAAATTAGTCTCTGTCAAAACCTAAAATGCATATTAACGATAAACTTATCCTTTTCAGTATTCACAGAACTCGCAGTTTGTGTCTGACATTATTTTACATAAAACTCTTTATTTAATTACCTGTCTTTCAGATTTTGTCAAAGTTTCAACATCGCCGGAGGACGTATCAGACGTATCTTGCGGACGAGATGTTTTATTTATTCTCTCTCGTTTTTCATATTCTTCTAGTCGCGCTTCTAAATTTTGATACTTTTCCTAAAATGTCATAATAAATTATATTATAAATTTGTGAAATTAACTTAATCGAGTGTATTTTGTATATTAATATATAAAAATTTTTCTATAATGATACACGTATATACTAACTTTTAATTCGTCATATTTGTAACATTGTTGCTTTCTGTCTTGTGCAACTATATGAAATGCCGTTTCAAATGCTGCCTTGGCATCTGCTATTGTACGTATTATATTCCATCTGCTGTTTGTTCTAGTTTCTAAAGAAAAGAATGAAATTACTTTATTCATTTTACATAAAAATAAAACGAAAAAGTTCGCTATGGCTCCTTAGATATAAAATCATAAAATAAAACAAGCCTTTTTTAGAGCCAAAAAACATATGTATATATATCAGTTAGTCAAGTAAATTACAGTCAGTGCATAAAAAACGATTCGCAATAAACTTATACATACGTTAGACGTGTTTCGGCTCACTGAGCCCTCTTCAGTAACGCAAATTTGAAAATTAAATTATATATATATCCGCGATGCGGAAAACATAGAACTCATAGAAGACATAGCTCGTTGTCACCGATGTTGGTGTGATCATGTGTCTTGGAGAGCTGGTGTCCCTGACTCCCTCGAATTGGTAATGTCCGTGGAGTGATGACCAAAGACCATGCTGTATGATGAAGAGAGAAGCAAAAATGTATTGTCGGAAGTTTAATTTATTAAAGTCATGAAATCTTAAGTTGTTCGTACTAGTTATTCTTGTATTTGATGGTGGGTTTTAATGTAAAGTCATTAATATTTAAATTTTTAGCCGTTACCTGTTTTTGCTTCTCTCCGTCTCATCACATGATTTTTCATATCTTAACGTTTTAGTCGGACGCGATACATGTGTATAGATATGTTACCAATATCAAGAACGAACTAAGTATGAAGATCAGAATGATCGTCACTAAAAACGTGTATATAATAACAAAAGATAAGGAAGGGAAAGCACTAACCAGTAGTGTATTATCATCTATGTATTTGAAAAATGTATGTCATAGGTATTTTTATATTATTGTTTAGCAAGTTTTGAAATAATATCAAAGTAAATCTCATTTAATTGTTCCGAGTCTTTTTGTAAATTAATGCTTGCTTTCTGAGATTTAATGTGGATCATTTCGGATATTAATCGTTTTGGATAGTTGTATTCTGTATCTAAAATTCTGACATCTTCCCAGTCGAATGAATGATTATATTTTAACATGTGTTCAGTAACTACCGAGTGTTTTGCTGGATCAAGTTTCACATTATATCTATGCTCCTTCAATCTTGTCAAAAGTTGCCTTTTGGTCTGTCCAACGTAGGATGCATCACAATCTTTACATTGGATCTTATAGATGACGTTGTTCTTTTTGAATTTTTCGGTTCTGTCTTTTTGTACTTTAATAAATCTGTTCAACTTATTAATGCATCTTAATCCAAGGCTTATGTCGGAATTTTTAATTTGAGTAGCTATTTTGTTAGTAATATTTCTTATGTGTGGTAGGACTAAATATTGTTTTTGGTTGTTGGTATTTGAGTTTTCTGGTTGTTCTATTTCTCTGTTATTTAGATTATTAACATGTTTATTAATTCTTCTTTGTATGCGATTAAATATTAAATTAAGAGGGTACCCATTGTTTAACAGTAAATTAATGCACAGATTCATGTTCTTTTCTTGAAATTTAGGATGTGCCAATAATATTGCTTTGTCTATTAGGTTGTACATAGTGCCTATTTTATGGTTTAATGGGTGATCCGAAAAGTAAGTAAAAGAGAGAAATCTGCCTGAAAATGTATTTTTTTGGAACCAATCTATATATATCTTGTTGTCTTGTAAGATTATGTTGAGATCTAAAAAGCTAATCTTATCATTGATACAAGATTCCGTGGTGAACTTCAATCTGTTGTGGTAGTTGTTAAAACTATCTTGTATGTGTTGAACTTTTTTTTTGGGTGCACACATAATAATGTCGTCTACATATCTGAAGTAGAATTTATAAGAGAAGTTGAAGGAGTTAAGAATTTGTTGTTCCAAATCTTGCAAGACAATATCTGCTAGTGTAGGGGAGAGAGGTGAGCCCATAGGTTATGTACCATAACATTGTTTATGTATTTTGTTGTTAAATGTAAAATACGTTGACTTCATTATGAATTTGATTGTATTTATGAATTCAGTTTTTGGAATTTTTGTGTGGGTTTCAATGTGGACCCACCTTTTCAACGGACTGTCAATGGCTAATTCTAACGGTATATTAGTGAACAAAGAGATGACGTCCAACGAGAATAATGTTTCAGAGTTTGATATGGTCAGCCCTGAGAGATTGTTGTAAATTTTTTTGCTATTGATAGTGCTACTTTTGGCCTTTGGAATGCTGTTCATAATTATTTGTTGTAGGTATGTGCCTATGTTATGTAATGCAGTGTTGATTGAGGAAACTATTATTCTGAAGCTTAATTTTTCTTTATGTATTTTCGGGAGTCCATATGCTTTAGGTAAAAGTGAGTCGCTCGACCTTAATCTGTAAAATTCTGGTTTTTTGATATATTCCTTCTCGGACCATTTTTTGACAATGTTGTTCAATGTTTTTTCTATGCTACTGATTGGATTCTTTTTGACGGTGACATAGGTACTTTTGTCATCCAGGATTTTTTCTATTTCTAATGTATAAAATTCTTTATTTAGTGCTACTGTAACGTTTCCTTTATCAGCTCGGGTAAAAATGATTTCAGGGTGACTAATGGTGAATTGAATAGTGGACCTGTATAGTGATTCTATTTGTTTTTCTGTTCCATCCTTATTGTCATTGTTCTGTATGAAATTATGTATTGCCGGTAGAAAAAAATTTCTGATAGATGTTAAATTTACTGAGGTGTTGATATTGTTATTATTTTTTTCCAAATCCTTTATGAGGTTGTAAATAGCGTTTCTTTTATTGAATTTGATAGGCAGACAAAATTCACTGCCCATTTGTAATAACCTTGTCACCTTGTTTGGAATTTCCGTATCAGTTAAATTATGGAACCATTTGTTATTGATGGACTCTAAGGGATTCTTTTTTATTTCTTTAAAACATTGTGGATCTATGTTTATGGAGATAGAGTTTCCATTGTCATATTCAGGTATCTTCTTACTCATTCCAATCAGTCTACCTCTATTATCAATTTGGCAGGAATACGAAATAGGCTTTATTCTTTTTATTATGCGATCCTCTTTCATTTTGATTAACCATGCTGCTTTCTTTTCATGATTGAGATCTAGTCTATTTTTATATTGTGAAAAAGGTTTAAAGAAGTGTTTTATTATGTTGTTTAAGTGTTCATGGGAAATGGAGTTCGATAACTCTAAGGAGATTGTTACCAAGTTCTTTTGCAATTTCACTATTCCTGTATAAAGATCTTCGATCTCTGTGTTCAAAATAGCTCTTTTGAACCTGTGCCTTAATTTGGAAAATTTATGGTTATTCTTTGGTTTATGCCAGTATAAAGAAATTTTGTCAACGTTTTTTAAATACCTATGACATACATTTTTCAAATACATAGATGATAATACACTACTGGTTAGTGCTTCCCCTTTCTTATCTTTTGTTATTACGTACACGTTTTTATCATTCTGATCTTCATACTTAGTTCGTTCTTGATATTGGTAACATATCTATACACATGTATCGCGTCCGACTAAAACGTTAAGATATGAAAAATCATGTGATGAGACGGAGAGAAGCAAAAACAGGTAACGGCTAAAAATTTAAATATTAATGACTTTACATTAAAACCCACCATCAAATACAAGAATAACTAGTACGAACAACTTAAGATTTCATGACTTTCTTTAAATCTCCGACAATACATTTTTGCTTCTCTCTTCATCATACAGCGTGGTCTTTGGTCATCACTCCACGGACATTACCAATTCGAGGGAGTCAGGGACACCAGCTCTCCAAGACACATGATCACACCAACATCGGTGACAACGAGCTATGTTTTCTATGAGTCCTATGTTCTCCGCATCGCGGATATAATTTAATTTTCAAATTTGCGTTACTGAAGAGGGCTCAGTGAGCCGAAACGCGTCTAACGTATGTATAAGTTTATTGCGAATCGTTTTATGCACTGACTAATTTACTTGACTAACTGATATATACATATGTTTTTTGGCTCTAAAAAAAGGCTTGTTTTATTTTATGACTTTATTTATTGATGGAATGCCACGGTTCGCTATTTCTATGTCCAGTAAAGTTACTAAAATAATTTCAAATATTTTACCTTGATCTGACTCGAGAATCTTTTGTTGTAGATCTGCAATTTGTGCGTTACGCAGCTCTATGAATTCGGTAATAGTCACAAGTTCCTCTTCATCTGGATCGCTAGTTTTTTTAAATTGCTCTAATTGATGTACCAAGGAAGCTCTATCTTGCATTAGTTTTTCAAGAGAATAATCTGCTTCTATGGTGGCCATTAATACTTCCAATTCTTGAGCCATCCAAGTTTTCACCTCCTCTTTGTTATTAACCTTCCTTTCCTGTCGCTGCATCGCCTTTTTCTGCATCTCTAATGCACCCTGTACAGAAATCGCCTAGCTTAATAGAAACTTAATGACAGAGAAACTAAATTCTAACAAGCTGTCTTCTAATAAGCAAGCCATTTGTTAGATATTGTCGACAAAGAAACGTACCTTTAATCTTTTGTTAACTGCAAAAGCCTCCTCCATTTTTCTCTTAAAGACATTCTCCTGTTTGTTGTATTCTATTTTCATGCGTACCATCTCGTAAGCACGCTTACGATCCTGTGTTCTTAATTTATTGATTTCTTTCTCCTTGGATTGTTTCCACTTAGTAAAATTATTTGCATCATTGCGCATCTGCCTGATGAGCTTGACTCGAGTTTCCTTTAACGATTGTATCTCATTGGCAAGAGTTTTAATCCTTTGATCCTGTTTCTCCTTCCCCTTGATTATCTTGTTCTGTTCCATGCACTTGCGCGTTAATTCTGCTATTTTTTTTTCCAATTCTTGTACCTTTTTACGACGCGTCTCAGCCAACCTATGCAAAAAATATTTTAAATAGGATAAAGAATTAAAGTCATCAATTATATCAACACCTTACTTGGAGCTGACGTTGTGCGCATGTACCGCTTGTAAATGTTCTTCTTTTTCCGCATATAACCGCTTGATTTCTTGTTCCATCTCCACGACATTTCTACGACTTTCCGCAGTTTGTTGCGTAACACTTTTTAAGAGTTCCGATACAAGACTTTCTTTCAGTGCTAGTTCCTTATTAATATTTTGGACCTCGTTATTTCGCTCCGCTTGCCGTAACGTGTGCTCCTCTTCCTTTTTGTCAAAGTAATCCAAACTGTCTTCAACATTATTTGATTCCTCTGCACGTACACATTCTTCCTCTACTGTGTGCATGATGCAATTTTTGGAATTGGATATCTCATGATTTATAAGATCTTCAGATGCTTTCCTTTCGTCATTTTGAATATCTGCGTGCGTGTAAAATAAAGAGTTACAGATTCTAAAGATTATAGATTGTGACTAAATATTTGACATGATTTAAGATAATGCAACGTTCACATAGTAAAGTTCTCACCCAGCATCTTTTCGTATATTGCTTTTAATTTATTACGCTTTTCGTCATCGATTTCATGACAAGTATTGAAATCTTGTAAAACTTGTTTAAATTCATCCAATAATAACGTCATAGCGAGTCTGATTTTTTCCCGAGCTTGTTCGGCCATTTCCGCTCGTTCGTGCATAACTACGATTTCTCCTAAATTCGAATTCAACTTTTCCGTCATGTCTCTGAACTTGTGCTGTAATACGCGGTATTTCTCCTCGAGCTCTTCGTGCTCCTTGGGACACATTATGCCAAGTTCCTGATTCATAAGGGCTAGGCGTAGTTCCTGAACCAATTTATTTAATCGATTGATCTCTGCTACTTTTGGATCTTGGTTTACGATTGGTTTGTTCTTTATTTTGCGCGCACGATCCGCATATCTCAATGTACTAAGAGTTTCATCCAAGTTATAATCTGCAAATAGATTTTTCATAATGTTGAAATACAAGTAGCAGTTCTGATTAGCAGTTAGATGAATGTAGGAACTAACAACATGCGAATACCAACCGGCGGGACTGACACAGGCAACCATAAGAGTCATGGAATTACCACCTAAGGAATCTTGTAACAATCTCGTAAGTTTACTATCTCTGTATCCGATATAAGTTCCAGAGGTACCATCACCGAGTTGCGAGATAACATTGCCCAAAGCCAGTAGTCCCTTGTTTATATTCACTCCTTCTTTGAATCGTTCGCCAGTAGCTTGAGTTTTTTTACTACGTTCGGATCCCGCTAAATCAACTAAGTGAAATTTTGCCACTGTTGCTGTATTCCTTGAAAAACGCAATTATCTCACTCAACTTTGCAAGATAGAACAGTAAATGACAGGATAAAAAACAGTGGTAGGAATTATCAGAAGTCGAAAATTACTTACGGATCATCTTTCTTTTGCTGGCGTATACATAATGTAAATATTGCGTGACTGCGACTGCTATATGCGTTCATTGCAGTCGCCCCTGTTACACGACCCATGGAACCTTGGATCAAACACTCTAACGTCTCTTGAGCATTCGCAACTTGTTTCTCTGTTACACCGACAATCCTTATACTTTTTCCATCCTCTCTAATATCTACGATAGATTGGCTTTTCTGTTTGTCAGATAAAAGATCGTACAATTGTTCTTGATACAGTTCCATGAATGAGACTGCAATTTTAAAGCTCCAGTCTTCCTTAGATTCAATTGTTTCAAATATATCATATATAACTCTCGGTATAATACCCTTCTCTCCAACACCTGTATAATTGGTACCCATAGAATGGGTTTTGCCACTTCCAGTTTGACCGTATGCCAATATCGTAACGTTATAGCCTTATAATGAAAGATTATTACTTATCTTTAATATAATATATTAAATATTTAGTTAATATGATATATATTAAATATATAATAATGTCATCTAAAAAGTAGAGTTTACAGAAGTTTACAGAGACTTGCAAAGTGAGGGAGATTTACCTTGAAAAGTATTATCTACGAGTCGTTTAATCGCTGTATTATAAAAATCCTCCTGTCCAATATGAGGAGGAAATACATAATTGTAAGTAAACGCTTTGTCAGTATTGTGTATATGAACTTGTGGTTCTCCAGGTACAGTGTCTAAGCACACTTGGCATCCTTTCTCTAGCTCGCTTTCTACTAATGGACGGATACGTAGAGCAACACGAACAGTATCGTCACACATCTGTAATAACAACGTTACATTAAATATACATTAGATATTAGAGACATAGTATAGCTTCTTATCATTATCATTCCTATCGCTATTTAGCCATATTAGTTGCATTTAACTATGTTTGTCACAGCATTTGTCACATTTTGCTATAGTATGTCATCAGATATCTAAGCCATATTTAACTCAAATTGAAATTGTATAATTTTATTTGTATAGTTTACTTGATGTACAACTTCAAATGTCTCTAAATAAGTCTCTCTCATCCAGGAATCCTAGTTCATACGACCATTGTTTGTAATAAATAAAACTCGTTGGTAAGAAAAAAAAGAAAAATAAATCATGTGGATATTGTGGGACAGAAATATTCATTATTACCATTATTATCATTATTATTGTTATGTTGTTGTTATTATTGCTGTGACATACATCGTCTTTCGAAAAGGAAACATTGCAGTGATAATACAAAGGAATAAAAAATGAAGATGATTACTATATCCTTTTTAAAAAAAAGAAAGATTGTTGTATGAATTTTGTTATCGTTGAACTGCAACATACTCTGCACATTTACTCGAAATGTTGTGTATTAGAGAATCGTTCGTATTTACCTTTGATGTAACGTATTCTAAGAAACTTCTACGGAACTTGCGCGAAGACTCGTACATACGCACAAACGCCCGCACATAGGACACAACTCCTAACTGTTACAGATTGTTGACACGGGTACACATGCAAAGCACAGAAACACGTTAAACTTAAAACGATTTCAAATTTACTCGACACAACGAAGAAGGGGTACGTAACTAGGGGAACGATCGTTCGTAACCAAT
>CABEGB010001518.1:0-68033 GCA_901521435.1 Crematogaster levior
TTTCTCACGAGTGAAATTCGTTAAGAATTAAGTATCTTCTCTATCTTGTATGATTTTTAACTGTGTATCGTAGACCGAATAAATTTAATGCGAAAGAAATAAAAAATAATTTTTTTAATATTAAAAAAAATGAGATTTTTTAATATTTTGCAAATCATTCACATTTTGCAATTTTTAACTGTTTTTTTTTAATAAGCTGTCAATTTTGTTTATTTGTTTACGATACCCGTGATAATTATTGGATGATTTATGTCACAATGTAATTAAAAATTATTTATGTTGAACAATAATGGGAAAAAAAAATATATTTATATATATGTTCTATTGTGTCAATATACATTTGATTACTATTGCACATATAACAAATCATGTACCTGATTCTTTTAATTATATAATTATATATTATTGTATAAAAATATTCTAAATATAATAACATCTAGTATTAAACTGAAAAACTTGGCCTTAAGTGAGTTATCGAATGTAATTTCCGGTGTTCCATGTAAGAAATAAATCGTTGACGAATTGGCTCGCTCGAAACCATCGCCACTCTAGAGAATATCTGCTAATCTTAGGCGAAAGCAAGGCTATTCAAGCTCGAGATCGTAGAATAGAATGGCAAGCCGGGAGCTTTTTACTTGTCTGCAATCTGTGGAATGCTAGGAATTATAGTGCCTCCGTGAATGTGTGTCTATATCCAGAATGAAAGTTTCGGGATGATACGATAAAGCCACTGCAATAAAATTTTAGCTCCTGTAACATTGTCTAGCCCCGAAAACTTCCTAAATGACGTTCCCTCGATTCAGACTGATATAATACATAAAATTTAACTTTTTTTTGTTATTTCTAATAAAGTATCTTGTTAGTATTTTATAAGAGAATATAAATGTATATATACATTTATTATACAGCCATATAAGTGATATATATATAATAATATATGTAATAGTTTAAATATAGTAATTTTAAAAAACTCATATACGTATATGCGCGCGCGCACAAACACACACACACACACCATTTATTTTAATTAAAGAATTCGTTTTTTTGTTTTAAACTTGTATCTTAAAAAAATGAAGCGTGCGTTACAAAGTAATGGAAATATTTTCTTTATTTGAGCTTTGTAAAACGAATAAATATTTAAATAAAAAATTTTTAGTTATAAAAAATTGTTAGTAAATTGTTAGTAAATAAACATTTTACTTGAATTTTTTTTAAATGTGAATTTTAGTTGTTTTGCCGCTTTTTAACGGCCTAGGTAAACTGATTCTAATGATGTTGCAGAGGAAGAACCGTTGGAGAACAACAGAATGAGTCTGTCGATTTCTTCTCGAGGCACCTCCGTGGTCTCCAGCACACGAGCCACGCCGTCATCAACCGGATTGAACTCTGTTCAGCTGACTGCGCTCCATTCCGTGTCGCAGCAGCAGCAGCATCATCATCATCATCATCATCACCATCCTCATCATCAGCATTCACAACAGCAACAACAGCCGCAGCAGCAACATCATCAGCAACAGCAGCAACATCACCATCATAGTGATCATAATAACACACACAATCATTATATGGAGAATCACAATCCGAATCAATCCCAGCAAACGGGTAATCTCGTTGTTGACGTTGAAACGAACCACGACAATAAGAAACATCGATCTGGGTAAGCTTGCCTAATTTTTCTATTTTTCTTTACTTTATTTTTGCGTCCTCTCAATTCTTCTAGACATTATAAATCTAGATTATTTTCCATGACAACATTTGTAATTTATACAACAAATATTCTAAGTAATGTTCGTAACTTTCTTTAAAAATAATATTATATAACTTAAAAATAATATTATATAAACAAAGGACAAAAATGGACGAAGCCAGATGACAGTGCTACTGATATATAATTATGTATATGAAAAAATTGTACAATAACAACAAAACGTTTCGACTTGAAATAAAGTTATCTTCAGTATCGGTAATAATTAAAATTCAACGGTAATATCATTGTCAGCCGGATATGATCTTGAGAGCGCATATAATTCGCTAAACGTGGCGAATTTGTAATTTTGCTATCAAGCAATTCTATTTTTAACTGCATCGCGAGCTAATTTGGTTTTACAATACTAAACTAAGAACTGAGTCAACAATTAAAGATCAAGGAGAAGGCTTTATTAATCTATTTGTTGTGTTATGCTTTATTAATGCTCATTTTCACCAATGTAAATTAACTCTAATCTCGACTTTATCTTTTTCTAATTTTATAACTAGAAGAAGATAAAATGTGAGTTAAGGTATTTTTCGTGTACCGTATCATACCAATAAATCAATGCGCCTTGCTGAAAGTAATGTTTTTTAAATTATACACAAACATTAACGAAAATATATTTGAATTTCTATTCTTATATTGTGTAAACGAAAAAAAATTATTTGAATTGTTTATTAACACTTTTTTTGTCATTTCAATTTTTGATTTTGACTAATATCATACGGCCCTGTCAGCATACATTCACATTGAGTGCATATGAATAACCGCACGTACATCAAACACTAGCATAGTTTTTAATTTTTTCCTCGACAACGGCACGTCAGAATACTTTTATTTTTTTACAAAAATAATCATTACATTCTCATTTATTATTGTGAATTTTTAACAAACAATCGTAAGAATCGTTTTTCAGTTATTACGGAAAAACGAATTGTTAACAGTTTACCATTGGTTTAGATAGGAAATTAACCCTTGGCTGGTAGACTATTTTTTGGCACCTTTATATGGTAGACATGGGTCTTTCACGTCCGACGCTTTAAAAAGTACTTGAAAGTGCTAAAAAAAATCTGAAAAAATTCATGGTGCTTCTTTAACTATCCTAGTATAAGGATCAATCGCTATATTGATGATTTATTAATTTGTTTAAACAATATATTTGTTTAAACAAATAAAAATGTGGAAAATGTACTGTTTTATTTAAAAAATCATAACTTTTGATCAAATTAATATTTTTAAAAATTTCAAAAAGGAAATTAAAGCTTAAGAATAGTACTTTCAAGAAAAAAATATTGCAAATATGTACCAATTAAATAAATGCTTAAGTTTTCAACATGAAAATCGCGTTTTTTCGAAGTACGTAAAAAGGTATTATTTACAATAAAATAGACATAATTTCATTTTTTACTCAATTTTATTCACACAAATTATCATAGACATTGTCTATTTTTACCAAAAACAAGAAAAAATACAAAAATAAGAAAATACAAAAATTATAAGGCCAAATTATAAACAATCACGGCATGTAGAGTACCTGTGCTCTTCGCATACAGGCTTATGGCACTTAACGCAACACATATTAGTTTTTTGTCTTTCTTGACGTCACAAAAGGCGCAACACTTTCTTTTTTCCAATTTCTGGGGCCCAATGTACTTTACTCACCTTGTACTTTTGGCACCTTTAACTGGTAGACATGGGTCGTTCGTGCCTTTTCCAAATTTTGACTGGCTCATACAGAAGCTGTTCGCACAATAAACCATCGGCATTTGGGGAGTTAGTAGTATACTAGTATACAATTTTTTTCAGCATAGTTTTGCCCCGCCCCTTACCCCCCCTCCCGAGCTAGCAAAGGAAAAAAGTTTCGACAAGGCACGAACGACCCATGTCTACCAGCCGAGGGTTAAGTAAACATTGACTGTTAATAACTCAGAAACTAGACGTCAGATCGATTTCGTGCATAAAGAAAAGTTGTAGGTTTTGTTGTTATCTACAATTTAAGGTGGATTCACTTACGGTACCCTCATGAAGGATTCATTTGAAACTTTGATAGGATGAAGGGATAGGCGGTAGAAATGAATGCTGAAAATTTCAGGGCAGGGTCATTAACCTAAATAAAGAGTAATCAATCGATGAAAATCAACATTTAACACGGCATTACATAAGAGTTATATTTATAACGGTGGTCATTAGTGACTATAATTGGTTATAAGACAGATATCATCGGAAAAGAGTTATGATATAGAATTTGATCTGCTGAACATTATTTCGTCGAGAAAATCGCATGTTATCGACCTTACAAAAAAAGATATTCAGTTGCAAATAGTAAATGTGATCGTATTACATAACACACAAGATGCAATTTGATAACACTCCTCTACGATTTCCATTATCTCGTCAGATTTAAAATCTATATTCGGATAAATAAAAAATAAATAAATAAATAATAAAAAAATTTTTTGTAGCGTTTTTTGCTATAATCAGATATTGGGTCTTTTATTATCTAAATAACATGAATGCAATAGTTTTCCGACTAAGATTCTCTTTCTACGATGAAAAAACTGAGAACCCTATTGCGGGCCCCCGCTAGGTACGGCCCGCCACGATGAATCCACCTTAAGCACTATTCTTAAAAAACCCTAAGAAAAGTAATTTCACACGAGAAATACCTTAAACCGAGATTAGAGAGTTAATCTACATTGGAAATAGGTATAGTGCTGTTACATTCGTCTAAGATGCAATAATATCTATGATGGACAGTATGAACTATGGACATGCTTACAACGACACTGACACATCGCGAGTCGATACATCAGCCTGTTGCTTCGCGCGTTCTCGCCTCGCTTTCTCTCCTTGCCACTCCTCCGTATACGAACCGACGCCGACGCCGTCGTCGATATTACAGTTGACTATATCTCTTTACACGTGCACATGTTCAGGGTGAATGGCACGCGCACAACGCGTCACTTGGCATTATATCGCACGACGATAATGCGTGGTGTTATGCGATCGCATAAACCACGTAGAAAAGCATAACTGCAATATCACTGAAACGCGACAAGGTTAAATTCATAAATATAGGAGATTGAGAGGGAGAAAAAGAATTAATTAAATAGTTTACTTATTCCGATGTATTGTTTTATGATTGTATCTTCTCCTTATAGAACATGCGTGATTCGATCCGGTACCAGAGAAGTACACAACAAGCTGGAAAAGAATCGAAGGGCACATCTGAAGGAGTGTTTTGAACTTTTAAAGAGGCAGCTACCGTCGCAAGACGAAAAAAAGTCTTCGAATCTCTCTATTCTCCATGCAGCGAACAAGTACATACAGGCAAGTTGCAGTAAAATGAAAGGATATTTAGTAAAGAACAGAAATCCACTTCTAGATAAGAGCAAATCTTTTTATTCGTGTGTTGCGAGTTTATCAAAAAGAGATTTTGAGAGAGAGAGAGAGAGAGAGAGAGAGAGAGAGAGAGAGAGAGAGAGAGCTTTCCTCTTCCCTTTTATAAAATGTGGAAGATTATAACAAACAAAATTATAAGACAACAGAAAAAGACAAAAAAATGAAATTTTATATTTAACCGAAATTAAAGTTGATATTCATAGTTAGCCCGGGTCTGCTAATAGGAATAGTAAGCTTTAAGCTGTAAAAAATTGACCAATCACAGTCGAATGCGAGGAAACTGTGATTGGTCAGTTTCTTACTGCTTAAGGCTCACTACACTTAGGGTGCATCCCGATGGAGAAAGAAATAGCGGAACGGAACAGTAACGGAGAAGGAACTAGACAAAAGACTAACCAATCAGAGCAATTCCGTTTCAGTTCTGTTCCGTTTTTCAATGAGTGGGTTCCCCATGGACGGAATTGTTACGGAACGGAAAAGAAACGGAAAATATATAACCTAGCTTTTTGTCATCAAAAATTAGTGAAGTATATCTGTGGTTTTTTTCAGTTAAAATAAAAAAAGGATTTGCATTGGAAAAATCGTTGTTATTCTTGATATTGTCAGAGTTTTGACCTACACGATTGCAATGTCATCGATATGTTATATGTGAAATGCTATCTTACATATGTGTATCTATTTTTACATAAATGTAATTATTTCATACTAATTTGATTGATTAGGAAAAATTCAAATGTGGCTATTGTGGCTGGTTCGTTTGGTTTGAACACGGACAATTATAATAATATTCAATATATTTTTTATAAGGATATTGTAAATAAAGTAAAAATTGAATAGTAGAGTAAATGTATAAAGTAAATATTATTATTTAAATTCAATACATATATACACTGAATACATACTATATATACCCAGTATAAATAAACTTTTACTTTATTATATTATTTTTATATAAACTCAAATTTTATATATGATAACTCAAATAATATAATATCTGTTTATTATTACATATAATATGAGATAAACAAAAGAAAGCAAAACAATATCTCACAAAAGAAAACTATTCAAGTACAAAAAAAAGTACAAAAAACAATTCAACAAGAACTTCAAATATTGCATTCAAATAATACTGTAAGAAATACATATCTAATTAACGTCAAAGATACAGTAAAGAAAATAAAATTGCAATAAAAAATAAATTAACATTGCATAGCATATTGCATCACAGTCTTCTAGTTATATTAGATGTATAAAGTTAGTTATATGAAGAGATTAGTTTCTTTGGTTATATTTCTCATCTTCTTCTTCTATTTCATATAATCTTGATAAGAATTCTATTTCTAATTTAGATCGCGACTTATAAGATAATCTATTTAAACCTTCCGCCAAACGTGATACAAATCCATCTACAGGGTTTGGTTCCGCATCTTGTGTTAAAACAGATTTAATGAGCGCTTTTTCGTAATCGTCTAAATCAATCTTTTTCCTTTCTGCAACAAATAAATGTATAAGTTGATTGTTCGTTCGCTAATGTAAGTTGCATATAATAACACTGAAATGAGTATCATACTTCTTGATGTCGATGATGTAAGAGAGACTGGAGACCGTGACGTAGAGTTATTGTTGTTAACGATAGGAGTAAGAACGTTATCCATCTGGTTGAAGTTCCCACTCGTTGATGTGGAAGGAATACTTTTGTAAATCGAACTGGAAGCTTGCTCTTTACTTATTGACTTTTGCAAGGATGTTTCTGTTCTGAAATAAACGTTGAGACGTTATTATTTAATTATCAATTTACTTATCAGCAGAACCATTACTATTCTTACTAAACTTACTGTCGATATTCCAATGTATCATTTAAAAAAGTCATTAAATTATAATGACGAAAGGAAGGTTTTACTTCATGATTTTTCGGTAAACCAGCTGCACCACTTTTTTGCATAATATATTGCTTTTTTTAAAATGTATTTCTTGCTTTTCTGTAACAGTCTTTCAAATAGACCCATCGTTTTTCCGCTTCAATAGCGGTATATGAACCTGCATACAATGCAACAAATATAAATATATAGATACGTGTGTGTGTGTGTGTGGTAAATCTTGCAAACAAACGTAAGTAAATATGTATAAATGCTACCTTTCAAACATTCGCTTATTTCTTGCCATAAGTGATCCTTTTGTTTCCTCCCTCGCTCTTTCGCTGGTGTGCGATAATCATACAGGACTGGTCTCTCCTTCACTGCACTTATTAACTCTTCGTCCAGCTTGTCCGTATCAGGAGGTGTGCAATCTTCCGAATACTCTGCAGTACTTTCTGCAATTCCTTCTTCAATTCCTTCAATATTATAGGCGATACTGTTTTCACTAGCTTCATTCTCTAAATAATTATGAGAAAATTAATAATAATATTAAAGTTTGTTAGATATTGTCTGTATACACAAATATATATATATAATATATATACGTACTTCTGAACAGATTTCTGTTTTCATCAAATATTAATTCAGAAGAATTTCCGAAGCAGCGGTGTGATAATTGTCCGTGTTTATCAAACCAAACGAACCAGCCACAATAGCCACATTTGAATTTTTCCTAATCAATCAAATTAGTATGAAATAATTACATTTATGTAAAAATAGATACACATATGTAAGATAGCATTTCACATATAACATACCGATGACATTGCAATCGAGTAGGTCAAAACTCTGACAATATCAAGAATAACAACGATTTTTCCAATGCAAATCCTTTTTTTATTTTAACTGAAAAAAACCACAGATATACTTCACTAATTTTTGATGACAAAAAGCTAGGTTATATATTTTCCGTTTCTTTTCCGTTCCGTAACAATTCCGTCCATGGGGAACCCACTCATTGAAAAACGGAACAGAACTGAAACGGAATTGCTCTGATTGGTTAGTCTTTTGTCTAGTTCCTTCTCCGTTACTGTTCCGTTCCTCTATTTCTTTCTCCATCGGGATGCACCATTATTGTAGATCCGGACTTAAGGCCATCACACACAAAAATATTTAAGGACGTAAGAAGTAACCGTAAGGAAATTGACCAATCACCATTGAGTATTCCAGTTACAGAACAAAATGTGGAGGGGTACAGTTAAGTCTGATTGGTGGAATCGCTTAGGGGTTATGGAAGGTTTGTGTGGGATGGCCTTTAAATTCATTCTCTACAATAGCAGTAAGCAATACAGAGCAAGGTCTATAGATAGAGGAACGGACAGGGTAAGGTCTTAAAGCCCGTCTACAATGGCAGTAAGCAGTAGAGAGTAAAGGTGCAATTTCACGCAGCGTCAAAACGCTAGCGGCTCTCCCCACTTTGGCGCCTTTGGTCGACGCGTCGTTTTGCCGCTTGAAGTTCGGAGAGGCTCAACTCGAGCGAAAAATAGATGTGTTTGAATCGTTTCAGTTGTATCAACAATTTCAAAAAATTAATATGTTAAATTTTAACATTTACAAATCTTAATGTTATTATCAAACGTTCTTTCGGTTGTATGGGCTCTCGAATAACATTTTTTTTTATCAATAGCGATCCAACAATAGATAACAATTCCTCCAATTGTGTTGCGGACATTCGGAAATAATTGTGGAATCGTACTCCATTCTCTATGGTCAGTTTAGGAATTGACACATAATAAAAACTGTGCTCTGGACGATTCTTTAGATATGGTGCTACCCAGTATTGTTTCTTCTTGTACGGTTTCTTTTCATTTTCTTGTAATTTTTGCATAATTGCACACAACACCAGTATTCGTCGTTTCTTTAGCTGTTACTGACGGCAATATATTTTGTAAGGTTGTCGATAAAATACTGTTCCGACAGTTTAAACGCACTTTGACACGTATCCTTATTGTCAGTTTTATACACGAATTAAATCTATAGAAAAAATTTAAAAAATACAGAAAATACAAATCCACAGCGACCAGCGATTTGTCGCTCCATGAAAAAGTAGCGGGAGTTTAGCGGCTGGCGTTTTGTCGACAGCTCTTTTTCTCCTTACTATTGAGGGGAAATGTATCACAGAGTGGGGAGAGCCGCTAGCGTTTTGACGCTACGTGAAATTGCACCTTAAGGAGTAAGAAGTAAGATTTGACAAATTAAAAACCGGCAGTAATGAAATGGGCAAATCCCATTTCGTACTCCTTACTTCTTACTCCTTACTCTCTACTGCTTACTGCCATTGTAGACGGGCCTTTAGCATGGCCGCCATTTTCGAGACAGCGAGTTTGTATTGGTGTACGTAGTATATAGCTATTAGTTGTGTGAGGGAATAAAACACGCCCTAACATAACCTATACATGAAATGAGAACAATTAATTTGTATTTAAATTGACATTATTTGGTTAATCAGGGGGTCGATTGTGTATCACATAACTTGCTTGTTAGAAACTGCCTGATGTCGCTCCAATCGACATATGTATCTTTGTCGCCTTAACTAGCAGCACCATCTAGTTTTTCTTTGCTTTTATCATTAACATTGTATTGAGCTCTACGATCCCTCAAAAGAGATATTATCTGTATTAAGTTGAAAGTATCGAGATATAATAAACATTTATTGTAATATTTATATATACAGATCAGTTTCAGTTCCGTCTAAATCTCTGGGTATCCTTTAGATATTTTTTCTTCTCTTCCTTAATCAATATTACAATAGGTTATAGACCCAAGCAATACGTTTGGAATTACACCATTTGCTGGAACTGACTTTTCGTCATGGAAATTCCGTATCTTAGCTGGAAGACAAGGAAGTTGGAGAACATACGAGAAAGGTACCGACAACCACAGATCTAAAATCTGCTTCCTGGAAAAAGACAGCTGCGAAGGCAAGGAATTTAATCGTACGGTGTATCGCAAATTCACATTTGGAATACGTGAAAGATAAGTCTACCACTTATGAGATGATTAATTCCTTATGTGTCATATTTGAACGCAAATCGCTAGGAACGAAGGTATATCTCAAGAAGAAGCTCATGTTCATGAAATACGAGAAGGACAAGCCACTTAGTAATTTTTTTATGGAATTCGAAGCTGCTGTCTGAGCCTACAAATCGGCGGGAGGTACAATCGATGAATCAGAACTGGTTATATTCCTACTAATAGCTATGTCAAGTGAGTACAACACCATTGTTGCTACACTCGAAACACTCGAAGATGATTTAACCATGGATTGAGTAAAAGGCCGCCTATTAGAAGCCGAATTGAAGTTAAAGGGCGAAAAAACAAATACGGACAGTATGGCAGGAACACCGCTATCCTTTGAGACACAAACTAAAATAACATGCTATAAACGTGGCAAACCTGGCCATAAAGCAAATAAATGCAGAAGTAAAGTCGCAAAGAAGAAATTTAAGCAGCAAGCAAATTCAGGTAACACGAACAAGGACGATACTGTAGGTTCAGATAAACCATTTGCATTCATGATGACATCGTGCAAAAAGGCATACACAAAATTCGAAAGTGTCATTGATTCAGGCTGCACTACTCACATTGTAAATGATGACTCGCTTCTTCTCCAGTCACATAAGTTAGACTCTCCTATTAATATCGGCACAGCCAAGGATGGTGAATCCATGCTATCAAAGGTGGACACGTACCTATGAATTTAATGGTCAATGGACGGGAGAAGTCTGGAATTCTGAAGGATGTTCTATACGTCCCATCATCACGTCAAAACTTGATTTCTGTCAGCAAGGTTGATCGAAGTGGCAGGTCTGTAATATTTGAAAAAGGCCAAGCAAAGATTTTTATGGATTGAAAGCTAGTTGGAGTAGGTGAACTAAAAGGAGGTCTCTACTATCTACAAATGCATACATCCAAGGATATTGCAAACCTTACTGTTCATCGCAAAGATGACGTAACCATGCAGGCATAAAAGACTCGGTCATCTGGGACATCAAAATATGTACAAGCTGATCACAAAGAAAATGGTAAAAGGTATTGATTGCAAGTTCGATGATCTAGTTTTCTGCGAAAGCTGCGTTAAGGCAAAACAAACCAGATTACCATTTAATAATACAAGGGTTCGAGCTAAGAGACCACTTGCTTTAGTGCACTCTGACACGTTTGTGGACCGTCAAACGTTGCCAGTTATGATGACAGAAAATATCTGTGTACATTTATCGACGATTTTACACACATGACTGCTACTTACCTGCTGAGAAACAAGAGTGAAGTCATCGATTGCTTTAAGGAATACAAGTCCATGACAGAAGCTCATTTTAGCTGTAAAATTTCTCGATTGCGTTGTGATAATGGCGGTGAATATTGCTCAAATGAAATGAAAGCTCTATGCAAGTCGGAAAGGGTAAAATTAGAATACACTGCACCTTACACACCGGGAATTAAATGAAGTTTCAGAGAGAATGAATCGAACTCTGATAGAACGTGCCAAGTGAATGTTAATAGAAGCCAAAACACCTAAGGAACTATGGGGTGAAGTTGTTCTGGTTACCACCTATCTAACAAATCGCACGTCTACTGAAGCTGTTCCAAATAAAACTCCATATGAAGCTTGGTATGATCACAAACCAGATCTATCGAAGCTTAAGTGTTTGGCTGTTATGCTTATGCTCTGGTGCCAAAAAAGAGACGTACTAAGCTGGATGACAATACAGTAACATGCATTATGGTTGGCTATGGTCCAAATGGTTATCGTCTTTGGAATCCCGACACTCGAAATTTGATTTATTCTCGTGACGTCAAATTCGATGAAAGCCGAGTAGGTGATGTAATTGAAGTCGACGAAGAAGACAAAATAGAGAATGATACGTATATACGTCCTTAAACTCCTGTTCAGACACCTCCGACACTGAGCTCTCCAGAGTCTTCTAATTGTAAGCGCCGTCAACCGCAATCATCAAGAATGTAAGGATGTCTGAAGAAGATGAGTGACTTTGAAACTCCTAAGAAACCTCTAGAAAGTGAAACAGATGATGAATTTGCGACTCCTGATGCTACTGCTGCTGATTTCTCAACTAGTCGCCCGCAACGTATCACAAAAATGCCTATAAAATATAAAGACTTTGTTCTTGATGATTTTGAAGGACACATGGCTTATCACGCGAGTGACCTGCTGGATGATGTACCTAAGGATTTCAATGATGTCACCGGTAGACACGACGAGGCAGAGTGGCGCGCAGTTCAAGAGGAACTGGATTCGCTGGTTGAAAATGGCACCTGGTCTGTTGTTAAGAAACCAAATAACATCAAGTTAATTGGCTCTCGTTAAATCTTTAAATTAAAGAAACTAAATGAAAACCTAAGGCACGACTTATGGCTAAAGGCTACATGTAAAAGGCCGGTATTGATTATTTTGAAACGTATTCACCGGTAGCTCGATTGAGCACAATCCAACTGTTGTTTACTGTCGGCATACAACACGGGTTTGAATTCTGTCATCTGGATGTAAAGACAGCTTTTCTACACGGACAACTAGAAGAGACTGTTTATCTGGAGCCACCTGACGGAGTATCGGTACCTGATGGCTTTGTTCTGAAATTGATTAAGTCATTATATGGTCTGAAGCAGAGTCCCAAGTGCTGGAATGACCGATTTCATAAATTCATCTTGACTCTAGGTTTTGTACGTTCCGAATCTGATTATTGTCTCTACGTGTTGGTGGATGGCCTTATAATCATCTACCTTGTACTATATGTAGATGACATGCTCCTATGTGGAAACAACTCACACGCCATGAACGAAATCAAACGGAAATTATCAGATGAATTCCGGATGAAGGACCTTGGAGTGGTAAAGACGTTTATGGAAATGACGGTAACTTGACAACGAGAAGGGTGTACTAACCATTGACCAATTCGAATATTTGTTACAAATACTAGAACGGTTTGACATGAAGGAGTGTAATCCCGTGAGTACCCCAATGGAAATAAACTGTAAATTGAGGCGAAATAAAGACGCTGATGTTACTGAAAATCCATACAAGGAGTTACTTGGAAGCCTCATGTACCTGATGTTAGATACCAGACCTGACTTATGTTTTGCTGTTGGGTACTTGAGTAGGTATCAAGACTGCCACTGACGAGCACTTCGCACATCTAGAGCGAGTGCTGCGATATTTAAAAGGCACTGCGAATATGAAGCTGGTGTATAAACGTTCTTCTAAAAGCCCCTAATTGGTTATGCCGACTCAGACTGGCCTAGCGACTTGGATAACAGGAAGTCCATCAGCGGCTTCCTATTTCAAGTATACGGAAATACTGTCATGTGGTGTAGCAGGAAGCAACCAATCGTTACATGCTCAACTACTGAGGCAGAATATGTGTCTGCCGCTACTGCAGCCATTGAAGCTTCCTGGTTCATTAAAATACTGATTGACCTGAAGATTAATCCAATGCTGCCTATAGAGATTTACGAGGACAATCAAGGTTGCATATACGTCTCTCGTAATCCAGAAACCAAGAGATCTAAACACATCGACGTGAAGTTTCACTATCTTCGCGAATGTGTGTGGAATGAAAGGATCGAACTCATCGGAATACCATCTGCGGAACAGGTGGCTGACTGTCTGACAAAACCTCTTGAAAAGGAACTCTTTCTAAATTAGGACCAAACTAGGCTTGGAGCAGGGGGAGATGTTGGAAATTGCCTGATGTCGCTCCAATCGACATATGTATCTTTGGTACCTTAATGTACTAGTGCCATCATCTAGTTTTTCTTTGCTTTTATCATTAACATTGTATTGAACTCTACGATCTCTCAAAAGAGATATTATCTATATTAAGTTGAAAGTATCGAGCTATAATAAACATTTATTGTAATATTTATAGATACAGATCAGTTTCAGTTCCGTCTAAATCTCTGGGTATCTTTTAGATATTTTTTCTTCTCTTCCTTAATCAATATTACAATATTGCTCACTTTTATAATTTTCACCCAAGTAATATGATACACAATCGACTCCCTGCTGAGTCACAGCCGCCATTTTTGTGTCAAATTGGGTGAAGCGGATGCTAAGACCTTACCCTGTCTGTTCCTCTATCTACAGACCTTGATGAGTAAGGAGTAAGAAGTAAGATTTGACGAATTAAAAACCGGCAGTGTTGAAAATGGGCAAATCCCATTTCGTACTCCTTCTTACTCCTTATTCTGTACCGCTTACTGCTATTGTAGAATGGGCTTTAAGGCCATCCCACACAAAAATACTTAAGGACATAAGACGTAACCGTAAACAAATTGACCAATCAGCATTGAATATTTTAGTTACGGAACAAAATGTAGAAGGGTACAGTTAAATCTGATTGGTGGAATCGCTTACGCTTACGGAAGGTTTGTGTAGGATGGCCTTTATGCGTCGTCTACAATGGCAGCAAGAGTATAACTATAAGAAGTAAGAAATTAACCAATCGCTGTCGAATATGAGAAGAATAATCGACTGCGATTGGTCAATTTCTTACTCTTACTTCTTAAGTCCATGGCACATAAAAAAACTTAAGCAGTAGAACTTAAACGAATCTACTAATTATGGTCAATACTGTGCTTGACCGTGATTGGTCAATTTACTTAAGTTCTGCTTACTGCTTAAGTTTTTTCTTATGCGCCACGGCCTTTATAGTTATACTCTTGTTGCCAGACGTTGTTGTAGACGACGCATAAGTCGTTATCGTCTTAGATGTAGTTTTAAGATGTTGTAAACCAATCACGAAGTCGTATTAGCATTAGACATTACTTAAGAGTGTACGGGTTGTTTTTTAAAAAAAAAAAAGAAAATTGTTAAAAATTCGACTTTGGCCTTTTAGCACATTCGATAAACTACAATGCGTTTACTTAATATGTTGCTCAATCCGCATTGTTATCGATTATAGCCTGGCAGCGTCGAGGCATGCTGTCGATGAGATTTTCAGTCAAGCATACGCAGCACATTGTCTTTATTTCACTCTGCTACATCAAACAACAAGCCACATGACCTCAGAGCATTGTTGCTAAATGTTCAGAGAATCGGAAAAACTTTAGATTTATGCGCTATCTATTGATGAAATGAGAAACCGTACGCTCTTGTGGAACTAAACGTATAAAAAGGGCAACTAATAATGCAATCTTTAACGTATCTAAAGGGGTTGTTTGATTAACCCTTATAAGCGCATTTCTGAATTCTATAGATACTCACATTCTAAAATTGAAAACTAATTGGGATCGATTACTTCGCAAATACTTCAAGTACATATGAAATATTATTTCTTATGAATGAATATTTGAATCCTAGAAAATAAAACTTTATTGGATTTGATTCGGATTTTTAAGTATACAATTGAACTTGATGCTATTTCTAATTACATTAGACATTATTTGTTAGGGAAACTGGAAAAATGAAAAAAGACTTAAAAATCTCAAAATCCTAAAATAACAGTTGAATTGAGCGTGTGTTGTGTATACATTTATAGCATAAATTTTTTAAATGTCTGAAAACATTTCCCTTTACCTCAAGGCAATGATACGCGTGCGTGCGCGCACGCCCCCCCCCCCCACACATACACAGCAGACAAGGTTCAAGATCATAGATATCGCTGTTTAATACATTTGTAAAACTGTATAACTTTAGTATATAACACTTTTTTCTCAAATGCTTTGTTTTCAAGAGATATTTTACTGCTTCGATATTTTTTTCCTCACCCTGTATACATAGGACATTTAAAGTGTTGCAAGGTATTATTTCAGAAAGTACATTATAGCAAAAAATGTTTCAGACAAAAGTTATTCGACTCAAAGTGGGACAAACTAGGTGCGCAACTAAGTTTCTGGGTTTCACACATGGGTGGCACTAACGACACATGTAGTCGACATACATGTCTGAAGTTGTGTTTTTTAAATAGCTTGGACATCTGTCAACAATAACCAGTCGTAATACCAACACATCACAACGCAAAAATATTTTTTCTAACAATGAAGATGTCGAGTTTTGTACTAAATAAACAGCATTTGCGGGAAGTTTTGCTTTTCTGCTTTAACTTGACAAAAAATGCAGCTGAAGCACGTCGTTTGCTTGAGGAGGCCTACGGCGAACATGCACCATCAAAAACTACTTGTGAAGGTTGGTTTAAACGCTTCAGAAGTGGCGATTTCGATACTGAGGACAAGGAGCGCTCCGGAAGACCAAAAACAATTGAGGACGCCGATCTGCAAGCGTTATTGGATGAAGATGATACGCAAACACAAGATCAACTTGCGGAAGCATTAAACATGACTCGCCAAGGTATTTCCAAACGTTTACATGCCATGGGAAAAATTCAAAAGGAAGGAAAATGAGTGCCGCATGAGTGACAGACTGAGAGACAGAAAATCGAAGAGCCACTTCCGAAATTTTGCTTTTGCGGCATGAAAGAAAGAGTTTCCTGCATCGAATTGTTACTGGCAATGAGAAGTGGATATATTTCGAGAATCCCAAACGCAAAAAATCGTGGCTTTCACCTGCGAAGTATCAACATCGACAGCACGGCCAAATCGCTTCGGAAAGAAGACAATGCTTTGCGTTTGGTGGGACCAGAAAGGAATCGTGTACTATGAGCTGCTAAAACCAGGCGAAACTGTCACATCGCTACCAACAACAACTGATCAATTTGAACCATGCATTGCTCGAAAAAGCCAGAATGGGACACGAGACACGAACGAGTAATATTGCAGCACGACAACGCTCCGTGCCATCGCACTTCCATCGTCCAGGACACCAACAAAACGCTGAAATGGGATCTGCTACCGCACCCGCCGTATTCGCCAGACCTGACGTCCCTTCCGATTATCACTTGTTCCGGTCGATGGCGCATGGCTTGGCTGGGCTACACTTGGCCAATTTTGAAGAAGTGCAAAATTGGTTGGATGGTTTCGGTCCAAAGACGCGTCGTTTTATCGTCGCGGTATTCATGTATTGCTGGAGAGGCAAAAATGTGTAACTAGCGAGGGACGATACTTTGAATAAACTATTTTTTGTATTTCTCTTGAAATTTTCCATTTTTCATTGATCAAAAAAACCTGGAAATTTAGTTGCGCACGTAGTAAGAACCCGGAGATATTCAACTCGTTTCTGGGGCCCTCTAAAAGTGCGAGAAGACGGTCGTCCTGGGGTTTTAGTGGGTATACCCGGGAAACTTAATCTCAGGGAGTCTCACATAACCACTGGTCCTCCCCCGAGGCCGGTGATATCATATACGCAACACATTTCCCTATGTAAAAAAAAGGGAGGAACATAAGAAGTGCCATTGATGGACCTTGGGTAGTTGTTTGAAGGTCACTTAAGGGTCACTTTTAATTTCTTTAAAAACCCATTTTTACTGTATATTCTTGTGTATTCTCAAGCTTAACTTGAGAACTTTTTATAATGAAATTTTTTTTTGAGAACTTTTTGATTTAAAAATATATACGTGGAAGAAAAATGCCTACTGTTCTCGAAAAAAAAAATTCGGAGGAAGTGAGAAAAAAAATCAGAGTTACCTCTCTCTTGCGAGTGAATGCAAGCGCGGATAATTTTATATTGTATTTACACACGAAGCTTGACGTACGTACTTTCGAGTAGTTACTCGCGCGAGAGAGAGGCAACTATGGTCATACTAATTTGACCATCGATGTGATCATGCATGTGATAATATTTATCGCAATAACTAGTAACATGTGAACGTCTCAGGCACGTGTAGTAAACACTACATGTTATATTCTTCATTTTTTTGACCGCAAATTAAATAACGATAAGATATATAACTAAAATCACTTGAACAGTCAGAGCTGGATATTAGTAGTCAATCAATGAGCTGTGTGCCGATTTGGTTTGCAATTGAAATTTTGAAATAAATTTGAAATGAAATTTTGTCTCGCCATTTCTCCCTATCCTCTGCAGCATGAATAGCTTGGTGGAGAGTTAGTCCTGTTTTTTTTAAATGTTATCTATCCAATGTGTTGGTAATCTTCAACACCATCGTTTTCCAGTGTTACGTCTGAGAGAAATCAAAAGTAAAAGACTTACGATACGAAGCCTTACCAAAGTGGAATGAATAACGTAACAATGCCTCCCTTACTTTTTAGTCACCCTGCGTTCACCGGGTTTACTGGGGATGAGGGAGTAAATGATCTCTCGTCAAATCGAAGTGGATTTTAATGCCTTCGTCTTCTTAATACAGTGAATTGCAAAACCAGCGGTAGACTTCTGATTGACAACAGTGAACGTCTCGACTAAATGAGACTAACGGTAGACTTCGTCTTTACAACAGTAGCTTTTTATGACAGTAGCGCAGTGAAAATTAAAACGTCTACACGGAGTCAACTAGACGACTGACTGGAGCGTAAGCGGCAGTTCCTTTTGTCCGTCTTTCTTTTAACAGTCTTTTTTGTGCGTTCAATAGGCTTCCTGCTATTTTTGCAGATAACAATGGTGTGTAATTTTGATGCTGCTCCGCAGATCGATGGCACTTCTTCGATGCGTAATAATTATAGTACACGTCAAATTTCTTAGCATTAAAAGATTGTAACTGAATAATATGAGAATAACAATAATAAAAGGTGCTTGTATAATAAAACTTATATGATAAAAATTATTTAAACAAAATTAATGAGAATATTCATATAGCTTAAAATTAATTCATATCATCCGCAATCGAACTCTCGCAACAACATAGCGTTGTGCAGCGATTATGAAAAATTTTAAATTTTGGATTCGAACTAGTTCCTTTGGTTTTTCTTTGGTAAGGTTTTTCTTTGTCAGATTCATGGCTGCACGTGCATCGGAATCTTTCGTCCCTTGGTGTCTCTGTTATCGCAGTTCTTAGCACGTATATAAATATCCTCGACTCGGTTTGACTTGGTTGATTAGGAGATGACGCCGCTCAGACAAAATTCTTTTAACTGTTAACAACTTGTAATACACTCATAGATGAAAGAGAGAAAATAGCTTACATCAGAGGACAAAGATTCCGATGAATCGAAGGAAAAATACTTTTAATAAACTTGATTACTATAGATATTTTAACTTAAGATATTTTAAGATTAGATATTTTAGATTAGTATTTCAATTTAGAATATTCTGATGTTAATTTCCTCCAATCTTGCTCTTTAACGATTGTTAGATGGACTTACACAAAAATTATCTGGTGAGAGAAATTTTGCTAGTCGCGACGTCACACTAGAGACTTCTTCCTGTATTACCAAACGCCAAGTTATCTCTCCTTGCATTGTGTCCAAAGTATATTGGTATTTTCCTGTCAAATTGTTGAAAGACATTCCCTGATGTCGAGTTCTTCAAGAATGGACGTTAGTTTTCTCTTAGCGGGCCAAGAAATTCGGAGTATTCTACGCAAACATATATTTCTTTGTCAATTTCCCACTTATCAATTTTAGACATGATCCAGGTTTCTGATCTATACACAAAGCTATAAGGATTTTAGTCTAACTTTGATTTGTTTAGAGATATAATTGTCTTTCCAGATTTTACTTATACATTTTCCTGGTTGCTACTTTGGTTATTTCAAACCATTGCACTTTTCATTTTTTATATCTTCGTTGTTAGTAGTTAGGGAACTTAAGACAAGCTGCGATATAACTTAATTTTCACCAATGTTGCGCAAATAAGGGTTGTTAAG
The DNA here is from genome assembly GCA_901521435.1 of Crematogaster levior. Classification (NCBI taxonomy): domain Eukaryota; kingdom Metazoa; phylum Arthropoda; class Insecta; order Hymenoptera; family Formicidae; genus Crematogaster; species Crematogaster levior. The sequence goes on from CABEGB010001518.1 coordinate 19,740, forward strand.
GTGCAATCGATTATCATAATTTTTGTTTTCATCATAATTCTTGTTAATCCTTAGTTCTATTCTATTGTTTTCTTGCTCAAGTCTGTTGAGTAGTTCAATAATTAAATTCTTCTGAGATGTTGACTAAAATAATGGTGTCATCTGCATAAATTTGATGTTTTTCTACCGCCAACAACCGTGCCATCATGTCAATTTTCTAGTAACTTCTTTATAGCATATTCGGGATAGATATTGAAAAGTTGGGGAGATATGATACATCCCTGTCTATTACCTGATTTAATTTAAAATTTACCTGAGTAGTGATTATCAATTCTTATTATTGTGGTTATTGTATATAAGTATGCAATAAGGAAGATTAGATATGTCGGTACCCCTATTTCCTGCAGTATTTCCCATAGTTTGTTTCAATTTATAGAGTCAAATGCTTTGGAGTAGTCTGTAAACGCTATAGAGAGAGGCACATAAAAAAACTCCCGAACTGTTCGATGATCTGTCTAACATCCAAGATGAGTTCACATGTTCCTTTTCTTTTAACAAAACCAGATTGTTCTTGTGGTATTTGTTGTGAGAGATAGTTTCTTAATCAGTCGCTAATTACGTCAAGCATGACTTTCAGCTATAGTGTATGATAGCAAGCAGGCAATAGTTCTCGCATTTTTTGGAGCTTTTTTGTGTAGGGGAACAATAATTGATTGTCGTTAGGCTATTCTCCCGCAGACTTGTTACAGATTAGGTACATCAGTTTTACACCCATTTATTTCCCATAATGGGTATGGAATCAATCGCAATACCATCAATGCCTATTGCTTTTTTAACTTTAATCTGTTTGAGTGCTGCTACAATTTCTGATCTCAGGATGTCAAGCTCAGATTCTCTGTGGATTGAGTCAGTTCAATTTCTGTTATGTTGTTCCTCCCATATACCTCACAGCAATACCGTTTCCAGCATTTCCTCACTTATTTCTGTGACTGTATTATCATTATCTTCTACAGCCATATAGACCGAAATTGGAAGTCTTTTGTTAATATTTTAATTTTTTGGAACAAATCTTTGGATTGGAAAATATCTGTAAATATTTCAATTTCTTCACATATACCATCGATGTAGCACGTTTTTGTCCTTTCTGGAGAGGCGTTGTATCTCTCTGCTTAGTTCTGTGATTTTGATTCTGTCTTGTTCATTTATTCCACCGGTTTTTAATTTGCTCCGTTCATCCATTTTTTCCAGAGTTTCAAAGGTCATGAAATATTTTATACTTCACGTCAAAATGTACCAGAAGTATAAAATATTTTGTAAAAAATCATATAATTCCATTTAAAAAAATGGAGTGTTTTCGTCTTAAAAAAGGTCTTAAAAAATTAATTTTATCATTTGGCTCTAAACCTCTAAACCATTTAACTTTTGTCTCAAGCATTTTTTTCTACAATCAAAAATAAAAGTTTTTGAGAAGTAAATTAAAATTGAACAGTATATATTAAATATGTTACAAACACACACATGCGCGCGCGAGTGTATAAATAAAATGTTTGAAAATTCTACTAAACATTTTTTTATATGATGAAAAGAGTATTAGACATCATTAACCGAGAGGATTTCCGGATGGATGCCACGTGCGTGTTGGGCACTTTGCCGACGTTTCACAAACAATGCAGCTTGCATCATCAGGGCTAGGAGTTCCGATTCTGAGCTCTCTTCGGTTGCGGTAGTCCTTATATACTCCCGTTGTTCCTGGTGGGGTGAGAGGGGAGGGGGGGTTGATTTGGTCAGCCAATCAGAATGTTTTAATTGATCGGCCGGTCAATTAAAAAACCCGGGAGGACGGTATGCCAAATAGGATTTACTTGAAGACCTTTGTCACGGTTGAGGTTGTTTCAGGATGTTTCAAAATTTCCAGACCTTCACGATATTAGACATTTTTTTCGTCAAACCACTCTTATATATATTCACTTTTTTTACTAATCTAGCTACAAATTTATTTATTTCTTTTAATGAAAAATTCTTCTACCCTTCTTCTAAAATAGTCTACAATTCTCTTAATTAATTACTCTCAATTTTGCTTTATGATCATGTATAATTTTTTTTTAAATTAAACATTTTTTTTTTAGTTAGTCACAACTCTGCTAGATATAATGCCTATTTACTTTCAAATTAAGAAACATATTAAGTAAAGCATGAATTGTTAAGATTTCTAGTGTCTCACTGAAATATTTTTTAAATGTTACATGTAATTTTAAGTTTTCAACCAGAAATGTATATTGAGGAAGAGAAAAAATTATATTTGTCATGTAAGATATATTATGTTAATGTTTAAGAATAATTTTCATAATCCAAAGTATTATGTGTCGCAGGCGTTGCGAAAGAAAGAACGAGATTACGAACATGAGATGGAGAGGCTCGCGAGAGAAAAGATTGCGGCTCAACAGAGATTAGTAGCATTGAGGAAAGAACTCAATGCAACTTGGGATCCTATCGACATCAATTCTCTTTTGTTAGAACAGAATCCCGGAACGGATGTGACGACGTCCAAAAACGGTGAAATATGTTTATGATATTGAAAAATAAGAAGTATATAGAATATATAGAATATACAGGGTGTCCCATTTTAATGTCTAACCCTAAATAACTTTTTTATTTTTGATTGTAGAAAAAAATGTTTCAGATAAAAGTTGTATGGTTTCGAGAGAGACATAAGATGGTGCTATTAGTTTGACCTTAAATAGTTGCTTGAAGGTCACGTAAAGGTCATCTTCAATTTCTTAAATGGAATGACTTACTTTTCATTACATATTCTTGTAGTTTTCTCAAGAACTTTCCAAAACACTATAATAAAGTATTTTTTTATTAAGTACTTTTCGAGTTACGAGGTTTGAAAGATATAGTATTTTGATATAAAACACAAAATATCTTGAGAAACATTCAGTTTTTTATAATCTTGATATTTTTTGCACAGAATAATGAAATCAATTAATTGATGTGAGAAAAACACATGGTTGATTTGAAAAAAAATGTTGCAAAGTACATACTTGTGGTGTTTAGCAACATTTTTCTTTTTCAAATCAACCATGTGTTTTTCTTTACACCAATTGATTGATTTCATTATTCTGTGCAAAAAATATCAAGATAAGATTATCGAAAACTGAATATTTCTCAAGATATTTTGTATTTTATGTCAAAATACTGTATCTTTCAAGCCTCATAACTCGGAAAGTACTTGAAAAATAGCTTTATAATATGTTTTTGGAAAACTCTCGAGATAAGCTACAAGAATATATAATAAAAAATAAGGGGTTTCATTTAAAAAATTGAAGGTGATCTTCACGTGACCTTCAAACAACTATTTAAGGTCAAATTAGTGACACCATCTTATGTCCTCCTCAAAACTATACAACTTTTGTCTGAAACATTTTTTTCTACAATCAAAAATAAAAAAGTTATTTGGGGTGGAACATTAAAATGGGACACCCTGTATAGAAACTTACAATTAGTAAAGTACAGTTTTGAATGATTATTCGTTTTATTTATATTCTCCTATTATCGATATATCTTATCATTTATCTCATTTAGGCAAAAAATTTCATTATTGAGATTGAGATCTCACAGAGATCTTTTGTTTTATATTTTATAATGGAAGGATTTTTCACAAGTAAAACTCTTTTGTGTTTTGCAGACAGATTTACTTCAACCTTCTTTTATCTAAGTTTAAGTTTAACGGACGTTAGTCGTTAAAAATATGACATATTGTTGATTGCTACAAAAATATAAAAATCTGTGGAAATGTAATAACATTTGAGGAAAAAATTCCATAATTCATGATCTTTTATAATATTTTTTATTTTACTCTCTCTTAAATTTTCACTTTTGATTTTTTGTTGAAATTAATTAATTTTTTATTGAATTTAATGGAAAAGAATTTTTCTATTGTAAAAGTAATTTTTCTTTCTTTATTTTGTGAAAAAGAATTTGTTTTATCAACATCTTTTTATCTAATAAAAATCTCTTTAACAAATCTCAGAAAGTACGGAGGTTGATGTTACTGGTCTATCACGAGGTGGCACGAGGTATAGCAGCACGAGCAGTCTAAATAGCGTGACAACGGCTAGTTCCCCACAAACATTGCAGGCCACTAGCACGACTTCTAATATTCATAATCAAGTCGCAACCGCGGGTGTTGTTTGCCAAACGCAGGATCTGAATCTTGTACGAAGTTCCAGGGAGAGTCCACCTGTGAGTTCGGCTGTCGGAACGGTACCTGCACCCAACATTTCTACTCCAACGCAGGTATGTTCTTTCCTCCCGAACTGGAGGTAATAATGAAATTATTTTTCCGCACCGTATCCAAGACGAAATCGCAAATATTGTGATTTTGCAATAAATTGGTGCCAGAACAAATCACCATACGTTTGCAGAGCTGTTTACAGATTGTTGACTGGAAACAGCTTTGAAAACGTATGACATGCTTTTTTAGTCACTTTGTTCCTTTTTTTTTTAATTGCTTATGTTAGAATGACATCGTGTAAATATTTCTTTTCCTTCAATACTGCGTTTGTTGATGTAAATTTTGGTTTGTTTGCGTTCATCGATGCAAGTTTATTCTTTCGTCTTTCAGCCCTTTGATCAGCCTGGAATACATGTATGAAAGTTCATATAGTACATCTCAAATGAATTTGCCGAAAACAATATATATATTAGATGGCATTTTCGTTTCAGGAGAAGGTCGCTACATCGCCCACCGCCAGTATAGTGCAGCAGCCGCATCAGCTGCATCTACCGATCAGCGCTCAGATGTTGAACACAAGCCAGGGTCTCGCTACCATCGTGCCAGCTCTGCAACACATTGGGCCGGGACTCAGGGTGATACCGGGTGATACACGACAGCTCTTGGTCACTCATACCGCTGGCAATAACGAATCCAGGCCCCTGACGTTGGCGGTGCAGAATTCCTCGGATCAGTCTAGACCACCACTAATTGCTGTGCAATCGAATACTGGAAGTGAACCGAGACCCGTGGCGTTAGTCGTTCACTCGTCTACCGCTAACGACAACCGCGTGACGTTCGTACACTCCAATCTGTCAAATAACGACAGGCCGCTGGCTCTGGCCGTACAGTCGTCTACGAATGACGTTAGACCCGTTACTTTCGTGCACTCAGGGAATGAGGGTCGATCGTTGGTCCTCGCAACACATTCGCCCGCGCTGAATGTGTCGAGTGAGTATATGCTTTTGATAAGACAGATAAGATAAGACAGATTTAATTCATATAGATCTCGCAAAAATCCATGATACATTTTGTCGGATATATCGACAAGAGAATCGACTCGAGGTTTCTCACAGGATGAGTTTTATTTTGGAATTTTCACAAGGCATAGATACGAGCGAGCTATTCGAGATTTCTTGAATAATAATTGTTTCGTCATTGTAGACGCCCAGACGAGAATAAGAACGGGAGATACGCAGAGCACTCATAAGATGGTCGGTGGCGTGACGCTCGTCGGCGGTAACGGTTCGGAATTAACGAGACTTCCTGGTGGTGCAGAACTAAACATACTTCCGGCAAATGGTGCGTATGACAACGCAACATGTATGCTAATTCCAGTCTTCAGAATGTTACTACGAGTGCTGTCGTATGCTGTAGTACTGCATGGCAAAGAAAGCTTGATACATTTATTTAGCAATGATACTAATTGTAAGTAATACCTTACAGTAGATTAGAATCAGGAGTAGTTTTGAACTTTCTATAATTACTTCGAAAAACAAAAGCAATACTTTTAAGTAGACTTTTGGACAAAATAGGTTTAAACCCTCTATGTCTTTCGAGTATCTCGAAAAACAAGAGTATTATTTCTAAATACAGTTGAAACTTGAGTTAAATATGTTTGAATCATTTATGAGTATTTTACTAGAAATTTTATATTTCTTCGAATCAAAACATTTGTTAGCGATAATTATTTTTTAGTCATTATTCAAATATTAGATTGTCAATCGTTGAAATTAAATATAGTAAAAATATGATTTAAAATATAGAATAAAAGTTATTTGAAATCTGTATACATTAAATCTGTATTACGTTCTTTAAACTAACAATTTCGAATTCAAGTACTACTGTACTTGTAAAAGATTCGATTTTTTACGATAGAAACTGCTTATAAATACATGTCGAATCTTGCAGGTACTCATTTAAAAACTCGGGATCGATTACTTTACAAGTACAATATGAATATTATTTCTTACGAATTACTCGAATCCTAGAAAATGAAATTTGATTATTGGATTTGATTTGGATCTTTAATTACATATTGAATTTGATTTCATCTTTACATTCATTATTTTGCGGTTGCAGGATTAACTTTGAGCCACGGAGTGTCACTTCAAACCGCCGCGGGCAAACCAGCCTCGACAATGATGCAGAACTCTCCGTCCACAGAGAGTATAGCCCATATCGTTGGCCAGCACGCGCCTCTTTCCGGCCTGACTCCGATTGTCACACCGATGACTGTTGTCTCCCAAGGTAACCAAGTGACCGCTCACATCTTGGCACCATCAAGCCTCGCAGGGAAGATGATCACTACACCGATTCTCAAGTCCGTGGGACAAATGCCACTCGTAAACGCTCAGTATCTTAACACTACGACTCTAGTGAAACCAGTCGTTGTAGTGAGCTCACCGTCAACGTCAACGGCATCCTCGACGACGGCGGCGACAGCTTCCAGCACACAACCCTCTTCGACTTCGAATTCCACCGTCTGACAGAATCAAGGAAAAGCGAAATTAATCTGATCATACTGGAATATCAAAATAATTGCTGGTGTTTTTCGAGTAAATCTCTTCGTTTATCTGAAGTAAATCTATCTTTTGTTATCTGTTGGAATCGCTTAGATGTATTAGTGATGAATTAGCGAGAATAAGCGATTTGAATTTGGACTCAAATTAAATTGAAATTGAATTTGGTTTTATGACAGATAGTGAATATCATGAAGAAATCTTGCGAGAGAAATTTTCGTCTTTGTACTTCTCTAACATCAAAGTGATTTTGCATTCTAAAATTTCATTTGTCAGCTCCCGCAAGGGCTGACATTCGAAATACGAGCTCTTCCGAGGAGTAAATCGACTGAGAAAGTGTGAGAAAAAGTCCTTGCTCAACACGCGATATATATATTGTATACGGTACCTTGGTTTTATTAAGGAGAATAGTTTATCGCCAGTAAATTAAATATAAAGTTTAAACAATTAATTTATAATAATAGTCCGAGTGTCCAAGAATGAAAAAGCTTTCTTCTCTCGTTAGTATGATAATGAATTGATACTTTTAAAACTTTTAAGGCTTCCAGTCTCGTATGCTATTCGGATCATGTTTCGTCGATATGTTCGATTCGGGAATTTCTTCGTTATGTTTACTTTGACAGATAACTTTTTTAGAAAGTGTTTTATGTTATTTTGTGAATCCAAAAGAGTTTTCCCTATGAAAGGAAGAAAAGGCTTTGACTTGCGATGGAACAAATTTTACTTTTTGCGTAACTTTTAAATTGCTTGACTATGTTTTGTAAGACCCATAAATTGACAAGTTTCATCATATTTTATTGCAATTAAAATTACAGGAAATGATAATGACGGTACACTTAGAATAATATAAAATTAAAATAAAGATTTATGCCTTATAAATTAATACAGAATGATTTAAATTTAATTATTTAGCGAGTGGAAGTTGAGAAATTGATAATTATGATAAGTTTTGTGTTTTAAAATTAAACGGCTGTGGAAGACGGATATTAGAGGTAGTCCGTCTGTTTAATTTCGACAATTCAATCGCAAGATGCATAAAATCTTGTTAAATCTTGTTAAATCGATGATAAAAGCGGAAGTTGTTTAGAAATGGACAACAGATTATATAAGTTTGTAATAATACATATTAAGTATTTATTTCTCTGTATTTATATATATATATATATATATATATATATATATATATATATATAATATTTACATTTATTATACGTGTATTATACGAATCGCTTGCGCGCTTTTTACGAATGCATAATTGCAATGCGCTACGAATATATTGATGATTTCTTCATGTTCAGATCTTGTTACATGAAAAGGAAGGTAGAAACGTATACTCTAAGTCGCCGTCATCATTGTGATCTGTCTCATGAATACGTATGCACCATAACGTTCCATGCTTTTGTACAACCATTTCATTTCTGTAATGCGATCCTTGCATAATAACCGAGAATGACTCGAATAAAATAGAAGGGAACGATAATGCTCACAACTGTTTGAAAAGTTAGAATTTTGATAACACGCGCACGCATTTATTGAGATATCTATTGCACTATTTTTCATTATTTTCCTTATGCACAAGAATCGTCCCAATAAAGATACAAATCAAAATTACATAAAAATAAAAAAGAAAAACTGGAAAAGATACAATAAGATCTATGTACAAATATTTATTGTCGCTTCTAATGCTGAATTGAATGTCTCAATACTAATAGTGACTGTGTGAAAAAATAAACATTTGTAATTCTTATTGTATTTTTTTCTAATCTTTTGTAAGAATTTTGTAATCGAGAGTAATGTGTGGTTCTGTATAAGAATCGCTCATAGTTGACAAGTCGACTTAAATTCAAATCTGAAACCCCTTCATCTTATGTACACAATTTTATACGAGGTCATTAAAGGATTAAAAGTTGTGAGTGTGTGAAATAAGTGAATTGAAGCTTATAGAAGGAGAAATCCCAATTTCAATTTTAATGTAATTTTGATCTGTTCTTTATATATCGAATAATTCTTCGTATGTTCGTTCGTTTCTGTAAGGTCGTATTGTATGTCTCTGTTTGGTATTCTAGTGACGAGAAAGAGAGAGAGTGAGTGAGTGAGTGAAACAATGACCTCATTGGAGGTGTACTTTTTATCATTATAAAACTATCATGTGACAATTGATATTCTCATTACAACGTGCAACAATATACTTTTCTGATATGATTCAATGATGATTCCGATGTGATTATAACAATGTTTCTCTGTCTTTTTGGATGTGATTGTTGATCTTTCCTTCTTATCAACTCTCAGTTTGTGCATATTACTAATACTACTATCTTCTGTGCACTTGTTTTGTATTCTTTAAATTATTTAATCATGAATGGTATGATCAATGATTCGAGTTAAATGTAAATGTGTGCCTTAACGGGCTACAAAATTACACAAACGTATCTCGATTGAATCAACATTGTTCAACATTTAAAAGCGGACAGATATTTCTAACTTGGTAAACAGAGAGAGAGAGAGAGAGAGAAAGGGGAGAGAGAGAGAAACTCGATATAAGAAAAGTTCTTCATGCTGTAGATTATATAATTTGTTTACGCGCGCGTGCATTAATTAATCTATTGCATAGATTTTTTTCAAATGTTTTAGTCGTTATATTATACATGCATAAATCTCTCAAATTTTCATTTAGTCTACCAGCTCATGAAAAGAGGAGAGAAGTTAATTAATTAATGTGTTTGATAAAGTTAAGTGCCCATTGTCGTATTATATGCTTCTTAGTATTCGGGACGCAATGGGAAAATTTAATTTGCAATAAAGACAGCGAAAGACCGAGCGAAAACTCGGTTCGAGGTATGATGTATAGAAGAAAAAAATAGTTTTGTTGAATCATTTTCGACGCGAATATTTTTATTTGACAGGACCTCAAATCGTGCAATGAGTGCAAATGATTGTATGTCCTGTGACACACACACACATACACACACACACACACGCGCGCGCGCACGTCCAAGAGACACAAAAGTTGTAAACGGGACTGGAACAGAGAAAAAAGAAATGTGATCAAGCGGGAATGGCGGAAGTGACATTTCGCAATCAGCTGTTTAGCCGCGACTGAAACCTTTGTCGGTTAACTATTTTAAGCGTAATAGCCTCATGTAAATAATAATTGCGTTAGCGAGGATAAGAGGTTGAGAGATGGAGGGAAACTAAAGATAGTATAGCACTGAGCACTCAAGCTAAATGAATAATGTGAACAATGTGATATAAATGATAAATAAAAGATTAACTAGCACGTTAGCGTTTAAGAAGAGAAGAATCAACTATTAAATCGTTTACGGTGTAGATAGAATGCTGGTAACTATCATTTACTGATATCTTTAAAAAAAAGAGAGAATGTCAAAAAATTAAATTGTACATAGGAAATACAAGAAAGAAAAAAGAGCAAAAGAGGAGAGAGAGTGGATTGTAAAATATACTGTATAAATATATTGAATATTTTGAGAAAGAGAGGGGAAAAGGACTGAAGAGGAGATGGAGAGAAAGAGAATGAGATGGAGAGAACAAACGAATATACAAGATGATGGACTGTTCCGGATATGATGGTCGTCATATCGATAGTAAGAACTGCTGATACCACGAATATTGTGTATAATGGAATGTATGGACTGTATTCGAATGGCAACGTGCGATGGATAGCGGTGCGTGAGACCTCGTGTTTGAGTGTCGCGTGTGAGAAGAGTGTGTAGTAAAAACGTTATTATTGTTGTAGTCTATATCGAATTTTGTTATATGCCTCAATTAGCATGCAAAACGATGAAACGTCTCTTACGACGCGACTCGTTTGTGCGTAAAAAAGTGAGGTGAAACAAAAGGAGAGAGAGAGAAGGAGAGAGAGAAAGAAAGAGAGAGTGTGTGAGGCGACATAAAAAGGACGAATGACAGGCGTTACTGAAGAGATTCGATCTCTTCGCACACAATACTTTTTATTAAATGGAAAAGAGCAAGAGAGTATAAATGCGATGAAAAATTCAGTACAGTCTATTACAATAAAGATTAAAATATGAGTGTGACGATTGCCCAATTCTCCTTGCAATTGTCTAGTATCTATACCGATTTCGAGACTCTCGGCTCGACTTGTATCCGTGTAATGATATGCGAATAACGAGGACGATCGTGCATTCGTTCTGCATCCTGCGAGTAAATTCCTTTTGAGTAAATTCATTATGTGATTTAATGACTCGTTGAAACAATCTCAAATGTGCGTGTCCGAAAAGAAAAATTGCATTAATCATATACATTTTTTGAAGGATATAAATTTAAGGCTCCTGTGTGAACACTCGTGGCCACGTGGATCATGACGTCAAAGACGAGATGCTCATAACTAGCCTAGTACACGCTCTACTAAATTTGCGCATGCGCGGCGTCAAATGACTAGGATTCATATTACATTTTACGACTGTTTATTTACTGTCAAAGGAAAAGAATAGTTTTCAAGGAATTTTATAAGTGTAAAGCGAAATGTTTTTATATTCAAATTCTTTTTATTCGAAAATTGCACGTAAGAATTCTCAACGTTTCTCTTTTGTCTTTAACGTCACTTTGATTTCACATAGTTGCGACGAATTTATTTAGGAGCCTTAAGATTCTTAGCCCCACGCCACGGCTGTCCTTGTTTGATGACATCAGAGAAATTGCATGTCCAAAATTCTTGTGAAATACGTTGAAATAAAAAAATATATCCTTAAAACGACATTTGTGATCGATTGAATAAAATCCTTCGTACACTTTTCTTTTGCCGTGAAATCAATAAATGTCATAAAATTATGACATGCAGTTTCGGTTTTTAAATCTATCTTTTCTTACAATTTCTGTTACGTTATTGTTTTACGGTTATTTATTGATTTTTACAACAAAAGAAAAATGTTCGAAGCGTTTTACAAATTTGTTAAATCGATCTCAAATGTCGTTTTATAGTATAATTTTATAGTATAATTTTTTATATCATATTTTATAAGAATATACAGAGTGGGGCAAGAACTCTGTCCACCTGGAATATCTCCTCTATTTTTGGAGATATCAAAATATTGTTAATTAAAAAGTTATACGGCATGAAGGGCTATAATATGCCAACGAAAAATTTTTTTTGGGTGGAAGCGCTTCGAAGATTTTAAGGTCATCTCTATTTTTTTAAATGAAACCTTCTATTTTTCATTGCATATTCTTGTAGCTTATCTCGAGAGCTTTTCAAAACACTATAATTAAGTATTTTTCGAGTTATAAGGCTTGAAATAATTTTTTAATTTTACATAAACTAAAATGTCTATAAATATTCACCTTATCTCAATACTTTTATGCACAGAATAATGAGAGGAATCAATTGATGTAAAGAAAACACATAGTTGTTTTTAAGAAAAAATAGAAAAATATGTAATTGTTAGTTACAAATTGCATATTTTTTTCAGGTGGACAGAGTTCTTGCCCCACCCTATATATATTTATTAACGGTGTTTTCGGGTTAAATGGCCAAACTTAAAATATGAATTCAGGGCCTCAAAACAAACAAAAATTTTATCTGGAAATTTCCTCGTAAACGTTTCGAAGAGATATTGACTTTTGAAGTTATAGAACTATAGGAATAAATAATGTCGAAATAATTTAGATTTATCCTCTTTATTGTTTTACAGTAATCAATTTAATTTAATTATTAAATATTTTGTGTTCAAAAGAATGACTTCCAGCCCGGAGATAAGCATTATACCTATCAATAAGAGAACGAGTGGCTGACTGACATTGTGCATCTGAAATTTCTTCGCACACTTGTACTATTCTTCATTTTAATGATTGAAGATCATTAACAGGCACTTTATACTTTTTGCTTTAACACCCTATACTTCAAAACAGAAAAAGAGATATTTCGATATTATTCATTCCTATAGTTCTATAACTTTAAAAGTTAATATCTCTTCAACGAAGCGTTTGCGAACAAACCTTCAAATAAAAGTTTTGTTTGTTTTGAGATCCTGAATACGTATTTTTAGTTTGACCATTTAACCCAAAAACACCATGTGTATTCTATATAATATATTTTATAAAAATTTTAACCACGCGATTTCTCGCTTCTGACGTCGTCAAACAAGGACAGTCACGGCAAAGGGAATCTTAGAGTGCTCACTAATTATTATAACGTTATTCCTTATCAAAAATTAATCGAAAAATCCTGAACCATTTTTTTTATAATGCTTAATTTAAAAAAGTGATTATTGAGTAAAGTTAATCCAATTAGCACTATCCTTCAGATGGAGCTCAGTAATGTTCCTTCCTATCAGTGTATCTTAACTTCAATCTCGGTTTAACTTTTCATCTTTTTCTATTAATTCTTAGAACTAAAAAAAGTTCCAAGTAAAAAATCCAAACATAAACCACGCACTTGATCGAATACGTGAGTACCTAGAGGTGAAGGGCTAACGCATCAAGCGTGCGGCTTATTAATGTTTGTCTAAAGATGCTGATTTAATTAATTTTACTCAAAAATTATATTAAACATTATAGAAAAATGATTCAGAACTTTTTTATTCAATTTTTAATAAAGTATAGCACTATATGATTATTCAGCATTTTTGAAGCAATACCTTGTGTACTTCCACCTCGAATGGAAGAGTAATCGCATGTGTCTTGGTGCGAAGATTTGCCATTCTGCGACTACGATCGGACATGTTTGTGATCCGCATTTTTGAGCTGTCCCGTCGCCAATCGAGCAAACGAATCGTCCTCAAAGGTAGATCGGGCCGAAAGTGCAAAAATCAAAATCAGGTCTGCCTTTTCTAACAGCTAGTATTTAGGGATTTACAAAGCACATTCAGATGCGATGTTGAGGAAAATGACAACGATTGTCGATTTTTCGCGGAAATCAGGGACGAAGAAACGTTCTAAAGTCTAGTGCTGATTGAGATTTGTAATTTTGAGTCATTAACTTGATCTGTATTGACAATGGCTGTGTTTAGCAGAAAAAGCTTAGCACTTTTTGAAAAAGTAAGTACTTAGTGATTTTTTATTACGATTGGTTTCTAAATTTAGATCCTAAACTTAGAGAAATGATAAGAGTCAATCATATTAAAGAATCACTGAACGTTACTGAACTGCTTTTTCTGCTGAATACAGAATACATTTATGCCTATTATCTTTTTCTTAATGAAGATGGAATAGGAAAGATGTAACATCTAGAATTATAAGTCTTGAGCAACACTGTTCTAAACGAATTATCGAAAACGAAATAAAATTGGAGCACAATCTCAGAAGCGAGAAAAACTTTCAGATTTACTCTCTTCGCTAAGACGTTACTTAGAGAACATTATGATGTCTCAAATATGTTTTTAATACGTCTTTTGAACATGTGTGTCTGGGTAGTAGAAACGCTTCATATTTCCGATCTTGTTTTTATTGTAATACTCTATACTTGAGTTTATCAAAAAAATAGTTTTATGGAGGTAAAAATGTTTTTTTGAAATGTTCGAGATTCTGAGTTATATAAATTATTTTAGTTATATACCTGTATTGAGATTGTCAGATCATTTGGGGCACGGTAAAAATCGAATAACGTGATAATGTGTTTGCTGCTGTGCACTGCAGCTGGAACTGCGGATTTCTAGAACTAAAACTATTTAGCTCTTACTCGATTCATACACATGTAAAATCGATTTCGAGTTTTGTTCCCTCATTAAATCATAAAATCGATTGGAATCTTTCCTTTGTGGCTGACTTGCACATGAATAAATTGATGAAGGGTTTAATCATTGTTTTCTTGACTTTCGCAAACCCGCAAATTTTTCTTAATTTTGATGGTGTACGATATTTGACAAAATGTTTGCTGCAATGTAAAATTTAATTTGAAAAGATAAAAAGTATTAGTCTGAAACAAACTCGCGGTGTGACAACAAATTGAAAGGTTTATTCAGATATCGCAAGATTCGATTCTGCTCAGTTTCTGCAGTCAATCTGGCATTATATTTTATATCCGCATTAAACTTGTGCTTTGCCGACAAAGCTTGTCGTCTAACAACGGATTGATACAGAACCCAAACAGACTCTCATTTCGAAATCGCAAATATTTAAATGGGGTACATTAGTTATGAAAAGACAGATTCTGCTCAGTCTGAAAGCATTTAATGAAAAAATATTTTATTATAATATTTTTAAAAAGCTCTCGACGTAAGCTAAATATACAATAAAAAATGAGGATTTACATTTAAAAAAATTAAATTGACCTTGACCTGATCTTGGCAACGCCACTCAAGATTAAACTGATAAGACTAACAGATAGACCTCTTGAAACCCTATAACTTTTGTGTATAACATTTCTTTCAAAAACGTAACCCCTCCAAGATATTCAGGGGTACCCATCTTTCTGGTACACCCTGTATACGGAGTATCTCACGCCAACTCGAACCAGGTAAAAACTCGACCGCTAGACCAGTCAAATTAGCCTTTGACCTTGAAATAACCATACAAAGGCTTGAAAGATATATAAATCGATAGATTGAAACCCTCTGAACAACATTAATTGTTTCCTCACAAAGGATACCCCCCGTTTTCATAGTCGAAATGCCCTTAATCTGGGATTCGAAAATAACTTATTGGATCTTGTTTGTGTGTTGGAAAAACTAAGTTCCATGCATTATTTATCCCACCAACTCCCTCCATCCCCCCTAGAACTCCAAAAAACCGGTTCTTTTATATTTTAATTTTTATCTTGAATATGCGCAGCACAAAAAATCTGAAAAAATTCAAGTGAATAGTTGAATTATACCCAAGTTTACTCAATTTTTTTCCATATTTTTCCAAGGTCATTTCCAAGGTCAAAAAAATCCGAAAAGATTTCAAAACGACTTTACTCGAAAACAGAGAAATATACATCGAAATATTTTGCTTTTAAATACGTGTTCCGGTTTGTTTTTGAAGGTCTCATAGGATTTTTCAAGCTCCGAGTGGTGGGTTATCCTCAAAAATGCGAAAAACCCCGAAAAAATGCGTTTTTGAGGTTATTTCGACCTATGTTTCAATGGAAACGAGGTATAGTATTCGAAAAAGTGTGGATACATAATCCACATATGATAGAATGTACCCAAATTTTTCCAGATTTTTTCAAACTCTTCTTCGAGATTAAAAAATAGGTCCAAAATGTCAAAAATCGGCGTATTTTTGAGATTTTTCTTATCTTAAAAATACTC
The DNA here is from genome assembly GCA_901521435.1 of Crematogaster levior. Classification (NCBI taxonomy): domain Eukaryota; kingdom Metazoa; phylum Arthropoda; class Insecta; order Hymenoptera; family Formicidae; genus Crematogaster; species Crematogaster levior. Next base: position 35,726 of record CABEGB010001518.1, read on the forward strand.
CCTACGGAGGAAGTTTTATTGGATCTGGATGAACCAAATTTTGTCTACTTTCTTATAATATTGTTCAACAAAGTTGGTATGGATTTTCATCTCTGTTTAGTCTGTTACTTCAACTTTTGCAACTATTCGAAGGGTGAATTTTAGCTTATTTTGACATGTTCGAATTAGACTTTTTGTTCATAACAAATCAACTTTTTATCCCATTGCAAAAATAATACCAACTTTTTTCTTTATAATGCAAAGAATTGAAAAAAATTTGCTTAAATGTGTTGCTAAAAAATTGCCCTGTAGGAAATTTTTTGACCAAACACTGATTTTAAGCTTAAGTGGCTGGTATTCGATGATAGTAGTCTTAATTTCATGGGTTTTGGCTTTTTAAAGGCTGTTTTTTGTGTTCTACAATCTGGTGATAACCATTTTTTTCCATTTCCAAGGTGATGAACAAAGTCTTATTCGAACATATCAAAATAAGCTAAAATTCACTCTTCGAACAGTTGCAAAAGTTGAAGTAACAGACTGAGATAAAAATCCATACCAATTTTGTTGAACATATCATAAGAATATAAACAAAATTCGGTTCATCCAGATCCAATAAAAATTCCTCCGTAGGAAGTATTTTTAAGATAAGAAAAATTTCAAAAATACGCCGATTTTTTATATTTTGGATCTATTTCTTAATCTCAAAGGAGAGTTTAGAAAAATCTGGAAAAATTTGAGTACATTCTATCATATGTGGACTATGTATCCACACTTTTTCGAATACTTACATCTTGTTTCCATTGAGATACAGGTCAAAATAATTTAAAAAACGCGTTCTTTCGCGTTTTTCGCATTTTTGAGGGTAGCTCACCACTCGGAGCTCGAAAAAACCTAGGAGACCTTCAAAAACAAATCGAAACACGTATTTAAAAGCGAAAAATTTCAATGTATATTTCTCTGTTTTCGAGTAAAGTCGTTTTAAAATCTTTTTGGATTTTTTGATCTTAAAGATGACCTTGGAAAAATATGGAAAAAATTGAGTAAAGTTGAATATAATTCAACTATTCACTTGAATTTTTTCAGATTTTTTGCACCGCGTATACTCGAGATAAAAATTAAAATATAAAAGAACCGGTTTTTTTGAGTAACTTGAGACTCTTGAATCGGTCTCATTTCTTATACACATAGTGGCCTCCTTATCTCTATCCTTTATGATCATTCGGTAACTAAGAATTATTCGAAGATAGAAACACATTACACTAATCAATGTTTTCCTTCTTTTATAATTTGTATAATGTGTTAACAAGTTCACGGATTTAGGGTGCGATTTCACTGGGCAGCGATCATGTAACTTTTTCCCTAGGACGGAAACATGAAAAGTGAAAAGTTTTACGTGCACTCTATGATCATCTATGATTTTGCACGATCATGTAACTCTTTCAACTGTGGAAATGTGAAATTTTTCACGTGAACTTTTTCGCCATAAAACTTGATGGCGAAAAGATGAAAATCTAGGGAATTAATAAATAGACTTCGAAATTTTTATAAAGATGGTACATGCATACAGGCTTGTTATTACTCATCGACGTATAATTATAATAGTACAGTCATTTTAATAATATTTAATAATTATGGCTGCAATGATGGGTTATACAAATGGTTAACGAAGAAAAAAGAAATTACCAAATGCACTTTCGGTTTTTCTATTTATTCTACCCGTTACCAATTCGAGATTTTGAATAATTTAATAGCGTTTTCTTTTGCTTCATTGTTACATTTATTTTTATTAATCTGTTAGAAGTTATACTATTTTACGTTGTTGTATGCAGTTTCCGCGCATCCAAATCACATACGTGACTATGTATCCCACTATGGAGGCCACTATGTGTATAAGAAATGAGACCGATTCAAGAGTCTCAAGTTACTCAAAAAAACCGGTTCTTTTATATTTTAATTTTTATCTCGAGTATACGCGGTGCAAAAAATCTGAAAAAATTCAAGTGAATAGTTGAATTATATTCAAGTTTACTCAATTTTTTCCATATTTTTCCAAGGTCGCTATGCATGAAAAGTTTCACGTAAAATATAGATAAGCGAAAAGTGAAAAATGAAAAATGAAAAGTGAAAAGTTTCACGTGAAATTACATGATCTATACCCTTGTCCGTGGATCCTAACCTATCTAGGTTGCATTCCAAAACGTCTTATTTGAGGAAAATTTTACTCAATTTCTATAGTATATGTGACGTGAGCTATAGAGTATTGAGTAAAATTTTCCTCAAATAAGAGTTTTGGAATGCAATCCTAGAGATTATAAGGGTACAGTCACATGGTGCGTGATGCGTCATGCGGGATAGAGCGTCCGTCATAGAAACAGCCAATCACACACTCAACTCGTACGGGATGCGTTATGCAGAATTGCTCTGATTGGTGTTTCTATGGCTGCGTTTCGATATTCACTGCCAGTACTGAAAATCTATAGTTCGCGTCACATACACTATAGATTTTCAGTACTGGCGGTAAATATCGAAACGCAGCCTATGACAGACGCTCTATCCCGCATGACGCATTACGCACCATGTGATTGCACTCTTAAGTTTATCTTTAGATGCTGTACGAATCAGTTCATTGGCTACAGAGTATCTGAAGATAAACTTAAGACGGTCTTAATTATAAGACCCGACTATAAATACCGGTCATAGTTGAATTTAGAAAAGAATAATCGAATATGATTGGTCTATTCGTTTGCGACTTACGACTAACAACTCATTGTAGAACAGGCCTAAGGAGAGACTTGCCAACTCGTCACGTGACCGTAGTTGACTCTGATTGGCTGGAGTATGGATTGCATACATGTGCTTTATGAAGCCACAACATAACCTGTTTAAAGATGAAGTCTACGGTCATTTTAACATGTCTGTTGTTAGTAAGTAAATTTATCATATTTTAATAACATTATGAGAAAAAACAATGCATATTTTCATAAGTTTCGAATTAATAATATAGAAGCATTTTTGGTAATACTGAAGGAGACGGGCTTCCTCACCGATTTCGTTGAAACTTCACTATATTGCGTATTTTGGTTCGCAAAACGAATATGTAAGTTAACCCTTATGTGCACAACCGGGTACCCGGGTATCCACCGCGCCATACTTTTGCGTATAACTTCATGAAAAATTGAAATATCGATTTTTCCGTCTAGGAATGCCTCGTTGAACTCTTTGAGAATATGAAACGACTGAAAAAAAATTTTTTTTCGAATTTTTTTAACCTAAATTACATGGTTTTATGACACATACACGTTGGGCACAACCGGGTACCCGGGTATCCACTAGGTGTAAAATTATGTTTTCGCTCAGAAATTAATTAATAACATTGATTAATATTTTATTTAGGTAATGGTAGTTTATAAATAAACAACAAATATAATTCTGCTATTGCCGTATTATCCCCACTACATCCCCACTACAGCCGGTCGACTAAGGTCGCCCGATCCCCTTCGTACCTGCGCAGCGCTCCGGTACTCAATTGTTATGTTTATTTTTTGGAATGCTGTGGCGGGCTCAGGATCTCCAATATGACTTAAATACTTTCTATTGATGTTTATTTAATGAAATAAATTTATTTCAAACGATTCCGTTTGTTTAAACTGTCAAAAATTAAGATAAACTCGCAGTGGATACCCGGGTACCCCGGTTGTGCAACAACGTGGAAAAAGTTGGTTGTGCACATAAGGGTTAAAATCGTCGCTCTTTATTAGTTAATAAGTTATAACTTATTGAAAATTGACAGTTTCGGGGTTAGGATGTCTGTTATACCGACGACGTCCAGACTGTCTGAGCATGCGCAGTGACGTAACGCAGGTCAGCTGACCATGCTAGCGCCACGAAGTGCGCGAAATTCAAAAAGGATACAAGTAAAGTCAAACGCGCAGGGGGCTTTGCGCGACTTTCCACGCGTATACTTTACAACGCAAAGCGAGGTTTCACATGGGTTTGCGCGACTTTCCACGCGTATATTTTTCAACGCAAAGCGAGGTTCCACATGGGTTCGCGACTTTCCACGCGTATACTATTCTACTGCGTTCGCCGCCTCCCCCGCCCCCCCGCGAAGCGGGGGGGGAGGGATGGGGGTTGAGGCGGTGAGAGAGTCGAGTTCCACATCGTTGGCCACGCCTCCAAGCAGCGAGTTGGTTATAATTTAAATTTATTTGACAAGTTAATAAGTTAATTAATACAAAATTAGAATAAAATTTAAATTATCTTTACAATTTTATTATTATTTACAATTTTATTTACGATTTACAATTTTTCGCTATAGTTGATCCTTTTCGAGATATTTGACCGTTTCCGGACTTTTGCCCAAAATGATATATACAGGGTGACCCATTTTAACTTAGGCAGCCAAATAACTCGAAAAATAAGCACACTACGAAAAAATGTTTAGAATCAAAATTTCGTCATTTCGAGGGGGACGTACAATGACGTTAAAATCAGCCCCCCACCCCTCCTCCTGGGCGGTGAGGGGGGGCAAGTTTGAAATCTTAAATGGTGTTAATGTGGTTTAGAGTGGACTGTATATTAAAATGAAATCAGATGCCAATGTTCCGCAATCAATTCTCTTTTTAATGACTCGTGCTTAGTAAAATTATACACACATGGTGGCGCGTGCAACAACAAAATAAAAAACGCTGCCGGAGCGACATCTGATGAGCAGTGGAAGCGTGCTAAGCGCTTGATTTAAACGTATAATATCAAACATGCTCCCCGCCTTGGAAGCCAGAAGGTCTTTCCAATCTTGACATAACATAAATAGAAGGTACTACTTGGTGTTCTGATTATAATATAAAGTAATATGCACGATATGTAAATAAATGCAATTAATTTGACATTGAAAGAAAGAGAAAAAGAAAAAAAAATGAAATAAATAAGTATGTGACTAACTATAATTATTAGAGACTAAATGTCGAGTATCGACTACCCATTCACTGGCTAACGCGTATGTAGGCCTCCACTCGGCTGAGGGCCTTCAAATCTTCGATGTTGAGTCTTCCATAGGGAGAGGGCACAACTTAACAGCAGCTCGTCGAATTAGTCCTTTGGCGGTTCGCACGGTAGCGGCCCGGGTTATGGAGTCAAGACCAGGATGTAGTTCGGTGACTCTGCCAAGCTGCCATTGCAATGGAGGGTGGTTGTCCTCCTTTACGAGCACTAGGTCGTGTAATTTCAGACTATCTTGGTTTGTTTTCCATTTAGTGCGATTTTGGAGCTCGGAAATAAATTCCTTGGTCCAGCGTTTCCAAAAATCTTGTTGCATTCGCTGAATTCGTTGATACTGAGATAATCGCGATTCGTTAACGTTAGTTAGATCTGGACAGGATATGGTAGTTAAGCTTCGACCTGTAATGAAGTGAGCAGGTGTGAGAGGCTGTAAGTCTAATGGATGCGATGACAACGGAGAAAGTGGTCTGGAGTTCAGAATGGCTTCAATCTGTGCCAGTAGACTGTAGAATTCCTCGTAGGTAAGTAAAGCGTTTCCCATAACTCTCTTCATATGGTGTTTTGTGGACTTTATGCCGGCCTCCCAAATTCCTCCGAAATGAGGTGAGTACGCTGGAATAAAGCTCCAACTGATTCTTTCTGATGTGAGACGATCCTGTATTTCGCCTTGGCTTTCCGTGAGAAATTCGCCAAGCCGTTGCAATTCTGCGTGGGCTCCAACAAAATTTTTCCCGTTGTCAGACGTTATCTTTCTGGGTCTTCCACGTCGAGCGACGAATCTGCGTAGGGCCAATATGAAGTTCTCCGTGGTGAGATCTGATACCAATTCGAGATGGATAGCCTTCGTAACAAGGCAAATAAATAGACAAACGTAACCTTTGTATGTTTTGCATCCTCTACCTTTTCTGTCCTTTAGGGTAAAGGGTCCTGCGTAGTCTACCCCTACGTTATGAAATGCTGGAGCTGGAGAAACACGGTCATGCGGCAAGTCCGCCATCTGCGGTGTGACCGCATTGGGTTTGTTGCGGAAGCATGTGATGCATTGATGCACAATTTTGCGAGCTAGATTGCGACCAGCAATGGGCCAGTATTTTTCACGAATTTGAAACAGTAAAGTCTGAGGACCTGCATGCATGAGGCGCCGGTGCTCGCTCTCGAATATAAGCCTCGCTAAGTGATGTTTGGAAGACAGTATTATGGGATGCCTTTTGTCAAAATCGAAGTCAGAGTGTCCTAGTCGACCTCCTACCCGTAAAGTGTTGTCTGTATGCAAAAAAGGATTTAATCCGATAATCTTGCTTTGCGGACTTATAGTTTTGCCGTTAGCTAATGCATGTATTTCCTGCGGAAATGATTCTAGTTGCGCAATGCTCACTAGGATATACGTTGATTTTTGAATCTCCTCCAAGCTAAGGGGACCGCTCACTTTCCGCTTGTGAACATGTAAATCAATGAAACGTTTGCAAAACGCTATTATGCGTAATAACTTCTCCAGTTTGGAGTAATTCTCAAATTTGATAACTGCGGATTTCATCACTGTGTTGTGCAAGACATTTAATTGCGGTTGCCTTATCTCGGATGCGTCAGGGTTGTCATCATGATAATTTTGTGCAGGCCATCGTTCTTCTGGCTCCGCTAGCCAAGCGGGCCCGTGCCACCATAGTGTCATCTCTGCTAATGCTTTCGGCGGTGCGCCTCTTGACAGTAAATCAGCCGGGTTGTCAGCGGACGGTGTGTGCCTCCAATCGTGAGGATTCGAAAGCGATTGTATGTCTGCTACACGATTGCGTGCAAAGGTTTGCAGCTTGGAGGGATCTAACCTTATCCAACTCAAAACAATGGTTGAATCGCTCCAATAGTGCAAGGATTCAACAGGAACTTCCAATGAAGCCTGCACTTTGGCCATCAATTTTCCCAAGACATGAGCAGCGCTCAATTCCAATTTAGGTATAGTGAGTGGCTTTAGTGGTGCGATCCGAGATTTGGAGCACATCAATTTAGCAAATGTTGCTCCAGATGCATGTGTAGAACGTATGTAGACGCATCCACCATACGCTTTCTCGCTGGCGTCCGAGAATCCATGTATTTCTACTCGTTGCGGCGATGAACAACAAACCTGTCTAGGTATGCGAAAATTGTTAATGAAGGTCAGCTCGTTTGCAAACTGCACCCACCTGGCACGAATATCTGCAGGAAGTGGATCCTCCCATGCCAAACCCTGTTTCCATAATGCCTGCAATATTGTTTTAGCGATCATAATACTAGGACCGAAAAGCCCCAAGGGATCGTACAGACGCGCTATCAACGAAAGAACAGTGCGCTTTGTGATGGGTTCTGCTTCTGCGTTGACATTGACGTGGTATATGAGCTCATCCCTGTCGCAAGACCACGATAGGCCTAGCGTCTTGGTTGCCTCTGATTCTCCAAGTTTAATTATCTGATGAGAGTCGGCTGATCTTCCGATATTCTCGAGTATGTAAGGACTATTGGAGATCCATTTGCGCAGATGAAAACATCCTGCTTCGAGTATATGTGACACGTCTCTTGTGAGCTGAGCTGCTTCTTCCTGGGACGCTGCTCCGCACAGCAAGTCGTCCACGTACATATGGTTACGTATGACGTTAGCTGCTTTCGGAAATTGCTCTTGATGCTCTTCTGCCAGCTGGAATAAGCATCTAATGGCCAAAAATGCACTTGAGGCCATCCCGTACGTGATTGTATTGAGTTCGTACGTATCGATGGGAGCAGAGAAATCCTCCCTCCAAAGTATGCGTTGCAACGGACGTTGTGAAGGCTCTATTAACACTTGTCGGTACATCATGGCTATGTCAGCTCCTATGACAAACGGATGTTGTCTGAATGACATGATGATTGACAGAAGGTCTTGTTGAATGGTTGGCCCTATCATCTGTAAGTCGTTAAGCGATAGGCCGGTCGATGTGGGCGCCGAAGCATTAAATACAACCCGTAATTTAGTTGTAGAGCTACTCTCTTTTACTACTCCGTGGTGCGGCAGGTAATATGCTATTGTTGCGCGATCATTGTTGCCAAGTTTAATCATATGGCCCAACTCCTCGTATTTCCTTATGAAATCCGAATATTCCTTACGTGTGTTGCCGTCTTTCAATAATCTTCGTTCGAGTGCTTTTAATCTTCGCTCGGCTAATTCTCTGGATTCCCCTAAATTACTTGTGTCTGTCTTGAATGGGATGCCGACGATGAATCTGCCATCGCTGTCTCGTGTGAAGTTTTTAACGAAGTGTGATTCACATTCCTGCTCCTCCGAGTTAGAGGAGATTTTGCCGGGGGCTCTTCAATTTGCCAAAATCTTTCTAAGTGATATGAGATATCTTCGGAGCTAGTCGTCAGATTACACGATGTCTCCTTCTTGTCCTCGGAATAATGTAGCTGTGCCAGTTTACCTGAAACCACATAACCCAATTTAGTTTTGCGCAAATGCGGATGCCTTTGTGGCTCGTCGCATAATAAGTCCCAAAATAGGTCGATTCCAATGAGCAGATCAATCCTCTTAGGTTTGTAAAACTCTGGGTCTGCGAGTGGAACGTCATTAGGTATATTTGCTCTTTTAAGATCCAATGGCTCCGTGGGTAAATTGGAAGTGATTCTGGGCACTATCATAAATGTAAGTTCTTCTTTAAAATTCTCGTGTATTGCGTGGATGACTGCTTTCGCTCTTTCAACTACTTTGATCTGAGATTTGCTTATGCCGGCGACTGCCACGCTCACTGGGTTCGTACGAAGTCCTAATTTGTCGCACAGACTTGTTGTCATAAAATTTGACTGTGATCCTGAGTCGAGTAAAGTATTGCACCTATGGTTCTGACCGTCCCTTCCTACGATGCTCACGACGGCTGTGGGTAATAAACGATATCTTGGCTCCTCCGAGGTGATATGAGCTGATACAACTTGCTTCGCTTCGCTATTGACGTCTTGCGTTTTAACCATGGGTTTATCCTCTTTGTTTTCTCTTACTCCGCGTTCAACATTTTCCAGATGTAGAAGTGTGTTGTGAGGCTTGCTACATTTCTTGCACTTTTGCGATCTGCAATTTGCTGCAATGTGCCCTGATCTCAGACAATTTAAACATATTCGTTTCTTCTTTACTTGCTCTATTCGTGAGGCTACTGGTAAGTCGAGGAAAGATTGACAAGCGAATAATGCGTGTTCCTTTTCACATACCAGACAATTTCCTTTCGTTACTGCTGCATGCGTAAGCGTAAATGAGCTGTTTTTGTACTTGCCTGCTGTTTGCGTTTTTGTTGTCTGTGATTCATTTGTTGATTTTATATGCTTGTTTATTTTTTCTAATAGCTGACATCTCTTCTCTAGGAATTCCAGGAAACTCTCCATATCCGGTAGCTCCTCGTGGTCCATGAGTTCTCTTTCCCATTCCTTTTTGGTCGCGATATCAAGTTTATCCGAGATCAAATGTATGAGTAGGCTGTCCCATTGGTCAACGGGTTGATGCAATGCTGCTAAAGCTCGCATGTGCCCGCGAGTGGCATCTACCAGCTTTCGTAACGCCTCGTAATTTTCTTTCGTTAATTTTGCGTGATCGATTATTCCTCCGATGTGTTTATGAATCATTAAGTTTTTGTTTTGGTACCTCTTGACCAGCAAGTTCCATGCTGCTTGATAATTTGCTCCTGATACTTCGAGTCCGTCTAGAACCTTCAAAGCCTCCCCTGTCAGTGAGCTCTGCAGATATTGAAACTTGGCGATAGTGTCGATTCGAGCGTCCGAATGAATGATAGAATTGAACATGTCGTGAAAGGTAGGCCATTTATCGTAGGATCCATCGAATTGTGGAAGCTTTAACTGCGGCAGTTTGATTTTACGATGTGCTGGGATCGAATTCCGTGACGCTATATCCGTTTCTGCATTGCCGTGTCGATTGACAATAGGATCCATTGGCTTTAAGTCATTGAGTAATTTCTGTGCTTGTGATGTCAATTTGTAGTAATCGTCCTCGAACTCTGTCCTTTGCTTGTAACATTCTTCGATCGCATCGTCTTCCGTGGCTTGTTCAATTTCCGTTTGACATATGTCGAATTCTGTGATAAGTTCTTTGATTTTGTCCGCTGTTCTAAATTTATAATATGCTGCTCTTCTATCTCATCAGGATCGACATTGAATGTCTCTAAAAAGAGTCGAAATGCGGTAAGCTTGGCCTTCATTGCACCTCGTTGGCGCCTGAGAGCTTTTAATTTTCCTTCCATATTAGGTTATTGAATCTGCTACGCGTTGTTGTATAAGTAAATGAATGTATACTTATCTGATGCAGCGGATATTCGCAACGCTGTTTGTGCGCAATGCCTCTTATGAATCCTAACCTCTGTGCCGCTGCTAGTTTCTGAGTGCCGCTGCTATGTATTGCTAGGATGTCCTGCCCAAATGCTGCCTATTTCGATTTGTTTATGTTCGTTGCTCAAATTTATTGTACTGGGTTGCCTGCGCTATGATGCGATGCTTGCGTGTGTTCCAAGGTGCCAGTTTAATGCGAACATGCTGCGTCGTTGCACTGTGACTTTTATGCATGCGTTTGCAATGTATTGCTTTTTTCTACGCGAAACCGATTGCTAAATCCGGTTTGCAAGGACCAATGTTAATGTGGTTTAGAGTGGACTGTATATTAAAATGAAATCAGATGCCAATGTTCCGCAATCAATTCACTTTTTAATGACTCGTGCTTAGTAAAATTATACACACATGGTGGCGCGTGCAACAACAAAATAAAAAACGCTGCCGGAGCGACATCTGATGAGCAGTGGAAGCGTGCTAAGCGCTTGATTTAAACGTATAATATCAAACAAATGGGAACCCCTATTTTTTATTGCATATTCGGAATCTTTGGCTAAAAACACATACAATTTGTCTGAAACATTTTTCTCGATTCATGATAGATGGCGCTGTAATCGACGAAATTCAATTTCTTCGATTTCTCTTACTGAGAACCCATGCTTACGATTCTGCAATAAATTAACAATAAAAATACTACGTTTTCATTGTTAATACTCGAAATTAGTCTTAAAACAAACTTCTCATTATTTTTTATTACTCATTAATTACTTCTCAAGAAACTGCTTTTAGCGTAACCCAGGAACAACGACGTGGACGTAGCAGTTTTCTGTTCCCTTCGGGGTGCTTGATTAACGTGAGTCCCCTCGCCTCTCACAATTCGGGGTGCTTGAACGTGTGGTAACCCAGCCAGTGAAGGCAAGGTCGTGTGGTGACCCAACCAGTTAAGGCAAGATTGCATTGTTATCAGCTCTCTCCGCATGGAGGAGATGCTCAAAGTGTGCACCATTATTTTCTAAGGATAACAGTAATCGACAGCGAAAGTTACGTTGTACATTTTCTAGCATTAAAGGAGTTATAGCTTCACAAGCTCTTCTTATTCTTTCCATCATATTCAATCTTGTCGTTGGAGCTTCACTATACACTGCATCTTTAACGTATCCCCATAAAAAGAAATCAAGGGGGTTCAAATCCGGTGATCTCGGAGGCCACAGAACTGGTCCACCCCGCCCTATCCACCGATTTGGGAACCTTTGATTCAAAAACATCCGTACAATACGAGCATAATGAGCAGGAGCACCATCTTGTTGATACCATAAATTTAGTCTAACTGCAAGGGGAACATTCTCTAGGTATGCTGGCAAATCATTTTCGAGGAATTCTAAATACATTGGACTATTAATTGGACGTTCAAAAAAATGAGGTCCAATGACTTGGCCATTGCAAATGCCTACCCATACATATAAACTCCAACGATGTTGATTAAGCACCTCACGATACCAATGTGGATTTTCTGGTGACCAATAGTGGCAATTATGCCTATTGAGACTACCATTGCTGATGAATGTTGCTTCATCACTGAAACAAACATTACTAAAAAAATCTGGATTCTGATCTAACATCTCAAGAGCCCATCTACAAAATTGTACTCTGAGTACGCAGTCGGCCTCACTTAATTCCTGTACCAGAGTAATATGATACGGATAGTAATTGACTGATCGTAACAATCTATGTGCCGTAGTTTGAGGGATTCCCAGTTCTCGTTCTATTTGACGGGTACTAATATGGGGATTTTGATGAACCATAGCCAAAACTGCGAGCAATCTAGGGTCATTATTATTATGAAGTCTATTCCTTCGCCTTTCGCGATAAAGTGGATTATTACGAGATCTCCTTTCAATGTTTATAATTTGTTGATCAGTAGGATGGCGGCGATTTGGGAATCGCTCCGCATAAGTACGGGCAGTAAGTCTGTAATTTCTACCACATTCACCAAAGGTTATAAGAATATCGACTACTTCTGTAGGCGTATAATTTGCCATTTTACCAGAATTTTATCAGAGTACAAATGTTAAAAAAATACATAAACACTTGTGACTTTGGCACTAAATGGACAAAATTTTGGAGGGATACTTAGAGGAACTCCATCAGATGGAAAGTCCAAAATGTCTCGGTACTTCGGACCATTCAAGTTGCCTAAAGGGCAGGTTACGCTAAAAGCAGTTTCTTGAGAAGTAATTAATGAGTAATAAAAAATAATGAGAAGTTTGTTTTAAGACTAATTTCGAGTATTAACAATGAAAACGTAGTATTTTTATTGTTAATTTATTGCAGAATCGTAAGCATGGGTTCTCAGTAAGAGAAATCGAAGAAATTGAATTTCGTCGATTACAGCGCCATCTATCATGAATCGAGAAAAATGTTTCAGACAAATTGTATGTGTTTTTAGCCAAAGATTCCGAATATGCAATAAAAAATAGGGGTTCCCATTTAAGATTTCAAACTTGCCCCCCCTCACCGCCCAGGGGGAGGGGTGGGGGGCTGATTTTAACGTCATTGTACGTCCCCCTCGAAATGACGAAATTTTGATTCTAAACATTTTTTCGTAGTGTGCTTATTTTTCGAGTTATTTGGCTGCCTAAGTTAAAATGGGTCACCCTGTATATATATATATATACAGGGTTGGGCAAAAGTCCGGAAACGGTCAAATATCTCGAAAAGGATCAACTATAGCGAAAAATTGTAAATAGCAAAGTTGTAGGGCTTAAAAAAATGTACCTAATGATGACTAAAAATTTTACTTTGAGTGGAGGACGAAGATCATATAAAAGTCAAATTGAATTTTTTAAATGGAACTGCCTACTTTTTATTGCATATTCTTATAGCTTATCTCGAGACCTTTCCAAAACACTATAATAAAGTATTTTTTTGTTAAGTATTTTCCGAGTTATAAAGCTTGAAATAATTTCATAATTTTACATAAACTGTAAAATATCTCGTAAAATATTTACTTTTCGATGACCTTACCTCAATACTTTTATGCACAGAATAATGAGAGGAACCAATTGGTGTCAAGAAAACACATAGTTGTTTTTAAGAAAAAATATGCAATTTGTAACTAACAATTACATATTTTTTCTTAAAAACAACTATGTGTTTTCTTTACACCAATTGATTCCTCTCATTATTCTGTGCATAAAAGTATTGAGGTAAGGTCATCGAAAAGTAAATATTTTACGAGATATTTTACAGTTTATGTAAAATTATGAAATTATTTCAAGCTTTATAACTCGGAAAATACTTAACAAAAAAATACTTTATTATAGTGTTTTGGAAAGGTCTCGAGATAAGCTATAAGAATATGCAATAAAAAGTAGGCAGTTCCATTTAAAAAATTCAATTTGACTTTTATATGATCTTCGTCCTCCACTCAAAGTAAAATTTTTAGTCATCATTAGGTACATTTTTTTAAGCCCTACAACTTTGCTATTTACAATTTTTCGCTATAGTTGATCCTTTTCGAGATATTTGACCGTTTCCGGACTTTTGCCCAACCCTGTATATATATATATATATATATATATATGTATATATGAAGCCTTCTACAGGTTAATTAATATCTTGCTTTGCAGGGCAGAGCGACAATTTTCTCTGCTAGATTCTTTTGCAAAACACGAATGAGCTTTTATCGATATTGAAGTTGTGGTATTCGGTAATACTGAAGGAAAGAGGCTTTCTCTTGACGATTTTTACTTTCATATTTGTGTTTTACGGACCAAAATATGCAATGTAGTAAAGTTTCAACGAAAACGGTGAGGAAGCCTCTCTCCTTCAGTATTACCAGGTATTACATAATTACCAAAATTTATATTATTAACACTGTTATGCGGATTTTTCGAAGATTTCTTTAGTTGTTCTTGCGTTGTGCTTATAGAGTGCCGACGAATGCCGACCATGACAGTGCCATACAAACATTACCTACTTTATCGATATAAGATAACACAGGGACTATGGTCGGTATTCATAGTCGGATCTTATAATTAAGACTGTCTTAAGTTCATCTTCAGATACTCCGTAGACAATGAATTGATTCGTACAGCATCTAAAGATAAACTTAAGACAATCTTAAATATAACATCCGAGTATGAATACCGGCCTATATTACCGGCATATATATATTGTATGATGCACTACAACATTGGCATGCTTAGTTATCTAGATAACAATACTGTGATATGTAATATATAATTTATTTAAGTCTGTGTAAAAATCGATAGCCGATAGCTTCATTACCGATAGCCATAGTTTTATTGATTATTTACAAATATCCCAGGAAAGTATATCACTTGGCATAACTTACAGCGATTTCAATGTCATAATAAAATACGTTTAATTATTAATACTTATTAATTATTATTAATTAATTATTAATACTTAATTATTAATACTTCATTTATTAATTAATGAAATTTAATAAAACTTCTATTGCGTAATTGTGCTTCTTGATACATTGCATATATTATAATATGATAGTTTAACTTTTTATGCAAGATTATTCATGAAATTAGTAAGACTATTGATAATTGCAAATTACATCCGGAAAACATTACTAATATTGTAAAAGAGAAAAAAGAGTATTTGAAAATTTTTAAAGTAACAAATTAAGAATGTATTATTTTTTTTATTCGAGTATTATACTTTACAAGATAGTTAATCATATAACTGTTATATAACTGTTTTCATAAGACAGTAAGCTAATAAGCTTGAAAAGATGAACTATCAGATTATGATATACAATATGTTAAAAAGCATAATTACGCATACAATAGAAATGTTATTAAATTTCATTAAAGTATTTTATTATGACATTGCTGTAAGTTGTGTCAAATTGAAAAAAACAATATATAAAAAAGAATAACGTATAATAATAGCGTATCTGTGAATTTTTGGCATGGATATAATTTTGTTTCAGAGAATGGACCCAATAGAGAAAGTGTTGCGATAGCCGTTTTAAATAGATGAAGCAATCGGGGAAAGCATCTGCTTTTATGGTTGACTGTACGGTCGCGCCGTGTGCGCGGCATGCCAACTTCCAATGGAAATTTCCATTGGAAATACAGTCGGTCGCCGTCGTCTTGTAGTTAGCTTGGTAGAGGATGGTTTCGTAGTCGCAGCATCTAAAAACTAGATTGCGAACGAGTTACAAGTGCCACGTGACATTAAGGGGCTGCGCACAATAAAAGGAATAAGGAACAGAGAATAGAGAACAAAGAACAAGGAACAGGGAATAGGGAACAGTTCAATATTAGCATATGAAACACAGAATAGAACTCTGTTCCTCTATTCTGCGTTGCTACATATTCATATGCTAATATTGAACTGTTCCCTATTCCTTATTCCTTGTTCTCTGTTCTCTATTCTCTGTTCCTTATTCCTTTTATTGTGCGCAGCCCCTAAGCTCGGCGCGGTCGCGCGAAATAGTAGAGGTGGAGGGAAAGCCTCATGGAATTAATAACGATTCGAAACGATTTAGGAACAAATCATTGCATATAATAATGTATAATTATTAAATTAATAAAATAAATACTATAATGCTAAATTTATACTATAACATTTATTTAATAAATATTTATACTATATAATGTAATAAGTATTTATAATATATAATATATAATATAATATAATATAATTTTTTTATTAAATTAATCAATAAATAATATAAATTTAGCAAAGATATATCAATAATTTTTAATATATATTTGATAGTTTTAGTCTTGTAATTATTTTTAATTTTTCTTAATTAAAAATTTGGAAATTGCATCTGGAAAACCTGAGTGCTTTTTTGTTCGAAAAAAAATCTAAAAAAATCAATTCATTCGAAACAAAATTAATAAATGCATTGTTTGGATTTTACTGGCAAAGAATATCGGAACACAACTTGCATGAATAACAAAAATACAATATAAATGAGCATTAAATTAAACTGATTTTACATTACAATAAAAATGTATACGTTATTAAGTTTTTTTTCTGGTGCATTTCGATTCATTTAATATTATTGCATTTGGATTGTGAAACTTAAATACATAGAATTTAAATGCAGTTAATTAGTCGACTCAATTAGCAAATGTTATTTGTTTTTCGATCTTGTTGAAAGGAATAACAAGGTATAAAATAATAAAAACAAACACATGAATAATCTTTTACAATAATAATTAATATTTCTATTATAATGATCTATTTATAACGAATTAATTTAAAATAATCCTGTAAATATTGTCTATTTATGACAATAATATTAAACGAAATGTGTCCATCGAAAAAAACTCAATGACGCATACATTTTTATTTAAAGAATAGGATACAAAATAACTAGCAACTATTTCATGCTTTATAGCGACTGTAATTCTCTTTATTACGCAAACAATTTATGATAATTGAATGGTGGCAATTTTCGTACGTGACCATAAAATCTGCGAAGTATGAACATGCATGATATGTATGCTTAGACATGTGTACAGAATCTGGCAGTTAGGGCTGATAATTTTTTCGATCTTGTTAAAAGGAATAACAAAGTATAAAATAATAAAAGAATCACAGACATAATCTTTTACAATAATAATTAATATTGCTATTTATAATGAGTTTTAGAATCCTGTAAATGAACATATCGCCTATTTATGACAACTTCTCTACAGTTCGTTTTTTATAAAAAATTTGTTCAAACTGCGGAGTTTGCTCGAAGTTACCAAAATTGAATTATTAAGGCTACATATACCTACATATACCTATAAGAATAATAAGAAATGAAGAATAAAAAAAGAGAAATTTTTAAGAATTTTTTTCATGTAATTAATTGTTTTAGTAAAAAATTATAAAATATTTTTAAAGTGTGTAATTTTAAGAACATTTACAAAAAATTTTTTAATTTGTTACAATCTCGGGACTATTACGTACCTGACTCATTTTGAGGCAGATTCTTTCAAAAAAATCTTTTCTAGGTTTTATCTGAAAATAAAAACAATATTTTCTCAAAAAATAGAAGAATATAAAATTATTTGCGTTTCAAGTTCGACAGTGTCGACGCGCATCTTGTATTTAATTGCATACTGCGATTGCGCAGATCATTGATTGGCAAAAAAGATCAAGGCTCGACCATAAAAAGGCAAATTGAAGTTTATTTCTTAATATAAAATTAGTTTTTAACATAAGATTTTTAAATATTTTTTTCACTACTAAAAAAGAAATAGATTTTTTTTTAAAATTGTACTTTAAAGTTTAATACTCTTAATTTTTTTTAACGAAATAAAATGCTAAACTTTACTACGATAAAGACTAATTTTATTCTTCAACTTTAAGAAATATTTTTATTTTTGTTTTCACACTTTCGATTATTTCCCGTTATCCCTAATTTAATTCTTCTCTCCATATATTAAATGGCAAAAAATTAATTATTTTTCTATTATTTTACCATTATTAACAAGATAGTGCTTAGTAAAAGTAAATTACCGAGTGAGTTAATTGGAATTTGATTGAAGTGTCCTTATATAGCGATCGAAAAGAAAAGTTTATTGCCATTTCGCATATCGCATTTTATGAAAATTTATGAAACGATGAAATGAAATGATGTTTTGGATAATTTATCACGATAAAACAATTATACAAAGAACGAATACATACATAACATACAACGATCTGACGTCGATTATTCCCGAAGCGGAAAGTTAAGGGCAAGAAGTCAGTGATTTATGATGGAAAGTTACGACACTTATCGACCCTACTCAGCTTACTTACTTACTTTACCTTAAATACTGGATGGAAGGAAAATGAGATTCATGTTACATTCTTGCTCTCCAGATCTAAGCGTCGTCGCTGATCTTGCTACTTTTCGCTGCATCACCACAGCGATGATAGTATACAGTGATTCCTTATCGGTTTTATTTTCTTATGACTGCGAGTTATTTCAAATATGGCAAAAACGTCCTTCTTCTTCGTCACGTGAACGATATTCAATCTGTCGCAATCATTTGAAATTGCGTCAAGGCAGTTTGATACGTTATTAAATATACAGATTACGACGTGTATGCGAACATGAATCACGTGTGCGTTATTAGCGAAGCGTGCGAGAGAATAAGAAGAGCAAAGTAAAATGAATTGACGTCGAATATTCTCGAAGCGGAAAATTAAGGGCGAGAAGTCGATCAGTGAGTCATATGATGGAAAGTTACAACGACACTTATCGACCCTACTCAGCTTACTTACTTTACCTTAAATACTAAACTGGATGGAAGGAGAATGAGAATCATTTTACATTCTTGCTCTCCAGATCTAAGCGCGTCGTCACTGATCTTATTACTTTTCGCTGCGTCACCATGGCAGTGATAGTATACCGTGATTCCTTATCGGTGGTAATGTAAAACCAAACTCTCGAATAAATGTACACTGCGTGTAAAGAACTGCGTGTAAAGTGAAGCAATTCCAGTGAAGTAAGAAATTTTTGCTATCTTTTATTCGTATTTTATTTATTTTGTTTAACACCATACAGAATTATATCGACATAAACTTCTCTTGTCATGGTTCTAAGTCCTATATTCTCTTTGTTTGACTTATTTTTTTACATCACTGAGAAATTTTTCGAGTGGATGTACACACACACGTGCGCGCGCGCGCACGCGCAAACACACACACACACACAAAATATTTTCCATTCTATGAAAACTATAGAACTAAATTTGGCAAAATCCTCCTGAGAACAAATATTTTAATTTTTGTTTGTGATTATGATTGGATTAGTAATAGGTAAAAATTTCACTAAATTGAAGAATAATTACAGTTTTACATTGATCTTTATTTATTGTTATTTTATTTAGACTATAATTTTTTCGTTAATATATATATAGACATATAACGCTCATATTTTAAGACAATTACCAAAAATTAAATACATTTTAGTAAAAGTTACGATAAAAATTGAAAATTATTTTTTTAATTGACGATTTTATTACAATAATTATTTTCTACATTTTGGTTTATAAAATCAACTTGACAATTGTTAATTTTTTGAAAAAATTTAATTCATATTAATACAGTCAAACAATTAAATATTATATGTATATTATAATTATTGAGAAAAATTCTGAGAAAACTAAATTCTAAATATATGAAATTTGCTCGTCTAAAACGATCTTCTATTTCCTTTTTTTTGTGAATATCCGTTTTATTTTGTTACACAGTGTCGTTTTTTCCTTCCATTACAATTTTTTTATACGACGATTCTTCGAACATATGTGAGACTCATGTTACAGAGTAATACTTTAAAGGTTGGTATTTGTGTGGTGTGGTGTAACCCCCCCGTAACGTATTGTTGTTACATATCACTGTTACTTACACTAATGTGAGCATACATATTTGCAGATAAAAAAACACAAGATCGAAAAAAAATTGTAACATTTTTCCGTAATCGAAAAGTGATTTGAAAAAATTTGTGAAAATCTAAATATACATATAAGGTTCGTCTGAATTGATCTTTACTTTTTTTTCTTCTTTTTGTGCATGTCCGTCCTTTTCATCCTACAACATCACTCTTTCTTTATTCCACTATATTTTTTTACGCGACATATCTTACACTGAACATATGTGAGATTCAAGTTACAGACTAATAGTTAATGTGAGCACACGCATCTATTGTTACGACTGCGAACAAGCATACGCAGGAATAAACATATATGTCCATTCTGTTCCATACAATCGACATAAGAATTAGAAAAAATATTCATGGACGAAAAAACTCGAGATCGCGAAATAGTTGTAACGTTTCCCTTTAGTTGAAGTGGAATGCAAATGAGAAGCAATATAATATAATACTACAAAATTTGCTAAATATACCGGTTATGTTTAAACAACAGAGATACAGATTATAAATAATAAATAGTAGCTGTCCACACATTATTGTCTTTTTGTGACTGACTCTTGTGTTCAATTATCTTTTCAATCGGACAGAGTCTGTCATTTTGGTAACTGTTTATATATATATATATATATAGTTATATATATATATATATATATATATATATAATATATTATTTAAATAATATTCCATATATATTCCACTTCTCGGTTTCAACAATCGATCTACCGTCACATTCTGCTAACACATTCTGTTATATTTCTGGCTGGCATTCTGTCGATAAAATGTGTAGGCAAAATCTGTTTCACAGCAGATATGACTATCTCAATAGATGATGCAGCTAACATTGATATCTATCGAGGATTATGAGGGATGAAATCAAATTCAAATTTCATTTTCTAGGATTCGAGTGATATTTATAAGAAACAATATTTCATACATTGTGCTTGCAAAATATTCAATTCTGATTAGTTAGTTTTGAATTTAAATATATAATTTAAATAAATATCTACAGGATTTGAAACGTACATGAATATTTATAAGAATATTACTTATAATAATGCTTATAATAGTTTCTATTGTAAAATAACATTATTTTCAAAATAATCATGAAGAATTCAAAACTAAACGAACAGATTTAAACCTACTTGTTAGATACTTAATTCCATCGCTAATTACGACGATAAAAAATAAGACAGATATGACATAATGATCGACCTTCGAGTATACAAATGCAAACCGTGCTGTACAAATTTTGCTCAAGATCTAGAAGATCGACAATAGTCTAACGACTCTAGAACGTTAAGATATTTTTGACGCGGATTGTACTCCCGAGTTTCGCAGAGAGCTCCCGCGGAGTCTGATATAAGAGGACTTAAAGAACCTTGCTATTCGGATTAAATGCGTTCTCGTTAAATACATGTATACACCTGTGTATGTATACCTAGCAACAACGTAATAAGTTTCTTTGAAAGAACCGCGAATTTCAATAACATACATAGCTTTTTTTTCTAAGTTCGTTAAGTTTAATCACAGATAAGACAATGCGAATCGTTATGACAGTCATAAATCTTTTGTGTGTGTGTGTGTGTGTTGGGTGTGGGTGGGGGGCAGGGTGTGTTTGGCGCACGGCACCCACAAACACACACACACATACACACACACAGATTTGATACATTCGGATAATACCAGCGTAGGCAAGGTTGAATAAAAATAAAAAAAATAAATACATTTTCCTTTCAATAAATTCAAAAAAAAGAGATATGGTCTTTGTGTTTTCGTGAAATAGAATATTGAATAAAATGAAATTACACAACATCTAAGTGATCTTAATCCTAATCATCCCTAAATACTTTCAATCTTGATTATTTAATCATTTTAATCAAATGATTAAAATCATTTAAAAAAATTTCGAGATTAAATTTATTTTTCTAGATTAAACAAAGATTATTTTAACTCCTTTTCAAAATATAGACTTAGAATGAATAATAAAACTAATTTACTGATATTAAATTAAATTAATTGATAATACAAAATCCCGATATGTACACAATAATGTTCAATTTGACATATCGATTCTTAGAACAATCAATTCTTGGAATAAATATACCAATGTTATACAAACTACAGACACGTTTAACATTTTAACTCAGGAAGTAAAAACGAAATGTAAATGAGAATTCATATACTTTGCTTTTTATAAATTAACCTTCACAAAGCGGCGCAATATTCTTTTAATTGTAAGGAAAAAATATCGGAAGAAGGTTACATTCATTAGTAGATATGTCGTATTAGTAGATATGTATATTTCTGACGTTCTCAAGATAAACGCAGTATGACGACGCATAACGCTGAGCACGAGCTTGAACTTGAAACAATTGAAGGAAAGGTGGAAGACTGAGAACATTTGTTAATATTATCGCACTCGTTGACGCACATGATTTATGAATAGTTCTGCAACATTTGTTGCCGTACAGCGAGCACCTATCGATAAAGACTATGATTTATGACGTTGAGTTTTAGCGAAAGCGACGCGTAGAACACGTTTCGATGTATGAAGTCTGTCGAATAGTTTGAATCCGATGAATAGTTTGGTCCAATCTATTGAGCAGTTTAGCTGAATAGTTCGAGAAACTTCTCAATAGAGATCCAATTCTATTCTACTCGCAGTTTTGTAGTAGGCCTTCTAACATCGTTCTATCGATTCAAACGAAGATCAAACGGTCTTTGACCATTCTATCTTTGTCCCAACGATGCCATTCATTTTGCTTGAACGGAAGATACCTATATACTTTTATTCATTTAGATTTCCATGTGCATTCCTCAAGCTGAAGGGATGTTTTTATTTTGAATGCTTGTGTGCAGATAGATAGTTGTCTAATATGAAAAGTAGATCGAAAATGATAAATATAAATTTTGTAAAGAAAGTAGATTATTTTCTGTACATTTTTGAGTTATATTAAGACATTTATCAATGAGTGTCTGAATGGTTAGAAGCGGACAACTAAGAAAATAACTAAAAAAATGTTTTATACTGAAATATTTACTATAAAAAATTGATATTTATCTCGTGATATATAGGATTCACGTTTAGTGACGTTTATTGAGAAAATATTTTTTAATAAATCTGTGGTTCTGCAAAGTCACTCTATATTGTTGATTTAATTGCGCCACTCAATCTGTCATACTCATATTACAATCAACTGACGGTAAATCGTGCTAGTATGTACATATTATATATAGATGTACATAATAATATAATATTCTTAAGATCTCAGTCAAATCTGTCGAAAGTTGATTTTGCAAAGTGTTTACTACAAATTTTGCCAAAACAGAATTCCAAAGGTAGAATATAATCCATTAATTTTCATAGATTGTTCAAGGTCATTTTGGATTAATCATAAAATTGATTTCTAATTAAAAAAGAAATTATTCTTTATTCTCAATATCTTGATCAATTTCTTGACTTTATTTTCATACAGTCATATTTAAAATTTAGATTTTTATAAATGTGGTATAACATATTATAAACATATATTATAAACATTCTTACAATAAACTGTTACAGTTCTCATCCACATTATACTCACATTATATTACCGACAGAGTATTGCACTGTAAATTAATTTAGATCCGAAGCTTTAAGCATAAAGTCAGTTTTCAATAGCTACAAAGTTTAACAAAATATGAAAAAAAAAACGGTTAGGATAATAACAAATTCTACTTGGTTTTTGTTAGTTATATGTTAGTAGAACACGAACTTAAGACAGACATAGTCGATATCAGTCTACCGCAACATTTTATTCAAATTTGATGGCAAGCTAACATTTTACTTAGAGTACATTTGAAAATTACTTCTACCTAGACACGTTATAATACTAGAAGCACTATAGTATATGTACTATAGTAGTGATATGTACTATAGAACTTTTAATGTACCCGATAAGATTTTCGAACATGTTGTTTCATCCCTTACTAGAATGAAATAAGCAACATTGAGACACATTAAGACTCCACACGTTGAGATATTACAATCTCAATCTCAATATTTCATGTCGCAATTGTTTTATTTGTATCATCACTTAATTAAACAAGATTTTGGTTCTGTTTTATTATCGCTGTTATGAAGAAAATAATTTATTATCGGATCACCAAACTAGATCAGGCACAATGATGACACGACCGTTCTCAAATTACATGTCCGTGATTGGTTTTTCGTAAAAAAAAATTTATTTCTGCCCATTGACAATTATAATATAACTTTGAAACATATATAATTGCAGCATATTTAATAGCTATAGTGTATTTTGCAATGTTATTAAAAACCGAAGTGTTTGAGAAACAAAACTAAAATTATTAAATATATTATTAAAATATATATTCTGAAAAATTACCACTTTATGAAGTATTAACAAAAGCGTGCTAATACAGTTCAACACAGTTCAAACACAGTTCAATAAAATAATAACATTATTGTATAACATTAAACGCAGCTTTACTGTATTGTGTATATAATGTTTCTTGTACATTTAATATACAATATTACAGCCAAAAATGATTAGTCAAATCGACATCTATGCGACAACGATAAACAATATCGAGTACTGATTTATATTTTTGTTATCTTTGATTATTTACATTATGATTGTTTGTATGTTAATTAAGATAAAAAATGTGAAAATCTTCTCTTTGCCAGTGATAAAAAATAAAAGTAGAAGGTAATAACTGACTCCCAAACTGGCACCAGTGATATATAAAATGACGTTTATTACGTTTCGACCTGAGATTTAGGTCCTCTTCAAATATATCTACAAATATCATGTGAAGGAACTACAATGATCGTTTAAAGGCGCAAAATTATACAAATCAAAATAAAAACTTACAAAAATAGTCCGGTAAAAAATGAATACAGTTAAATAATATAGATGACAATGAATCGGTATCGATTACGATTACTTATAAAGTACGTCTGTTGTTGGTGACGGAAACGAAAGGACTGAGCAAAATTGAGTCCGAAAATGTGACAAACGTTACAAAATTTTAATAAATAGATAAAATAAAAAGGACACAAACACAAAGGAATAAGTAGAGAAACAGGGTCAATAGACTAAAATATAAATAATAAATAAGAGAAGGTTGTATAAGGTAAAAATAAAAGATATAAATTATAAAATATTAAATAAATCTAAAATAGAGAAATCGGGTCAATAGTCTGAAATGAAAATAATAAATAACTGAAGGTTGTGTCAAGTGAAAGTAAAAGTTATAAATTATAAAATGTTAAGGAGTCCGTCATAAATTGAAGTCAAATTTTCCGTGTCTCTTTGGGAGTTGATTGCAAAATTGCATTTCTTGATGAAAAGCATTTCCGCAATCTCCCTTTTTTTCCTATGTGTTTCCATATGAAGAATGGTAGGATTGTTCCAGTCAAATTCGTGGTTGTGAGATAACCTATGCTTGCTAACAACAGAATGATTTGCTGTGGGTTTTTTGACATCATTCTGGTGTTAACATTTTATAATTTATAACTTTTACTTTCACTTGACACAACCTTCAGTTATTTATTATTTTCATTTCAGACTATTGACCCGATTTCTCTATTTTAGATTTATTTAATATTTTATAATTTATATCTTTTATTTTTACCTTATACAACCTTCTCTTATTTATTATTTATATTTTAGTCTATTGACCCTGTTTCTCTACTTATTCCTTTGTGTTTGTGTCCTTTTTATTTTATCTATTTATTAAAATTTTGTAACGTTTGTCACATTTTCGGACTCAATTTTGCTCAGTCCTTTCGTTTCCGTCACCAACAACAGACGTACTTTATAAGTAATCGTAATCGATACCGATTCATTGTCATCTATATTATTTAACTGTATTCATTTTTTACCGGACTATTTTTGTAAGTTTTTATTTTGATTTGTATAATTTTGCGCCTTTAAACGATCATTGTAGTTCCTTCACATGATATTTGTAGATATATTTGAAGAGGACCTAAATCTCAGGTCGAAACGTAATAAACGTCATTTTATATATCACTGGTGCCAGTTTGGGAGTCAGGTCGGACCGGTCGAGGGGAGGAAGGAAGAGAAGTACACAGAGTCGGCTCTCTATAAAATTTCTAAATCTTTCAGTCAATTCTTCCTCTTCCTTTCTCCCTCTCTTTCCCTCTATATTGAATATATAATACATCTTACATATTATATTTTCCGAATTGATTCAATTAGAATTAGGCGAAAAGCAATAGAAATCTTACAGAAATATTCTCAATTACCACATTAAATATATTATATATAAACAATTATAATTTCAATAATGTTGTTATTTTATTGAACTGTGTTTCACTAGCACGCTTTTGCTAATACTTCATAAAGTGGTAATTTTTCAAAATATATATTTTATAATAATTTTAGTTTTGTTTCTCAAACACTTCGATTTTTAATATCAATTTCAAAATACACTATAGCTATTAATCAATAGCGAATATAAAAAGACAAAGATGAGGTGCAATGAGTAGGGACAGCGAGGAGGAAGGGAGGAGTGGTAAGGGACATGCGATTTGTGAATGAGGGTCTTGGGTTAATGTTTACGAGGGCGCTTACTGGTTGGAAAGGACGGTCAAAAAGAAGGCGAAGCGCCAAAACATAGAGTAATATTAAAGAAGAAGGATGTAGAGAACGTTCAAAATGATTGTAAAGAAGATGAGAATGATAGGATATGTAGTGCGCAAAAAATATGGACTATACTAAATAGAATGAGAACCGAATAAACCCGGCGAAACAGATCTCTCGAGGAGAGAATAGTGGAATGCGGGTGAAAGTGGGGATAGAAAGGCGGCGGGGGGAGCATAAGGTAAACGATTAAACCTGAATCTGGCTACGATTTTATGTGTGTAACGCAAAAAATATTAGAGAAATCAGGACACACACACACACGCACACACACACACACACACAGCCACACACAGTCACACACACCCAGAGCCAGACACAGCAGACGCACACATTTTTCGTGACATAATTGTAACATTAGAAATTTTATTCAGATTTTGTCATAATTTTATAAATGTGCCAATCGCGATACTATTATAGTAAATTAATAATTGTATAATTTTTATTTCTTCGAAGCTTTGAAAGTTGAAGTATCGAGGTTTTAAAGCTTCGAAACTTCGAAATTTCAATCTTTAAAAATTTCTATCTTTGAGACTTCGAAGCTTCGAAAGAAATCACCAGTCTTAAGCATTACTACTAGAAAAATTATTTCGCTACTCATCACACTCGCAATACCGAACGTGAACTGATCGATAGGAGTAGTGTGTTATTTCAGATCAAATTTCAATCAAGAAATCAATTATTATCGATCAGTTTTTGTTTCTTAAGTTGCTTGCTTACGTATGCTTTGAACAATCTGTAATCCTTCACAGAAGTTTTGTTACATAATTTTATAACAAAAAAGGAAGTTGAGAAAAATACTTGATTGATTCGACCTAAATATGTAAATATATGTTAATTAAATATTAATATGTAAATTAAAGAGAACATATAATTTGCAACTAAATAAAACAAGAAAATACTAAACAAAACTAAACAAAACACTAGAAAATTTAAGACGCTTGTTATAAATAATAAATAACGAGAGAGGATAAAAAGGACAATAAATACTAAACACTAATAATTGGCTGATATAAAAAGCAGTCGTATCAAATAGCAATCGTATCTATTTGATCGTTAAGAGACAAGTTTCCATATACAATATCCGACTGCCAAGAGAGATAGATTTTAACAGTCATTCGCTGCGTGATTACTACCAATCACACTTTCAATTTGACTTTTCTATGTATAAAAATTCTTTTTCAACATTGATCACATCCGACATCTCAGACATTGGACTTTCAATTTAACATTATATAAAGTGACCTTAAGACAGATCTGTGTGGACCAATATATTCTTATCATCCAACGAGCAATAAGTCTTCATATTGATTTATTTATATCTTGACCACAACAGTTTTTATTAATAAAGTGATGATTATGATTATTATATTTGTACTCCTGACTGTTGCTGAGCCTAAGTGGATTGTTCGGTTCTTTTATTGTCATCATGCTATCGAATGGATAGCGAAATTTTTATTACCATGTAACAATATGAATATTTAAGAATGTGTATTTAAATTGTCGGTATTTTTTCTGCTAATGAAGACTCCGTGAAGTTGAAACGATTCACTTTTGTTTTTTATTTGTAATAAAGTTTTATTTATATTTTTTTACGTCATCAATTATTAGCTCGTTAATATATATTGGCTTTTTTACCCTCTTTTGTTATGAATAAAGAAACATCAAGTAAATTAATAAGAAATTCATCAAATTAGATAATTACAATACAATACATTAAATTAAATTTATATTCCTATTTCAAACCGACAATGTTGGAGATGTATCATTATGTAGCATTTTTCACGATATTTAAAAAGTTCCCGTCTTCATTATGTCTATTAATCCCTCATTGTATTTATATTAAACTATGACATTAAACAAAGAAGTTACTTTTTTGCACTATATATTTAAAAAATTAGCTATTTTTGTATTTTATGACAGTATTGTGTTACATCTAACAGAATAGAACTTATTGAAAATTCTTCTATGAAATGTATTGAAAATTCTCTCCTCGATTCATATAGATTAATAATCGTAGAAACTTTAATAAAAACTGTCATTAAAGTTTTGTGACGTAGAAAACATATGTATAGATGTGGTAATGAGCTATACATTCATTAATAAGGAATAAAGATAAGTTTTTGCTAAAGGTGTTACAAACTGTTATTTCTAAGCGAAATTTTTGTTCTTTGTCAACCATTTTGTATCAAAGGTAACATCATATGATAAAATTTTTTTTTTTTAATTTTCTTCTAGGTAGAGTCGTTAAAATTACTTCAAGGACACCTTGATATTTTGCTTTAGTTTTAGAAATAACAGTTTTAGAAATAACTATTGATGTATAATTTCGTAGCATTTTCTTATCAACTTAAAAATCTTTTTTTTTTTTGTAAAGTTGTATAAAAGAAAAAAAAAAACCAATGTATTCTCCTGCATGTTTATGCTATTTCCCAGCGCTTTGGCAGTTTAAGGTGGATTCACCGCGGCGGGCGTACCTAGCGGGGGCCACAGGGTTCTCAGTTTTTTTTTATCATAGAAAGAGAATCTTAGTCGGAAAACTATTGCATTCATGTTATTTAGATAATAAAAATAATGCAATATATCCGATTATAGCAAAAAACGCTACAAAAATTTTTTTCTGGAAAAATATCTGCTCAACATCTTGTGTTATGTAATA
This sequence comes from Crematogaster levior, assembly GCA_901521435.1. Classification (NCBI taxonomy): domain Eukaryota; kingdom Metazoa; phylum Arthropoda; class Insecta; order Hymenoptera; family Formicidae; genus Crematogaster; species Crematogaster levior. Next base: position 64,764 of record CABEGB010001518.1, read on the forward strand.
CGGTCACATTTACTATTTGCAACTGAATATCTTTTTTTGTAAGGTCGATAACATGCAATTTTCTCAACGAAATAATGATCAGCAGATCGAATTCTGTATATCATACCTCTTTTCCGATAATATCTGTCACTTATAACTAATAATATTCACTAATGACCACCGTCATGAGCATGACCCCTATGTAATTCCGTGTTAAATGTTGATTTTCATCGATTTATTACTCTTTATTTAGGTCAATGACCTACCCTGAAGTTTTTGAGCATTTATTTCTATCGCCTATCCCTGCATCCTATCAAAGTGACTCCTTCATGAGAACTAAGTAGGTGAATCCATCTTAAACAACGATTCTCGTCAAAGTTACATTCGTACTAACAATAAGTGCGGGGCATTCTTTATGTCAAAATTTTTCTCCCTAAAACGAAAAAGCCATTTTCATATCGTGCTTTCGCCAATAGCCTCCTCTTCATATACGCTACGAAAGTTTCTAACCGCACCGATTAAAACATATATCGGAAATGTTTTTTTTTCACTTGATGTAATTTTTAACCTGTAACTCTAAAAAAAATTATTCAAATAAAAAAATTCAAAAGCGATTTGAAAGAGCAAGACTTTAAAATGATGCATAAAACATGAAAATTCTTTTTTCTTGGATAAACTTTCAAGAAAGAAAATGTTACGAAATTATTGCACCAAAAAAGTGATACTTGTTTTCTATGGATCTATAACGATGCAAAATCGAAACTCAAGCGATTTTCATAGCAGTAACCTGATTTTACGTTTATATAAATAATATATATAAATAATAATCTATAACACTTTTAGCTCTACACTCTGTATATAAATGAGTAACATACGAAAAGGTCAATTTATTTTGATATCCAAAAGGGTAATTTATTGATGGCAACCTAGCTATAGAATACCTTTATTCAAAAACACAACGTTTCGACCATTAGTTCTGGTCCAGTGAACAATACAATTTCAAAAAATGTTAACATAAAAAGCCGTGTGTAGTCCTACATTTGCTGTCACGAATATCTGACGTATTTTCTCTGTTTATACAGATGTTATTTTATAAGGACTTTTTTTATAACAACTTTTTTTTTGTTAATGTTATTTGAAATTGTACTATTCACTCGAAAAGGATCAGAACCAATGATCGAAACATTGTGTTTTTGAATAAAGACATTCTATAACCAAGTTGTCATCAATAAATTATCCCTTTTGGATTGTTACTCACTAGCGAAGAGAAGAATTTTCGTAAATTATTTTGATATGTAACAAGAAAAAATACGATGCTCGAGATTATTCAATGTAAGTATACAATGAGAGAAATCGGGAGCTTCAATACGACGCAGAAGCGAGCCAACAAACGAGTTTCGTGTTACCTGTGATATTAGATAGCGAAATCATAAACGTAATATCGGGTTACCGCTATGAAAATCGCTTGAGTTTTTCTTTTTTTTTTTTGTATCGTTATAGATCCGCAGAAACAAGCGTCACTTTAATTTAAAAAAATACAACTTCAAACAAGCAGCCAAGAACGTAGGAATATTGGCAGGGTTCATTGGCGTCTGTAATGCCCCGATGACCTAGGGTTTGTTCGCGTCGCAATACCCCAATATGCTCCTACTCACTCCAATACGCTCCAATCTATAGTATACGTAACGTAATACTATAGTTTGGAGCGTATTGGAGCGAGTAGGAGCATGTTTGGGCAAGCAACGCGAACAAACCTATAGTGTATATATATTCAATGCCCCCCCCCCACACACACACACAAATAAGTTTCCATTTTTATCGATCATTACTCCTATTTTATTTGTTTCTTGTTCATATATTCTCATTATTAAATAACTTGTATTTCAAATAATTGGCTTCAAAATGATTAAAAAGCAAAATTTAAATACACATGCTATTAGAATATTATTTTTATCGGTCTTATAATCAGCCTTATATAATGTCTTCCGTATGGAACTGAGGTAGAATCACATGGTATGTTCTGTTTGGTGCAACATTTCACGAATCAAAACGTGGAATGTTAGAAGCATGAAGAAGATGGGAAACTTGGTAAATCTAAAAATTTAATTGGATTATTGGATTAGCATTAGACATAGTAGATATCAGTGAGATGCACTGGCCAGACGAAGGAAACTTTTGAAGATTTTAAAATAATTCATACAAAATCAATAGAAGGAAATTCAGAAGTAGGAATTATTATACATAAAAAAGTAGGAATGTGTATAGAAAATTATCTACAACAAAGTGACAGAATATTTAGGTTAGGCTGAATACAAAACCGATAAAAATAGTACAACACACGACAATGTAGACACATGTCCACTTCTAACCGTAAGAAGGAGGATGTAGAGGAAGGTTCTACAAATCAAATATGTGATGGATTTTGTGAAGAGAGTACAAAAATTTAATAATTGTAGGAGATTTTAATGCAGTTATGAAAGCAGGAGGAATTGTAAATTCTTTTAGATTAGACAATAGAAATGATAAAAAAGTTAAATTGATAGAATTTTGCGATAAACATAATCTAATTGCTGCGAACACGTTATTCCATCATCACTTTAGAAGACGCTATATCTGGAAGATATCAAGGAATATAGGGAGATATCAAGTAGATTACAACAAAGTAGAATACAAAAATCAAGTCAGAGAAGTTATCCTTCAGAAATTACCCAGGAGCAAATATAAATAGTGATTAACATAGTAATTATGAAAACTAATCTTAAATTTAAAACTCTGAAAAAATGGAATGGTAAAAAATATATAAATCTCGAGAAACTAAAAGATGATGATACGCGGGATAGATTTAAGAAAAAACAAACGAGTTATAAAGGATGGGCAAAATTAATATTAGGGAGTAGAGGTAAAGTGGAGTTGCATCAAAAACAGTTTAGATTTCACGGCTAAAGATTTTATAGGCTGCAAAAATAAACAAAGTAGGAAACTGTGGATAACCAAAAATATTGCGAGAAAAAAGACGAAAAAAAATAAAAATAAGGTTAAATGAAGGACAACAAAGATATAAGGCGATATGGGAAATTATTCGGAAGTATAGGGAAAGCTAGGTGGCGATCGTAGTTCAGAGTGATGTTGTTTTAACGAGCCGAAGAGTTCAAACCCGACCAAGAATCGTCGGTTTTTATTCGATTGCCTCTTGGAAAGACAACGGCAAACCACTGAAAATATTTACAGCTCTCTAGAAGAGGGACTGTCTAAAAAGCTAGCAGCCCCAGCATCAGACGCGAAAGGCCAATC
>CABEGB010001519.1:0-67857 GCA_901521435.1 Crematogaster levior
TAATTGTAACATTTATTGTATTGTTTTTTGGTTTTGTATTATATTGATAGATACACTTGATAAGGACCAAATTCCATGGTCGAAACGTTGTGCCTTTAATAAATGTATCGATTGCCAGTTTGCACGTCATTTATTGCCTCCTCTTTTTCTTGATTTTATCACCACTGGCGAAGAGAAGATTATTCATTTGATTGATTTCTAACAACAATTGTTGGATTGTTATTAACAATCGTGTGATTTTTGTAATATCATTCCGACAAGCTTCTATAAGAAAAACAATTTATATATACATAAGTATATTAATTAACGTAATTAATTGTGATATATTATTATATGTATAATTAATTGATATACAGAGATACTAACTAGAGGTAATATTGTTGTATAGGGTTGGGCAAAATAAATAGTAGGAATAATAGTAGGAATAGTAGGATATAAACAGGAAAGAAGAAATTTATAGTAATTTACTTAAATATATACTAAAAACATAAGAATAAATATATGTCATTTTGTCATTACAGATTCCAATTATTTTATCTTAAATGTGATGCCGGATAGGTGATTACCATTACGATTAAACGCATTCCTTCAAGTGCTGAATTTTCAGGCCTTTGCCTGCATTACACGATTTAACGTATCCAAGGGGATTTCCTGCATGGCTTCTCAAATTCAGTCCTTAAGGTCAGCTAGTGCTCAAGAGCGTATAACAAATACTCCGATTAGAAGAAGTCAGGAGTAGGCAACCTTACGCACCAAATTTAAGAAACCGTGCAGAAAATTGTCTTAGACAGGGCCGGTTTGAGGATTTATGATGCCTGGGGCAAAGACTTAAAATGGTACCCCCCTCCCCATTTTGACGGTGCCGTTTTCTCCACTCCACGCACGTGCTAGCGGCCGGGCGCTGCAAAAAGCAGTACTGTGTATGTGTACCACGCCAGTCTAGCAAAGGGGGCACCATCGAGTAGTTTCAAAATTTTTAAATGTATATATGTATATAAACAGTATGTATATATGTATACATAATAAATTATTTATTCAATTTGTAATAGTAAATAACAAAATATTGAGATAAATTATTATTAATACTGATGCAGCGCACATACACAGTACTGCTTCTTGCGGCGCCTGGCCGCACACAGCGCCCGAGGCGGCCGCCCCGCTCGCCCCGCCCTTACGCCGGCCCTGGTCTTGGACATGGTAAATTGTGTAATGCAAGTTTTCATTCGGTACTTGAAAGAATGTGTTCAATGTATTCGGCGTCACAAGACAAAGAATTAGAGTCTGTGATGACAAAATGATATCTTTACCTACATTTTCACGATATGTTTAAATTCTTTTATTACTTATAATATGCTGGCCTGTTTATATCCTAATATTCATTCTGCCAATCCTGTACATCTTTGAAAATATGAGTAGAAAAGAATTTGACTGAAAATTTGATTGTCATAATCATAAAATAACTTTCTGCAATATTTTTCTCTAAATGGCTAAGTCTGAAACTTATCTCAAAGATCTAAAGATTAACTTCGTGTTTTTAATTGATTGTTTCTTTGTATTATGTTGTATTTATATTTTGATAAAGCGTCTGTTAAGAAGAACACAATGATGTATGACAAGATTATTATTAGTCATTAAAACTCACTTTATCACAAAAATATCTTATTAACCATAACATAAAAATAAAAACAATTTCTAACACTTCTAACGTTTCTCAAAGAAATGTAGTATATTGTCACCATTGACATTTTCTTCAATAAAATAAAGAAAGAAAATAAAAAAAGATCCATAATTTTATTATTAATAATTCATATCCTACATGGCAAAATTTTTAGTTTTAGTCACGAGAGTACTACTGATATTAGTCTTATTGTTTATTTTTATATGTAAATTTACAATGTCTTTTACTGTTTATCTTTAAAAAAAAATCAGTAAGACGCTACTATAAGACGACCGTTTTGATAACATGTAATTTTCATTAGATAAATTATTTTCTACTCTCAAGTTCCAAAGATATTCAAGATAGCAATAATTGCTTTACCTTATATATAAATACAGTTATATAATGCCTATTAAAATATAAATTCTTCAACATTTATTTTTATAAAGTTACTGCAACATAATTTGTTGTGAGATTCTTCTCCTTCTTTGACATTTTTTACATTCTCTTGTTGATTGTTTTTATTAGGTTCAACAAGATACTAGTATATCTATTAAAATCATAAAAAAATCATTAAAAAACAAATAAAAGCAATAAATATAAATATAATATAAAACAAACATTTTATTTAACATATTAACAATCCAGATAAAATTTGGAAATTGTTAAATTATTTTTTAGCTCTAATCTACAAATTATTTAATATATGGTATACCTCTATGTTACATAAATAAATAATATTAAAATTAATGTAAAACATTTTTATATCCCACAATTAAAAACAAATATTTTAATTTCTATCAGTAAGACTAACTTTTAACAAACTATAAAATATCTTTTATATTAATGAAATTATATTAGTAAATTGTCTAGAAAATAAAAAATGTATAGAAAGAAAAAGGAGAAAAAATTTTTAAATTACATTAATTATTAAATTCTATCGATAAATAAATTATTATTACATCCATAAAAAGTATAAATATTGTTTTATAACTCACTTATTTCTTCCATTTTCAAGTTCCACTGCTTCAGCTGGACATAAAAGATTCATGGGGTTTGTGATGAAACTCTCATTTATATTTAACAATGTATTATTAACTATGTAACAATTAAAAAAAATTTTTTGTTATTTATTTACTGTAATTTACACAATAATAGAATTAATAGGTTTTTTATTTTTAATAAAAAATCAATTTTTTAACTTATTTATTTTTTAATTTGCATAAAAATTTATTACTTATTTTTTAATACCTTCCTTTGCAATATCATTATCATGAAGAAGAATTGTCTTTTCTGAAGAATTGTCAGTTTCCAAAAGAAACTGTGAAGGTAACTTTGTTGTCGATTTCTCCATATGTTTCTTCTTTATTATTATCTATTAATATAGAGGAATTTTCATTAAATAGAAAAAGTTTCTTATTTTTGTATACAAATAATTGTATATAACTAATTATAATTTTTATATATAAATTGAATAATTTTATAAATTTTTTACATGTACTATCGAAATTGATACATAAAGATATAGAAAACAAGAACTTGTATACGAGATTGATTGTTCTAATTGCGACGCGTGTTACATTGGACAGACAAAACGGCATCTTATGACTCGACTAAATGAACACCGTAATGATATCAAAAAACCTATATCGAATCACTCTGTAGTTAGTAAGCATAGAACATCTCTTGGACATGACTTTGATTGGGATCACCCCAGAATTTTATATAAAGAAACATATAAAAAGAAAAGAGAAATAGCGGAGATGCTTTTTATTAAAAAGAGCAATTTTGCTATTAACTCTCAAAAAGATACGGAGAATTTAACTGCTATATACAACGGTCTTCTAAACATTTTATAATTTCTTGACTTTTTTCAGTTTTTACTTATTTATTTTTTACATTTTATATCAAAGACATGATTTATATACTTATACACTTCGTACTGGTTGTACTTATTTATTATTACTTTTCATATTATTGATATGATTTTCATACTTATACACTTCGTACTTTTTGCTGTTCTTTTCTTTTATTTATTTATTACAAGTCGTCCCTTTGACTGTGAAACTCGTTTTTCTCAGTCCGTCTTTCGCTGTCATCAGCAACAGACGTCACTCACATCTGCTCAATTCCTAACTTATGTTCGTGTTGCAATCTACGGCATAACTTGTTTTTTATGTATTACTGGACATTCTAACATGTAAGTCGTGAATTTCATATGTATTATTTACGCTCCCAAATTGTATTATTCCAATGTATCATATTTATAGATATTCTTGAAAAGGACCTAAATCTAAGGTCGAAACGTCGATGACACAATAAACGTTTAAATAAGATATCATTATCAGCCGGTTTGAAGTCAGTTACTGCCTTTTCCTTTGAATTTATCATCACTGGCGAAGAAAAGATTTCTACATCTCTACTTTTTTAAAAATTAATAAAATTAAGAAGACCCTATTAATGTTATTAGTCAACTTTTGCAAACTTTTAATTAATAAAAATGTATACTTACTTTTTTCGATGTGTCTTCCATATTCTGAGTAGTTTTCTTTTCTACATGTCAATGTTTCCTTACCAAGGTTCAATTTGCAATCATCAATAGGTTTATTTATGAATAGTTTTTGCACAAAGCTTTCTTCATTGTTTTGTATTGTTAACTTATAATTTATAGGAGATTTTAGAACACCTATTTTTATTTCAGTTCAATATTAATATTTTTGAATAGTTTCTAAATAAAACATATGTAAATTTATACTTATATAGATCTTTCTGTCGAATTTCAGTTAATTTGTGCTTTTTAAGGTTGATTTCTTATCAATTTTTTTTTACAATTAGCTATATTATCTATTAAAAAAATATAAAATATATAAAAAGTACACAAATATTAAAGTGTTTTTTTGCTAAACATTTTTAATTAATTAAAAAAACTTAATGCTTACTTAAATCTTCATTTTCATTTTCTTTATCATCCGAGGAAGAAGTGCAATAACGAGATGGTTTATTGATTCTTCGTTTCTGCGAAGATGCGTTTATATTATACATTTTATTTTTTACACTTGATAATGTTTCTTCGTCATTCGTAGATATATTTGTTGCTTGAATTTCAAAATCTCTCGCTTCCTTGTACGTACCTGAAAAAGTTAGAAATTAAGTGAGTAATTTAGGTATTAATATATATACATACATGTGTGTGTGCGTACGTAGGCAGCCGTCCGCTCGACTTTACATGTTAACATAGAAAAACGCGTTATGAGGTTTACGCGCGTGCGGGCGTGCGTGCGTGTAGGCGGTCGTGAGGGCGTGCGGGCGTGCGGACGTGCGGGCGGGTGTGCGTGTAGGCGGGCGTGCGACGTGTGGCGTGCAACTTGCGGGCGTACGTGACTTGTGTTTATTGTGCGCAGACCTTGTAGTCATTGTTGGTGCGATGGGCACGAAGGCTTAGTGCTCATTTTTTTGCAGTGCGTGCGTGCGTGCGTGCGTGCGTGTGTGTGTTACGGGCAATGTGTCATTCTATACAATGCCCAAGCAATGTGTGAAATACCTGCCTATTATACACATTGCCCAAAAACTATACCTGGGCATTGTATAGAATGCCCACATTAGACACATTGCCTGTAACACACACACACGCGCGCGCGCGCGCGCGCACACGCTCGCACGCACGCACGCACACATATATATACATATTTGTATATATAAATAATATTTACCAAAAGGTCTTAAATATTTTTTGTATTGAATAATATGCCAATCATCACAGTAATGTTTTCTTTTTAGATTCAATACTAGGATTTTTCTCTTTTGGAAGCCACTTAAAAGAGTTTGATTCTAATATTAACCATGAAGTTGAGACTATCGCAGACCACTCATCCCATAGCACAACGAAATACATTTCTGTAATATATTTAAGAACGTTCCATTAATTTTTTACCAAAAATATCCAGTATTTATTTTTGTTCTATTCATACCAGTCAGCCCGTACTGCACCGGGTGGACCGACATAAGTGCAAAGAGTCATCTTGCCTTATCCATCTACTGGATGTTCTTTTAAGCATTTTTAATTAAAAAAATATATTTTTATAACTAAAGGCAATAAAATCAGCCCTCAAATCTGTTTTTTTTGATTATTCTATTCCTTAGATGTGAGAAAAAATTAATGAAAAAAATTTCTTACGCGGTGTTCAATCCTTAAGCCATTGGGTATTGTCATGTGAAATGAAGAATTTGAAGCATTTGTTAAAACTAATTTCCTAGAAAAAAAAAATAAATTTATTGGTTTGTTGTACTGGAGATTAAACTATAACCTCTAGCGAGCATTATTTCACTTTTGCTGTTCGTCCCAAGTTAAGTTGAAATAAGTAAGTAATCCAGATAAATATATTCACAGTTACATTCTGTATCGTTTTTAATTAGTATATAAATATTGGTAAAAAATATATATACCTGTATTTACTAGGTTATATAAGTTACTTATATTCAAAGATCATTACATATGTTCTAAGTAGTAATTTGCATAATAATATTCTTATAATAATATTATAATATTCTTAAGTTATAAATAAAATTTATATAAAATATTTAAACAATATTTGTGAAATACTGAATATATTTTAAATAAATACTGGATATTTTTGGTAAAAAATTAATGGAACGTTCTAAAATATATTACAGAAATGTATTTCGTTGTGCTATGGAATGAGTGGTCTGCGATAGTCTCAACTTCATGGTTAATATTAGAATCAAACTCTTTTAAGTGGCTTCCAAAAGAGAAAAATCCTAGTATTGAATCTAAAGAAAACATTACTGTGATGATTGGCATATTATTCAATACAAAAAATATTTAAGACCTTTTGGTAGAAGTTTATTTATATATACAAATATGTTATATATTTGTGCGTTTATACATCGAAACTAACGTTTTTCGCGTATTAACTTTAGAGATCGTATCTGTGTTACAGGCAAAGTGTCTAATTTTTATTTTTAAAATGCCCAGGTATTGTTTTTTTATTTTAATGTTTTTACTTTTTTTTTATTTTTTTTTATTTTTTTGGGCATTGTATAAATCATCCACATCATTTCTTAACACTCACATGATGCTATGTTTGTAAAAATACAAAGAGAGTGTGCAGAGTTTGTTTATGTCAAAACGGACATAACCCAAAAAAACCACATGATTGTGGCTGTAAGAGAACAACATCCAACGACACGTTGTCCACTGCAGCTGCAAAATGGGCACTAAAGTGCTTTTTTTTTATTGAAATCCTTTATGGATACGCAGGTTCAGCACACACACACATGTATGCATATATATTAATACCTAAATTACTCACTTAATTTCTAACTTTTTCAGGTACGTACAAGGAAGCGAGAGATTTTGAAATTCAAGCAACAAATATATCTACGAATGACGAAGAAACATTATCAAGTGTAAAAAATAAAATGTATAATATAAACGCATCTTCGCAGAAACGAAGAATCAATAAACCATCTCGTTATTGCACTTCTTCCTCGGATGATAAAGAAAATGAAAATGAAGATTTAAGTAAGCATTAAGTTTTTTTAATTAATTAAAAATGTTTAGCAAAAAAACACTTTAATATTTGTGTACTTTTTATATATTTTATATTTTTTAATAGATAATATAGCTAATTGTAAAAAAAAATTGATAAGAAATCAACCTAAAAAGCACAAATTAACTGAAATTCGACAGAAAGATCTATATAAGTATAAATTTACATATGTTTTATTTAGAAACTATTCAAAAATATTAATATTGAACTGAAATAAAAATAGGTGTTCTAAAATCTCCTATAAATTATAAGTTAACAATACAAAACAATGAAGAAAGCTTTGTGCAAAAACTATTCATAAATAAACCTATTGATGATTGCAAATTGAACCTTGGTAAGGAAACATTGACATGTAGAAAAGAAAACTACTCTCTCTTCTTATTTTAAATATATTGAAAATGTAGAGATGTAGAAATCTTTTCTTCGCCAGTGATGATAAATTCAAAGGAAAAGGCAGTAACTGACTCCAAACTGGCTAATAATGATCTTATTTAAACGTTTATTGTGTTGTCGACGTTTCGACCTTAGATTTAGGTCCTTTTCAAGAATATCTATAAATATGATACATTGGAACAATACAATTTAGGAGCGTAAATAATACGTATGAAATTCACAACTTACATGTTAGAATGTCCAGTAATACATGAAAATCAAGTTATGCCGTAGATTGCAACACGAACATAAGTTAGGAATTGAGCAGATGTGAGTGACGTCTGTTGCTAATGACAGCAAAAGACGGACTGAGAAAAACGAGTTTCACAGTCAAAGGGACGACTTGTAATAAATAAATAAAAGAAAAGAACAGCAAAAAGTACGAAGTGTATAAGTATGAAAATCATGTCAATAATATAAAAAGTAGATAATAAATAAGTAAAACAAGTACGAAGTGTATAAGTATATAAATCATGTCTTTAATATAAAATGTAAAAAATAAATAAGTAAAAACTGAAAAAAGTCAAGAGATTATAAAATGTTTAGAAGACCGTCGTATATAGCAGTTAAATTCTCCGTATCTTTTTGAGAGTTAATAGCAAAATTGCTCTTTTTGATAAAAAGCATCTCTCTTAAATATATTGTCTGTTTTCATACAAAAATACTAAAAGATTAACATTTTCTGGTGTTAAACAATTTCGTTTTCGCGTTACAATATTACCCGCTGAGGAAAATGCTCTTTCTGAACTCGCGGATGTCGCAGGTATTGCTAAATATTTCCTCGCCCATTCTGCAAGTATTGGATATTTATCGATTCTTGCCTTCCACCATTCGAGGGGCGATAAATTATGATCGATAATTATCTCCATTTGATAATGATCGAATTGTTGCTGCCAACCAATTTGTGTCTTTGACAAATTTTTCTTAAAAATAAAATCTAATGCACTTTCAATACATGAAGTATTTTCCTTGGGTACATCAGTTGAAGTCCGCGTGTGTATCTGTAATAAAATATTCATTTTATTCTATTTTTTTTATTAAAATTTTATAAACTCTTCTATTTATTAGATATTAACATCAATAAGCAAGCATAATAATGTACGTATAAACTATGAAACAAACTACAATTAATTTTATATAATTATATAATATATAAAACCTGTAATTCTTTCTTCATAAAGTCTTTTATCTTTATTCTCTCCTCCTCTTCCTCAGCTGTTAAATCTTTGTAACGAGGATCAAGAAAGCTTGCAATTTGATGTACGCTGACTTTCTTGTTTGGTTGTAATGTCATATCAAAGCGCTTCATCAGTGATTGACGTAATATTTGTTTGAACGTTGACATGCAGTCTTCGTCCAAAACGTCATTTGGTAGATGATTATCTATGATTCCTCGTATTACCGGACGAACCAAAGATATTGTGACTTCGGCTGAAGAGCAAAATATGGTGGTTGCACATTGCAGAGGCTTCAGAAGTGTCACTAGTTTTTCTATAATCAACCATCCAATTGCAGTGATTTCTAAGTTTTGTGCTTGTCTCTGTTTTGTTATAGATGTATTATTTAATACTGCCAAAATAGGAGTTTTATTATTTTGTAAACGTTCACACATGTAATAAGTGGAATCCCATCTTGTAGGACAATTTTGAATTAATGTCTCCTGTGGCAGATTAAATTTAATTTGAGTATTGTGTAACTCTTGCGTTGCTAATGCAGAATGTTTAAAATGTCCAACAATTTTTCGTGCTTTTTGTATAATGCATGCTACACTTTCCATTTGCAATGCATCATTCACAGCTAGCTGTAGAGTGTGAGCTGCACAGTTAATATGTTCATTTATATTTTGAAGATTTTCTCCCGCGTTTATCATATTTGATGCATTATCGTGTACTACAGCAAAAATTTGGTTTTCTAAATTCCAATCTAAGAATATCATTTCTAGTCCTAAAGCTATATTCTCAGCTGTATGTCGTTCTTCTAATTCTGTTGTACATAAAGTGTGATTTCTTAATTCCCATGTTTCTTTATCTATATAATGCACCGTACAGGATAAGAAAGTATCTTGTGAAATAGATGTCCAAATATCCGTAGAGCACGATATATCGGCACCTTGCATCTTGTGTTGCAAGGACGTTTTCATTTCGTCATAATTTAATTGCAACCGTGACAGAATTGTTCTTGCTGCGGGTACCACATATCCAGGTTCTACTGTAGCCATAAAATTTCGGAATCCTTCGCTTTCAACAAATGAAATCGGCAATTGATTTGTTATAATTAGACAAGCTAGCGATTTAGATATTTCTTCTTGGCGATCTCTACATATTGAATTCTCTCTGTTTCTTTTCTTACGCCGCGGCTGTCTTACGTCATCTTAAACGAAGATCGTATTCATTATTTAAAAGCATGAAAATATTAATTCTCTAACCTAAATTACTTATTATATGTTTCCGAAAAATTATATGATTGAACATGATATGTATTAATAATTAATATACATGTTAATATTTATCGATTTATTGTATTAGAATTGTGTGTAAAATTATATAGTGTATAATAACGTTATCTCAAAATTTAAATAGATTACAGAGAAATAAAACATTAAAATCTTTATCAAAATAAGGATCCAAAGCTTGGTACTTACCTATTTTTGAAGATAATGAAGAATCTACATTTGAAGATGAAAAAGCAACAGAAGAGGAAGCAACAGACACTTCAATAGATTCCAGATCATTTCTGTTTCACCAGAAAAATGAGGATATTAAGAATTTCAGAATACATCAATTATAAATAATATTAACATAATTGCGTCAATTATACGAATCGAATATACAAATATTAACAGTTACCTAATCTCGTTATTATCCTCTTGCTCGTTTGGTCTCGCTTCGTCTTTTTCGTTACTTGTGATATGATGTATACCTCTTAAATGTTTACCTAATGAACTTGTTGATCCTGAATATTCAAAAGAGGTATCACAAATATTGCAGAAAGCGGATTTCTTATCTGTCGACGTTCTGCAGTATTTCCACACCCAGCTTTTTCTTTTAGACATATTTGTATCAAAATTTCAAAATCATTACTTAGGCTCTTGAGAGTAACTGTTCGATTCCTTTGTCTTCTCTCTATTCGCAATATATTTGTAAATAAACCGAACAGCTGAGCGCACACGGACGTGTGACATAAACATTTCTCGCTTATGTGGAGCCGTTTCCTACCTTTGGTAGGAAATATCACTACACTCACAATTCACAAAAGATATGGAAAAAATATCCACGAATTCGGAAAAAGCGTTTTCCTCAACGGGCAATATTGTAACGCGAAAACGAAATTGTTTAACACCAGAAAATGTTAATCGTTTAGTATTCTTGTATGAAAACAGAAAATATATTTAAAATAAATCTATATATACATATATAATTATTAAGTTTAGTATATATATTTAAAATAAGAAGACAGAGAGAGCATATATATATATATAAAATATATATAAAATATATATAAAAAATAAAACTCATAAAATATCTACTACATAAATGTATATAATATTATTATTTATAATACCTACGTAAGCTTGACAAAATTACACGTAATATATGAAGCATATAGCGAATACCCGAATTGATACGGGTACCCGTATCGCATACGATTCCGCGGATACCCGTATTGCATACGGTTCCACGGGTACCCGCATCGTACACGGTTCTTCGGGTACCCGAATTAGCGGGTACCCGCGGAACCGGTCCAGATCCGTATGCGCGGGTACCCGGTCCACGGGTGGGTACCCGGATACCCGGGTATTCCGAGCTCTAGTCAAAAATAAGAGTTTATAAAAATCTCTCTGACCTTTAAATGACCTTGAAAATTGACCTCAAGGTCAAAATGGTCACGATCGTTGGCACATTTGAGCTTGATCTACCTGCTAAAGGTACTTTTATAACGTTTATTTCGCCTATAAATTTAAATAAACAATCAGCAAGCAGTTTTTCAACATTTGACCCTCATTTGACCTTCTCAAGGTCACACAAAAAAAATTTAAAATATCATTTCTGACGTAAAATTTTCCGCTCTTTTCGAATCCGGTGTCAAAAATAGGGGTTTCCATTTTAAAAAATTACTCTGACCTTCAAATGACCTTGAAAATCAACTGCGAGATCAAAGTCAAGGTCACCCTCAGTTGGCCCCCTTTTAATCCTACAACGTTTGTTAAGGTCATTTTTTGCTATCACCCTTATCTTCGGAGTAATTTGCGTGGATGTTTTATAATGGGACACCCTGTATATATATATATATATATATATATATATATATATATATATATATATATATATATATTAGGGCTCTTATTTTTGATCACTTCGAAGATTCGAAGCCTTCGAAAGAATTCGAAGCTTCGAAGTTAACTTCGAAGGTTCAAAGTCTTCGAAGATTTGACTTCGAAGTTAACTTCGAAGGTTCAAAGTCTTCGAAGACTTCGAAGACTTCGAGTTAAAATCAAGTTTAAAAAATAAGCTTTTATAGAATAGTAAAAAACATTTAATATACTATATAATATATATAAATTATTTATTTTTATTTTACAAATTAACTGAAAGGATTACATGTTAAGTGAGCACTGATTAGTTAATCATTTGCACATTATATATATATATATATATAGGGTGTAAAAAATAATAACCAACAAATAGTGAATAAATAAATAATAAAAAATAATAACAAAACAATAAATAAATAATAAAAAAAAATAAGGTAATTATTTAGATAAGGGGCTCCATCACAGACCTTGATCAAATTAGGCTCATTCGACGCGTTTTTGCACAAAATGAACGAATCTGGCAGAAAAAAGTGTCGGACTGCCCCGCGAACCGAGATATCAATCGTTAAAGTTGACGAGTATTCAGGTTAAGAAAGCTGTCATACCGACGTAACGTAAGTAACTGAGCATGCGCATAGCGTTTCACTGACCATGCTAGCGTCACAAAGTGCACGAAATTGAAAATGTAAAAAGGGATACAAGTTAGGTCAATTGCGTGGGGGGTCCCGGGGGCTTCGCCGGGGGCTTTGCGCAACTTTCCACGCGTATACTTTTCAACGCAAAGCGAGGTTCCACATGGGTTCGCGACTTTCCACGCGTATACTATTCTACTGCGTTCGCCGCCTCCCCCCCCCCCCCCCGCGAAGCGGGGGGGAGGGATGGGGGTTGAGGCGGTGAGAGAGTTGAGTTTTACATCGTTGGCCACGCCTCCACGCAGTGAGTTGGTTATAATTTAAATTTATTTGACAAGTTACTCACATGTTGTGCACTTTACTAGTAATCTCTAGTAATAGCAAATAAATTTAAATTATAACCAACTCACTGCGTGGAGGCGTGGCCAACGATGTAGAACTCAACTCTCTCACCGCCTCAACCCCCATCCCTCCCCCCCCGCTTCGCGGGGGGGGGCGGGGGAGGCGGCGAACGCAGTAGAATAGTATACGCGTGGAAAGTCGCGAACCCATGTGGAACCTCGCTTTGCGTTGAAAAGTATACGCGTGGAAAGTTGCGCAAAGCCCCCGGCGAAGCCCCCGGGACCCCCCACGCAATTGACCTAACTTGTATCCCTTTTTACATTTTCAATTTCGTGCACTTTGTGACGCTAGCATGGTCAGTGAAACGCTATGCGCATGCTCAGTTACTTACGTTACGTCGGTATGACAGCTTTCTTAACCTGAATACTCGTCAACTTTAATTGATATTGATATCTCGGTTCGCGGGGCAGTCCGACACTTTTTTCTGCCAGATTCGTTCATTTTGTGCAAAAACGCGTCGAATGAGCCTAATTTGATCAAGGTCTGTGATGGAGCCCCTTATCTAAATAATTACCAAAATAACAACAACAATTTGAATAAATAAATAAATAATGATATAATAAATAATAATATTAGAATAAATGGAATACGCTCGAAAATTTAATACCAATTTTCAATATATAACTTCTAATACATAAATTTTTAATATTATTCTCTATATATAACTATATAAAATTACAATGTAGAAAGAAATGCAATTTATAATGTTAGAAGGGACAATAAAGTGTCTTAACTTATATACGATTGTGCAATTCTTAAAAAATTAAATTAATTATTAACTTTCTTGATATTGAAACTTTCTTTATATTATTTAATTATTAACCCTAGCTCGCCATCTCTATTAAATAGTATAATTTTGATTCTTAGAAGCTTCGAAGTTCGAATGTCGAAGCCTTCGAAGCAAATCATCAGCCCTAATATATATATATATATATGTTATATATCTGTACTCTAAAAAGTAGGTGATATCCCAAAAAATATCATAAATGAAAAGGTCAAGCCATGTTCAAAAATAGAAAACCCTCAAGAATTTGAATTTTTACAAATTTAAATGATTATTTAATAATATATTACCATGAAAAGTAACTGATATATTATACAAGGTGCCAATTCAAAGTGAACATACATAAAGTGTATATTATTTAAATAAATTAATAAAATAAATAATATAATAAATTTAATAACATATTACCACGAAAAATAACTGATATGTTATTCAAGGTGCAAATTCAAAATGAACATACATACATAAGGTGTATATAAGTAAAATTGATTAAAATTTGACTCTAAGTGAAAGTACATAAGTGATATGTTATTCTTAGTGCACAAAATATAAAAGTCGTTTATTGAAGTTTGATTTGAAATTTATACAAACCTGGACAATGAAAAATAGTTGCTTGTAATTCCAGAGTACTAATTTGTTAATTACTCGGAAAAAGAACATGGCGGCCTGCTCTCAAAAAACTTCGATGTGTTTCTCAGTATCCACTTAAGAATAATAATACTTACATTCCGATTCATCCGACACAACTTGTCTCTGACTATTCAATAAGTTAGTAGTACTGTTAAATATCAATCACATATGTCACCCTGCCCAGAGAGAGAGAAAGAGAGATAATGCAAATATTTAAATTAATCATTATCAAAACACTGTTAAATTTTATATATGCACTTTAAGAAGCATGTCACTTACTTTTCAGAGTCAAATTGTGGTAAATTTTGTATCTATATTTTAACGATATTTATTTCGCACTTGTATCTTGAATAATTAATATCTGATTTTTTATAGTTGTATGTTACGTCAGATAATCACTAATCTTTTTAAGCGTGTAGCTTCTTTGTACTTGACATGAGAACTTTTTTACTTATGAATTTTGGGTTTATTTAATATTTACCCGTTTCAAACAATACAACACTTTTTGATCGATAAATTACTCGCTGAAAATATGGCATAACAAATTCAAAATCGGAAATTGATACGAAAATTCGAAATTTTACTACAGAAAAGTTGGAGATTTTTAATCTAAACCATTTTCATAACTTTTTCATTTTAATTATTTATTCCATCCATCGAAAGTTTTTTGAGAGCAGGCCGCCATGTTCTTTTTCCGAGTAATTAACAAATTAGTACTCTGGAATTACAAGCAACTATTTTTCATTGTCCAGGTTTGTATAAATTTCAAATCAAACTTCAATAAACGACTTTTATATTTTGTGCACTAAGAATAACATATCACTTATGTACTTTCACTTAGAGTCAAATTTTAATCAATTTTACTTATATACACCTTATGTATGTATGTTCATTTTGAATTTGCACCTTGAATAACATATCAGTTATTTTTCGTGGTAATATGTTATTAAATTTATTATATTATTTATTTTATTAATTTATTTAAATAATATACACTTTATGTATGTTCACTTTGAATTGGCACCTTGTATAATATATCAGTTACTTTTCATGGTAATATATTATTAAATAATCATTTAAATTTGTAAAAATTCAAATTCTTGAGGGTTTTCTATTTTTGAACATGGCTTGACCTTTTCATTTATGATATTTTTTGGGATATCACCTACTTTTTAGAGTACAGATATATGAATCAATTGGTGCAAAAAAAACGCAAAGTTTAAAAAAAGTTATGCTATTTGCAATATGCAATTACGTATTTTTCTTTAAAGATAACTATAAATCTATCCCATAAAAAACCTTAATTAACGACACAGGTCCCGTATTTTTGCGATGCACCGTTTACAAGACATTAAATTTCACCTTCAAGGGGTGGTTTTTGAAAATTTTTAATAAATGATAAATTGACCCCATAAAAAACCTTAATTAACGGCACAAGTCTCATATTTTTGCAACGCAAAACACTGTTTCCGAGACATTAAATTTCACCCCCAAGAGGTGGTTTTTGAAAATTGTTTATGAATGGTAAATTAACCCCAGAAGAAACCTTAATTAATAACACAGGCCCCGTATTTTTGCGATGTACCGTTTTTGAGATATTAAATTTCACCATCAAGGGGTAGTTTTTGAAAATTTTTAATAAATGGTAAATACACCAGAAAGGGTGTGAAAGAGTGAGAGGGGGTGAAAGATGATGAAAAAGTGTAAGAAAAGCGAAAAAAATGAAAAAATAGAGAGGGGGGAGGGGGGCGTGGTGAGAAAGGGAAATGAGGGGAGGGGAGGGTGAGTGGAAGTTGGGGGAGGTGTGAGTGAAAGGTAAGAGAGAAGAGAAGTACATACATGACTGCGGACAGAGAACAATTTTTCATGAAAAACATCACTTTTTGACCGTTTGTATATCCAGAACGGCTTGACCAATTTTTTTTTTTTTTTGGCTTAACTTACTCGTGGCGATGCCACCTTTCAGAATATGCTACATGCACTTCAAAATTTTTTATATTTTAATAGTTCTGTACCCCAAAAAATCGATTCTAAACTTTCTGGATAAGAGACTAGTAGCGTCCAAAATTTTGAACATTGCCGGAGACGCTACCGCGTCTCCTGATATACAGGGTGACCAATGAGAATGTGTTGAAAGTAAATAATTACTTCGTAACAAATAGGCCGAATAAAATGAATTAAACGCCATTTTGTAGAGAAAACTTGTCAATTTTATTACCATATATATGAAAGAGAAATATAATAATTTAACAATTGAAATACACAATATAAAAAAAAAGAAAAATTTTGCTTGCGCATATGAATTAATGGTATATGTTTTCAAAGTGTTGTCCATTAGAATTAGCACAGAACTGCAATCGTTTGCAAAAACTTTGAAATACATTATCTAACATAGATGTAGGAATGCTGCGAGTGCATTTTTTAATACTATTTATCAGCTCTGCGGTGTTTTGAGGTTGTACGGCGTAACATTTGTCTTTGAGGTAACCCCAAAGAAAAAAATCACACGGGTTCAAATCAGGTGAATAAGGAGGCCATTCCAGACCTCCATGAGCAAATTTCGGGTATCCTAATCCAATTACTCTGTTGCCATACACTTCATGTATCGATTCAAAGACTTCGCGTGTACGATGTGGGGTCGCGCCATCCTGCATAAAATGGAAGTTCTTTACTAATCCGCGTTTCTTTGCATGGGGAAAGAATTTTTTTTTCGGAGAGTTTCTCGCTTTAAATCCAAAACCTGAGCAGCTTTCCTAATCGAGGTGTTTGGATTTTTGTCAAAATAATTTCTAACGTCATCAATTGTTTCGTCCGTTGTAACGGTACGAGATGGGCCAGGTAAATCATGTCTACGATCGTTCAAAGTGCCATACATACCAAAATTATCAATAATCCTGCCAAAAAATATCGACAAATAAAAATAAAATCTCACCTAACCAACATTGGAATGATGACGCGATTCCAGGGAGAGGGAGCGTGGGTAAAAAGTATCAAAAACATACCTTCTGAGTATTGTTTCGCTTGAAACTTTTTTAGATCCATATTTACTACGGAATCCACGATACGCCTGACTATAGTTTTTGCCTCTACTATAGAAGCACTCGATGAGAAACACTTTTTCTTCGATGCTTAGCGCGTCCATCCTATAACTCGCAAATCGGTTTATACGACGGTTCAAATGAAATTGACGGGTCTTAGGTAGCGGACCCTAGTCGGTAAAACAGTTACCGAAATCGAGGAGGGGATATATAACCGTTTACTTTCAACACATTCCCATTGGTCACCCTGTATATACAGGGTGAGTTTTTTAACTTGAGACATCAAAATATCTCGAGAAATACGCATCGTACGAAAAAATTGCTCATAACCAAAATTGTTTGTATCAAAGGGGGACACAAGATCGCACTATCGGTTGCTTCGTAGATGGCGCTATTATCAATAAAATCAACATCAACATCATTTCTTTAAATGGAAACCCCCATTTTTTATTACACATTCGGATTCTACGCCACAAAATACGTAAGTTTTGTTTGAAACTTTTTTTTGTAAAATGGATTGATTAAAAGTTATAAGCGTTTGAACTTTCTAGCGCTCGCGCAACTGATGTGAGTCGCCCTAGTTGCAATCGCTGCCGTTAGGCGCCGCCGTTAGTCGTAACAGAACTTTTTGTTTTGGAGATATGCGAGGTCGAAGCGATCCAGCCGACTAAGGCAAGATCGAAGTGATCCAGCCGACTAAAGCAAGATCGAAGTGATCCAGCCGACTAAGGCAAGATCGAAGTGATCCAACCGACTAAGGCAAGATCGAAGTGATCCAGCCGACTAAGACAAGATCGAAGTGATCCAGCCGACTAAGGCAAGATCGAAGTGATCCAGCCGACTAAGGCAAGATCGAAGTGATCCAGCCGACTAAGGCAAGATCGAAGTGATCCAGCCGACTAAGGCAAGATCGAAGTGATCCAACCGACTAAGGCAAGATCGAAGTGATCCAGCCAACTAAGCCAAGATCGAAGTGATCCAGCCGAATAAGGCAAGATCAAAGTGATCCAGCCGACTAAGGCAAGATCGAAGCAATCCAGCCGACTAAGGCCCAATTGGCTTTTGATCCAAAATCTGACCGGCCCATCAGATAATCTGCTTGATTTCCTCAAACTCAAAAACAGTATTATTTAATTAAATGCTCGAAATGATGACCTTCAACTTCGATACATTTATTGATCCGTTTTTTAAATGATTCCTGACAAAGTAAAAGTGTTTCTGCATCAATTTGTCTGCAAGCATTTCTAATACGTTCAATCATATTTTCGCGAGTTGTTGGCGCTTTTTCATAAATTTTGTTTTTAAGAAAACCCCATAAAAAAAAATCTGGCGATGTAAGGTCCGGCGATCTGGCAGGTCAATGTACTGCACCATCTCTGCCAATCCAGCGATCTGTGTAATCGCGATCTAATACCTCCCGTGCTATTATTGAGTAATGTGCAGGGCAACCGTCATGCTGGAACCACATACTTAGTCACTCTTGAATGCTTAGGTGTTCTAGCAATACTGGTAATTTGTCCTGCAAAAAGTTTCGGTATTTTTCTCCATTCAAAGTACCCTCAATAAAAAAAGGACCAATCAGTTTGTCACCTATGATTCCACACCAAACGTTGATCGACCAAGAACGCTGATGTTCGACTTCACGCAACCAATGTGGGTTTACCGGACTCCAATAGTACATATTGTGTCGATTTACCTCACCATGGTTCGTGAAGGTCGACTCATCTGAAAACAGTACCAGACGAAAAAAATCCGGATTTATTTATATTTGTTCGCGTGCCCATTGACAAAACATCACTCGATTATAAAAATCATCACCATGAAGTTCCTGATGCATCGAAATATGATAGGGATGAAATTTATGACGCTTTAGTATTTTACAAACACTTCTCTGGGATATTCCGGATTCGCCAGAAATTTGTCGAGTGCTTACATAAGGGTTTTGGGCGACTGTGGCTAGCACTGCAATTTCATTATTTTCTCCAGTGATAGTTACTTTACGCTTTCTTTTTTTCGGTTGTACATTTCCTTCGGTAGTAAACTCTTTAACAACACGATAAAAAGAAGCGCGTGACCGTATTCTATCTGGAAAACGCTCAGCATAAAGAGCGACAGCATCGATGATGTTTCTTCGAGATTCACCATAAATCAAAATCATTTCAATTTTTTCTTTAACAGATAAATACTCCATATTTATGGAGTATTTATTTATTTCGCTGTATCTAACAAGGTCCTGAGATGTTTAGGGAAAAGAAAAAAAAGATAGAAAAACAAAAGGAACTAAAGAAATAGAGCAAAACAGTTTCTGAATAATTAGATTGCTTTTAGAAATAAGGCTTTAGAAAATAAGATTCACGTCAGGCCGTCTTTAAGCAGAGTGTCTTGGATGCTGGCTAATTGTTTTTGAGTACTATCGCCGCGGTGGTTCTGTTACGACTAACGGCGGCGCCTAACGGCAGCGATTGCAACTAGGGCGATTCACACCAGTTGCGCGAGCGCTAGAAAGTTCAAACGCTTATAACTTTTAATCAATCCATTTTACAAAAAAAAGTTTCAAACAAAACTTACGTATTTTGTGGCGTAGAATCCGAATATGCAATAAAAAATGTGGATTTCCATTTTAAAAAATGATGTTGATGTTGATTTTACTGATAATAGCGCCATTTACGAAGCAACCGATAGTGCCATTTTGTGTCCCCCTTTGATACAAACTATTTTTGTTATGAACAGTTTTTTCGTACGATGCGTATTTCTCGAGATATTTTGGTGTCTCAAGTAAAAAACTCACCCTGTATATACAGGGTGTCCCATTATATAACATCCAGTCGAATATTTCGAAAACCAAGCCCGGGAGAGAAAAATTTTTCAGACAAAAGTTATTTGGTTTCGAGGGGCCCATAAGATGATACCATTGGTTTGACCTTGAAGAATTATTTGAAAGTTACATGAAAGTCACCTCAATTTTTTTAAATGGCATCCCCTATTTTTTATTACATATTCTTGTAGCTGACTTCAATAGCTTTCCAAAACACTATAATAAAGTATTTTTTTGTTAAGTATTTTCCGAGTTATAAAGCTTGAAATAATTTCATAATTTTACATAAACTGTAAAATATCTCGTAAAATATTTACTTTTCGATGACCTTACCTCAATACTTTTATGCACAGAATAATGAGAGGAACCAATTGGTGTCAAGAAAACACATAGTTGTTTTTAAGAAAAAATATGCAATTTGTAACTAACAATTACATATTTTTTCTTAAAAACAACTATGTGTTTTCTTTACACCAATTGATTCCTCTCATTATTCTGTGCATAAAAGTATTGAGATAAGGTCATCGAAAAGTAAATATTTTACGAGATATTTTACAGTTTATGTAAAATTAAGAAATTATTTCAAGCTTTATAACTCGGAAAATACTTCATGAAAAAATACTTTATTATAGTGTTTTGGAAAGCTCTCGAGGTCAGCTACAAGAATATGTAATAAAAAATAGGGAATGCCATTTAAAAAAATTGAGGTGACTTTCATGTAACTTTCAAATAATTCTTCAAGGTCAAACCTACATATATATGTTTGTCCAGTAGCTAGGACTTTTAAGTTACATTACTCGCCAAGGGCTAGGCAAAACACAAATTGGCTAGTTAATGGCTGGGTAATGACGAGTTTAAATTTCCACTTGGGTATATAATACTGGCTAGATAATTACTAGACAGCGATTAAAGAAATAGTTCGAGAATGACATAAACTCATTTTTCAAATGCTAACAAATTTTTGAATAATAATGGCTAGACAATAGCTAGCTAATTTTTTAAAGGTTCCCAAGCGCTATCTATTCCAACATTTACAGTACAGGAGCTAGAAAAGTACTGGATAGCCAAGAAGTAACGTAAATTATAGTTCATACTGAGCTAGTCAATGGCTAGATATCATATCTAGCCTGCATGATCTAGCCACTAGCTGCAAAGTAACTTTTGCTAGACAAATTTCCACTCGGGTATGATTCAAAGTATTGTCCATCGCAATACTTTCTCCCATCTTTCGGGCAGCATACACATCCAGCGTCGAAAAAACTGATCTTTTGAGGCGATCCACGCGAATTGATCCAATTTTTTACTTCTTCATAAGACCGGAAGTGCTGGTCAGCTAGGCCGTGTGCCATTGAAACAAGTGATAGTCAGAGGGAGCAACGTCTGGAGAATATGGTGGGTGGGATAGGACTGCCCATTTCAACGTTTCCAAGTATGCCTTGACCACTTTCGCAACATGGCGCCAAGCATTGTCATGCTGCAAAATCACTTTATCGTCTCTCGTTGTATTGCGGCCGTTTGTCTTTCAATGCTCGACTCAAACGCATCAATTGCGTCCGATCGCCTGTGATTGTTTCAGTTGGTTTTAACAGCTCATAATACACTACGCCGAGCTGGTCTTACCAAATACAGAGCATGACCATGGAGCCATGAATATTCGGTTTGGCCGTTGACGTGGAAGCATGGCCGGGAACTCCCCATGATTTTCTGCGCTTGGGGTTATCGTAATGAACCCATTTTTTGTCCCCAGTCACAATGCGATGCAGAAATCCTTTCCGTCCTTTCAAGCAGCTGTTCACAAGCAAACAAACGCCGTTCAACATCTCTCGACTTCAACTCGTACGGCACCCAATTTCCTTGCTTCTGAATCATTCCCATGGCTTTGAGGCGTTTTGAAATGGCTTGTTGAGTCACTCTCAATGATCGTGTCTTCTTCTTGATTTTGACACGAGTCTTGATCAAGTAATGCCTCCAATTCTGCATCTTCGAAAACTTTCTCTCTTCCACCGCTATGCCGGTCTTCGACGTCAAAATCACCATTCTTGAAGCGTTGAAACCACTCACGACACGTTCTTTCACTAATAGCGGCCTCACCATAAGTATTTGAGAGCATTTGATGAGCCTCAGCCGCAGATTTCTTCATATTAAAGCAGAAAATTAAAACCTCCCACAAATGACGAGAATTTGGCTCGTAAACTGATTTTCAATCAAGAATAACTTTATGATGCAGACACAAATCGACTAATGTTTCTATGGGGTTATGTTGACAGATGCCCAAGTTTATTGTATGACGTCTATGATCTATTTATTTCGACCACCACTTACCGCTAAAACCATCTATAGGAAAACGGCGGAAGCAAAGTTGTACACCTAATATAATATTCGCTCCTCTTTTTTCTGACGTTGCTATTTAGTGTCCTTCCAGCCAGTCCCCTTTTTTTGTTCTTGTATCACCTTCTTAAATGAGAGAGAGAGAGAGAGAGAGAAAGAGAGAGGGGAGGGAGGGAGGGATGAGGGAAGGGAGGAGAATGAATGAATGAATGATCTTTATTTAGCCTCCTCGGCTATTTAACAAAAAGAATAATACATTGTCTACACATTAACAATTAACAACAAAATATATAAAATACTAAATAGTTACTAAATAATACAATAACTTTTACAATAAATTTAAATTACATTATAATATATATGGGGCATTCTTTTTCAACTTTACACCCATGCTGCCCATTTTCTATTTGATCTAAAAATTTTTGAAAAAATCTTAAAATTTACAGAAAAATGTAAGCTTTCCAATGGCGCGTGGCAAAATTATCACATTCAATAGGATCATCCTTAAAATTTCAGAAAACCGAAAAAAAATAATAAAAACGGTAATTATTAAAGTGTAGCGATTATTCATTCGACGTTTTTCTCTTCCAATTAACACTTTAGAGCAGTGCTCGAGTTCTAGTGAACATTTCGAGCCGATTCCTGAGGCGACGCCTCCCGTGCCCCCACTACCGCTCGCGATTCAGCGGCACGGTCACCGATCGCGCGTGTGACGCTATGCCTCAGGAGCGTCCCTATACAAGAAATAGTATCTTGCGCCACAAAACTGGCTATCAAAGTTATTTTTACAAAATAATATTCCTTTTTATATAATAATTAAACACTAAATTTTTTTATTAATTATTGTATGTTTTATGATAAATATTAGAATATTTTTTATAATAATAAAAAATAGTATAATAGTTTTCCACATCACCTGTGAGGTACTATTGTTGATGCGTTTTTTTTAAGTGGTTTCCCCAGTAGGCCTAATCCACTAAAAGATAATTAAGATAATGAAATCTTCTTAAATTTAGCAGAAAAGCAAAACTTTATATATCCTAATAAAAATGAGAGAAAAATTAGAAGAAATTAGAAGGAAAGAAACTATTTATAATTATGAAAATTTTAATTTGATGTTTTGGGTCGTTTGCACGGTTTTACTAGTGATGGTATATCCACGGACATTTTGGAAGTACTAGTTCGCATTAGCGAAGACAATGATGTTTCGGTCAAAGAAAAACGTTCTTCTTTGACCGAAACATCATTGTCTTCACTAATGCGAACTAGTACTTCCAAAATGTCCGTGGATATACCATCACTAGTAAAACCGTGCAAACGACCCAAAACATCAAATTAAAATTTTCATAATTATAAATAGTTTCTTTCCTTCTAATTTCTTCTAATTTTTCTCTCATTTTTATTAGGATATATAGTTTTGCTTTTCTGCTAAATTTAAGAAGATTTCATTATCTTAATTATCTTTTAGTGGATTAAGCCTACTGGGACAACCACTTTAAAAAAAACGCATCAACAATAGTACCTCACAGGTGATGTGGAAAACTATTATACTATTTTTTATTATTATAAAAAATATTCTAATATTTATCATAAAACATACAATAATTAATAAAAAAATTTAGTGTTTAATTATTATATAAAAAGGAATATTATTTTGTAAAAATAACTTTGATAGCCAGTTTGTGGCGCAAGATACTATTTCTTATATAGGGACGCTCCTGAGACATAGCGTCACGCGCGCGATCGGTGACCGTGCCGCTGAATCGCGAGCGGTAGTGGGGGCACGGGAGGCGTCGCCTCAGGAATCGGCTCGAAATGTTCACTAGAACTCGAGCACTGCTTTAGAGTACTCTGTTTATCTGTGCACTGTCATAATGAGTCTAAACTAAAATGGCGGATCCAATATGGCCGCCAAAAATTTAAAAAATTTAAGAAATTAACGGATTTTTATCAAACTTGGTATCAAGAGGTTTTTCGGGTTACTGAATACGAGTTTAAAGTTATCTTTCGAAAATACAAAATGGCGGATCCAATATGGCCACCAAAATATTTTGAAACTTTTTAGAAATTAACGTTTCTCTACCGCGATATTATCGCCATTCATTACAACATTTTAACGTTAAAAAACGTTTCATTGTGATTCCGTTAACCACTTGCGCTATAAAGACGTGCCACGCACGTCGAGATGCTTTTGTTCCAAAATCGCCAGCGACGTGTATACCACGTCGACAGGCATTTGTCGCAAAAGTAAAAATGACGTGCGTGGAACGTCGGCTAACAATCAGATCGTTCGTTTGTCGAGCTACAGTTCCAGAGTGCACGAGTGCACATAGAGTCATCAATATCTTGAAAATATTTCAGAATCGATACAGTATTTATTCATATCCGTGTAAAATTCTTTATGTAAGACCCTACCAACGCGCTGAGGCGCTGCTTAAAAGATTGCATTCGCAGACGCGGTGAGGCGACAAAGTAACACCTCACCGCGTGTTATACTGTAGCACACGGCACGCGCAACCGTGAGTTTATTGGTAGCGCAAGTGGTTAAACGCTTTAATATTTGGATTTGTATATCCGACTCCCATGGTTCTGGGCTTCTTTGTGCTTTGAGCGTTCCTCTGAGGTTTTCTTCGAACAGTTCTTTTCAGAGCTACTTTTAATCGTTTTTTTAGGACTGCTCTCAGAACAATATTACAGAAAATTCTATTATCTGTACTATTTTTGATCGTGAATCTTAGAATTTGATTTTGAATATGTCCAGTATATACGGTGATAGATGTTGCAATCCCCAATGTGGAAGGTCATAGAGGGAATGATCTTCGACGCATTTCGAGCGTTGTCAAACGATTATTCCCAAAGTTTGGAGATAATGCTAAAATTTTTGTGCAGCATGTAGAAAAATGAAATATCCTCGCATGAATGAAGATACGCACGTCTCATTAAGTCTTCATAAAACGTTTGATAATTGTACTCATGATACTGAACAGAATATTTCTGTATCTTCCGGTGCATCTTCATTATCTTTCAGTGGAATTGAATGCAACATAAAATCACAAAGAGAGATTGAGTTGGAAGATATGTTGAGTGGATTGAAAGAAAAATTTTCCACTCTTGAAATTAATGATCCTTTGAGATTGACGATTTTGACTGTAGTACCAGATGCATGGAGTCTAAATCAAATTTCTCGGGAATTCACCTGTTCTAGGTATTTTGCAAAAAAAGCTAGAGAATTGAAAGCATCTAAGGGTGTTTTAGCAGAAACTACTGCCGAAACTAAACCATTGCCGGAAAGTACTGTTACACAAATTAAAGATTTTTACAATAGTGACGAAAATCATGCAGAATCATGCCAGGTATGAAAGATATGATTTTAGTAAAAAATGACGAGGGCAGAGATTTGATTCAGAAACGTCTTCTCCTTTCAGTCTTAAGAGGTCTTTATGATATTTATAGTAAATGTCATTCTAAATGTCCAATTAGTTTTAGTAAATTTGCCCAACTCCGACCAAAACATTGTATACTCGCTGGTGCGAATGGTACGCATTCGATCTGTGTCTGTACGATACATCAAAATTGCAAATTGATGATTGACTCTGTCAATTTAAATAATCTTACTAAAGATTCTGTTTGATAGTAATAATAATTCTTTTTCTTAACAAAAATATTGAATGATAAAATATTCTATTTGATTTAAATTCGATAAACCATTAATTATATTAATTAAAAGATTATGTTAAATTATGAAAATACCACAAGAAATTAAAGATAATTGTACAGAATAATAATATCAATTATATTGAGTAAGATTTTACAATACAGATTGCTATAAAGTGCAACTATATTCAAGGAACACAATTGATATTTCTTATTGTTGATTAACAAAACTCGTATACATATTTTTAAGACTAATTTAAAATTATATTAAAGAAGATATTCAACGCTAACAATGGGAAAAACTCAATCACGTATTATAAGATAAAATTACAAATCAAATATATAATATCTAAAACAATAACTGTTAACGAAGATTACACAATCATAAAATAGTATATTACGAGAAACACATAAATGAAACACATAATTAGTCAAAATTAATAATACAAGTATACATAACAGAATCTCGCAAAAGATACATAATTTCTCATTTAGATTTTGAAAACGATTGTTCATATAGCAGCCTTATTGTAATGGCGCTTAATACAACATAAAATACATGTAATATATTTTATATGCAAGGTATCATGCAAGGGTATCATGCAAGAGGTTACTTATCTTATTAATATCATCAAGGATGACCACAGATACAGATTAATATCATCAAGGATGGGCACAGATATAGATTACTCGTAGAGCTGACGAGATTACATCTTGTGGGCTTGTGAGGCCCAACGAATAACGAACGGCCCGTCCGGCACTCAGAGGATGCGCATCTATGTGCTTGTGAGGCACAATGTCCATGTGCTTGTGAGGCACCAATATCTATGTGCTTGTGAAGCACGAATATCTTTGTGCTTGTAAAGCACAAATACTTGAGTGCTTGTGAGGCACTGATAAATAAGTACTTATTACACAATTACGAATCACTCTACTTGTATTCCTACTTGTAAAGCAGGACTTCGTTACGTAAGAATTAGCACGCGAGACGTCTCGTGGTCGAACAGAAACTGACTGAGACGCTCACTGCCCAGACAACTGAAAATCGCGCGTTGGGACGCTAGACGAATAAAAGAGAGCATCGCTCTTGTTGTTACGCGTGAGCGCAACGCTGATGCTGTTACCAACCGCATCTTGCTATTATACACTGTGGTCGCGAATACTGAATCGACTTTGAATATATGCGAAGTTTTAGCAGATTCCAATATGACTTTACATGATTATAAAGATTGTTTACGCCAAATCGTGTGCAAAAATCCTGATGAAAATTGTTATATTGAATGCAGTAAATGTCCTGGTATTATTGAACTAAAAAAACATTTGAAAGAACTCTTAGATGAGAAAGGTATTCACCACATACAGTTCAGTGTCTGGACAACAACTGACAGATCAACTCTTCAGACGCAAATTCTTCCGTCGTCGGAATTTGTTGATGAATTTTGTGACAAATTGATCATTCTAAAACCTCATTCTTTCATTGCAAGAGAACAATCTCGATTCTATCAGGAAAGAAAAGAGAATTTAAAAAGAGGTGAAGTTCTTGCAGTATTAGATTTTTCTGAGAATTACAAGTATGTTGTGCAAGATGCATCGCAGGCGTTCCATTTTAATAATTCACAATGTACTGTTTTTCCTGTCGTGTGTTACTATAAAAAAGAGTTAGAACTTGAACACAAAAGTTTTATTTTTTTGTCGGATAGTAAACTTCATGACACAGCTGCTATATATACTGTACAAAAGATGCTGATTCCTGAATTGAAAATAATCATTCCTGAGCTAAGAAGAGTAATTTACTTTAGCGATGGGGCAAAACAGCATTTTAAAAATAAATATCAGATGATAAATCTAATGCATCACAAAGAGGATTTTGGTGTTGCAGCAGAATGGAACTTTCATGCCACTGCATATGGTAAAGGTGCTTCAGACGGTGTAGGTGTTGTGTTCAAAAGGGAAGCTATGCGAGCTAGCCTCCTTAGTAAACCGAACGATGCCATTCTTTCATTCGAGAAACTTGTTGACTGGGCTCAAAAAAATTCTAAAAGTATTAGTATACTGTCTTATAATGACAAAGAGCACCAAAAAACAAAAAGATTTTTGAAAAAACGATTTGATGTAACTCCACCACTTCCGGAGATTCTGAGAAATCACTGTTTCGTCCCAATCAACAAAGAAATGGTGATTAAGAGATATTCCAAATGCTGGTAATAGTTTGACTTTTTCATATTCAGATTTCAAAAAGTAGGGAGTAAGAGCTTAGGCGACATCAGAATCAAAGGTATCTCTAGTATCAAAAGTTTTATAAAAATCTGTCAATTTCCTAAATTTTCAATATTTTTGGTGTTCATATTAGATCTGACATTTTCAGTTTTTGAAATCCGACTTAAGATTTGTATTTAGCTGGCCGTAAAACTCTCTGTTCAAGTTTTATAAAACTCCCTTACTTTTTAAAATTTTTCAAATTCTTAGTTGCCATATTAGATCCGCCATTTTGAATTTTCGAATTGCGACTACAGATTCGTTATTAGCAACTCGAAAAAGTCCCTGATACCAAATATTATAAAAATTCGTTAATTTCTAAAAATTTTCAAAATATTTTGATGGTCATATTGGATCCGCCATTTTGTATTGTCGAAAGATAACTTTAAACTCGTATTCAGTAACCCGAAAAACCCCTTGATACCAAGTTTGATAAAAATCCGTTAATTTCTTAAATTTTTTAAATTTTTGGCGGCCATATTGGATCCGCCATTTTAGTTTAGACTCATATGACAGTGCACAGATAAACAGAGTACTCTAAAGTGTTAATTGGAAGAGAAAAACGTCGAATGAATAATCGCTACACTTTAATAATTACCGTTTTTATTATTTTTTTTCGGTTTTCTGAAATTTTAAGGATGTCCTATTGAATGTGATAATTTTGCCACGCGCCATTGGAAAGCTTACATTTTTCTGTAAATTTTAAAATTTTTTCAAAAATTTTTAGATCAAATAGAAAATGGGCAGCATGGGTGTAAAGTTGAGAAAGAATGCCCCATATATATATATTCTTTTAGCCTACGCTTAAATAATTCTATTCGTTCACATGTTTTTGCTTCAGTTGGCAAGGCATTATACATTTTCGCTCCTTCGTAAAACATACTCTTTTGCGCGCTTCTTGTTTTCCGAAATTGGATTGCAATATCCCCGGTTTGTCGTGTTTGTCTCTCATTTCCTACTATTACTATCCTATCCTATTCCTTAATTGATTTGGTAACAAATTTTTCAAAATCTTAAAAATAAATATGCACACATTATAATATAGCCTCTGCTTTATGGACATGAATTGCAGACTTTGCAACATATGTTTCACTTTGGTATACCTATTACATTGCAATAATATAACTCGCATGGCTCGATTTTGCGCTATTTGTAATTTATATAACTGTGTTTCTTCTATATCTATTAACAGCGTTGCACAATATTCAAAATGAAGTGCTATAATTGATTTATATATAATACATCTTGTATACATCGATATAAAGTTACCTATTCTATTTAAAAAACTTGTTTCCTTTTCTATTTTTTTAAACATATAATCACAGCGATCTTTAAATCGGAGCCTATCAATAATTATACCCAAGTATTTCATTACTTCTACTCGCTCTATCTCATTGTCAGTTCCATCCGAACATTTCAATACAATGTCTGTTTTCAGTTCTTTCCTAATACTCCTAACAATCATGTACTTCGTTTTTCCAGCGTTCATTTTCAACTTATTTACATTCATCCATTTTTCTACTGTCCTAAACGCCATATTCATTTTATTCTCTATCTCCGCACTGCTTTCTCCAGTTACATATATTAATGTATCGTCTGCGAACATTTTTATGCTACACCCTTCCGGACAGACCTTAATTATATCGTTTATATATATAATAAATAACAGAGGTCCCAACAGAAACCCTTGTGGCACTCCATATTCGGTGGCAATTAATTTTGACCACTTATTATTGACACGGACCTGTTGTGTTCTATTGTTTAAATATGATTTTAACCATTTTAATACTATTCCTCTAATTCCATATTGGTATAACTTCTCTATTAATCTTTCTCTATCAATTGTTTCAAACGCCCGTTTAAGATCTATAAAAATTACTCCTACTATTTTTCTTTCACTTACTATTAATTTCCACTCGTCAATAATAGTTTGAATCGCCGTTTCACAAGAATATTGTTTTCTAAAACCCGATTGATGCTCCGTTATGATATTATTAGATTCAAAGTACATTTCAATTTGTTTTTTTACTACTAATTCTAATACTTTTTCGAAATTTGGTAACATATTAATAGGCCTATATTCACTTGCTTTTTTTGCCTTTTCTATTTTTGGTATCGGTATTATTGTCGATGTTTTCCAACTTTCAGGAAAACAACCTTCTCTCAAAGAATTGTTTATCAAATCGACAAATTCCTTCTTCACTGCGCAAGATGCTACTTTAAGTATGTCACTAGTTATTCCCTCTTCCGTACCTTTTTTATTTGGCAATCCCGTGATAATTTCCTCTAAGTCTTCTATTTTAATCATTTCAAAATTTTCTATACTGCTGTTATTTTCAATAACATAAATATTTTTTCTACTCCCCGGACTTCCGCTCGGACCTACACTTCTAAACTTTTCGCTATCTATAGATTTTACAATATTATTAATACTTTGTATATAATACATATTAAATTTATCAGCTATATTGCACTCGCTCACGTCTCCTAATATTTCAAAATCTATATTTTCTATTTCTCTTATCTGTGTTGGTTTATCTCTAATTATTTTTTTAAAGTTTTCCACATTTTTGTCGGATCATTCTTATTACAATCTATCATGTTTTCGTAATATTCTTTCTTCTTTTCTTTAATTAATTTGACTACTGTATTCCTTTCACTTTTAAATTGCATCCAATTTTGTTGCGTATCATCGAATAAAGCATTATTATATGCTTCATCTCTCTTATTTGCTGCTACTCTTATATCATCTGAAAACCACTTTTTCCCTTCCCATGCTTTTGGAATTCTAAATTTTTTCTTAGGTGCTGTACTATCCAGCGCATCTACTATATTGTCGACAAATTTTTTCGCCCTCTCGCTAACTTCTAAACCTTGGCCTTGTTCTATTCTGTCTTCTATTAATCTATTAAACTCATCTACATTAAATTCACTATAGTTCCTGCCGCTAAATTCTCTATATTTATCTATAACTTTATTCGCATTTAATGTAATTCTTAGCCACGCATGATCCGTTATTTTCGACTCGTGGGTTACTTGTATACTTGTACTTTTACCTCATTATTAGCAAAGCATAAATCTATCATTGTTTGACTATCTTCTGTAACTCTCGTCGGTTTTTTTACATACTGTTTCATACCTAAACTTACCATCATCGTTTGTAACTTATTCATATAAAACGAATTAACCATAAAATCTATATTAAAGTCTCCTATTACCATACAGTCTCCTTGTATTACTAACTCTTCAACTATATCCTCTAGAAACCTTACAAAATCACCATGCGATGCACTCGATGAATGATATAATACCATTATTACACCTTTATACAACTTCTCTTTTATCTCTATCGCAATACACCAATTCGATGCTTTTTTTTCACCAATACTATCTCATATACAATATCGTCTCTTACATATAAAATAGTCCCTCCTGTATATCAATTTTCCGCATCACATCTAATTATAGTATAGCCTGGCACGTTTACTTCGTTATCTTCAATTTCTTCAGTCAGCCTAGACTCTGACAATGTTATGATTGCAGGATTCACTATCTTCATAATCTGATGTTGTATCTCATCTTTGTGTGCTATCAAACTTTGCGCATTTGTATATAGTAATATCTCCTCCTTATTCCATGATTGCTGTTTACTATCTTCCCAGCCAGCTCTTCTTTTTTCTTCCTTCAATGCTCTCTTGAATGTCGGACAATCTGCACTAAGGGCATCATGGTCCTCGTCTATTTTCAAATTGTATGTTTTATTTTTAAACATACAATTTACACATTTCTTCTTAGTTGCTGTACAATCACTCTCCTTATGACTTCCTGTACACTTACGACAGGTTTCATTTCTCGTACAATTTTTTGTTAGGTGATAATACCCCCAGCATTTAAAGCATCTTTTACACTAACATAGTTGACCACAGGACATTTCCTCCATCCTACATTTAATTTCTTTTTCCTCAGCATTGATTCATGTGTTTCTTCATCCACCTCAATTATTACTGATCCATTCTTTTCTCTCCTTCCCCTCATCTAGCTATTTTCTCTTTTTCTTATTAATCTTTTCAATATTTTAAAGTGGAATACATGCTTTGTTACCTCAAATTTATTCTGTTTCTTAATATCTATTAAATCCTTGTCTTCCATTTTTATTTCTTCCTTACCAATATTAATGATTTTCAATTTGGGTTTCATCTGCGTTCCCTCCGCTATATTGAACTTATCTCCCAGCCTATCTTGCACAGTATCCTTCAATTTCTTCATCTCCTCACCAGTCTCACATCCCACAATTACTGCTCCTTTACTACCCTTCTTCAATTTCGTTATTCCCAATGCCATATTCTTGATGTCAATCTTATCTTTAATCATCTGTTTAATTGTTCCACTCTCTTGTTGCATTTTTGGTTTAACAATTATTACATTTTCCTTCTTTCTTTCCTTAATTACATCACTGTAACTCCTTTGAAATCCTACTGCTGCTGATCCTCCTGCTCCTCGTTATATTATTCCTCTCAGATCTTCCAGCTGTTGTTTAATACTTTCCATTTCTTTTCGGACAATTTCTCTAATTATCAACTTAATTTCCTTCCTACAAACTGATTCATCTTTTATTACCTTCATTGTCTTTACAAGCCACTCTATCTTTCCATCGATGCTCGATGTTCCTGCCATACTCGTTATACTTTCCATCGGCTCTGTTGACTCTGTGGAACCTTTTTTTTTGGTTGGGGAAATCCTATTTACAGATACCCGCGGGTCCTGGGTTGAGGAGTGCGCCATGAACCCGCGGGTTATGTGGGACTCCTCGCACGGCGGACAAATACCCCGACCCGTGCGAGACTACCCACTAAAACCCCACCCGGTGGCCTTCTCGAACCCCATAATGGAGGGGGGCCAGGCATCACCCTATGGCATTCTTCTGGCCCCCCTCCGGGGTGTGACCCTTGCTTAAAAAGAAAGGGTCCCCTCTCGTTTAATAGGGGAGAGCCGGCCACCACCAACTCTCCCCCCCCCCTAACCCGAGGGGCGCCGTTGTGCAAGGTGGGCCTCAAACCACCCTTAGAGCACAACGCCGCCCCCCCTATGACCCATCTCGCCTGGGAGGGGGGCTAGTCCCCCCGCCCAGGCCGGACCCCCACCCTTGTTGGGCCTGGACAGAACCAGACCGTCCAAGGGATGAGGGCCCTTACCTCCGCCGCCCCGGCCCCGCCTCGGAAACGTCTGAGCGGCCCGGGGCGGCCCGGTGGGCCCGGGAATCCCCTGACACCACCGGCTCGTCACTATCTGAGAGCCCTTCACCAGTAGACCTGGCGGACCGAGTCCACTGGATCAGGACTCCCTCCTCTCAGCTGCCCCAGCCCCCCGGAAGCAGGACTGGGGCAGCCCCCGAGCCGCAGTCCAGCCGGACCCAGCCTAAATAAGAGGGGGGATTCCCCCCACAACCCTCTCGGCCGCCCTGGTATCCCGAAGGATAACCAGGGCAGCGACTGAGCCAGGCCAGACCCGGCCCAGAGACCCTCCGCCGTCCCGAACATCCGAACAAGTTCGGATGAACGGGAGCGGCCCAACCTGGTGGGCCCGGGAGTTCCGGAACCCACCGGTCCGTCACGACCTTGAGGCTCTTAGTCAGGAGGGACTCCTCCCCATCGGGTCAATGAAGGAGGTAGGAACCAACCATCATTGACCCGATGGATCAGAGTCCCTCCCTAAGCCCCCTCACCACGACAAGGTGGCTTCAAATCGAGGGGGAACTCTGTGGAACCTATCCTTTCCCTGCTTTTTCTCTCCACTGCCAATGACTTATCCTCCTCGATTAAGAATTTCTCATATGGACCCGGATAAGGTACTATTTCTTTATTTTTATCGTACACCTTATGTTTACTAACACATCCTGGGTGATAAAACAGTTTCATACAAGACTTACATGCCACTACTTGACTTTTAATTGGCTTCTTTCATGCCGAACATCGATATTCAGCATACATACTCGTCCATATCGCTGAATTATCGGCCGCGGCCGCCAACGAGCATTTGTGCTGAATCAACAGTACTCGCGTGGCAACCGCGCTTGCCGAATCAACCACGTTAGCACCTGTATGGACACCTATCTTTTGAACACCGAAAAGTCATATAACAAGTTCACTTCTCCCTCACATAAATTTAGCACATCCCGACTAGATAACACACACAACTGCAGATAGTTTATATCAGAACCACTATGACAACTTTGGCTCTGATTAACCCCCTCCAACCACCGAAAAGTAGGTGAATTTTAGGGAGCGATGTGACACACGTCCACCTTCCTCGAGGAGGAGAGAGAGAGAGAGAGAGAGAGACAGAGAGAGAGAGACAGAGACAGTGACAGAGACAGAAACAGAGGGTCATTGATCAACCACAATGAAACATCTTTTTCATCCATCATATTTTTCCCATAAAATTATATAATTTACCAAATATAAATTTATATACAGAGTGTTCTATTTTACAAAATTATAATAAGAAATCCCAGGATGTCTCAGACCACTCGTTAATGAGACTCCTGAGATCATTTTGAGACGAAAGGTTGAGACTCTTAATATCAAAATGCCGAAATTAGTTTTTAAATAAGAAGTGTTCAAAGTTGTCCAATCAACTTGTCCAAAATTTGCGCACTCATAATCAGTCATATCACATTGCATAGTAGTGAAAATGTTTTGAGGTACATCAATTCTATTCTTGAAATTAATATAATTTTGCATACGTTTTGTTTGCGTTTTTCTAATTGCTTCTCACGCTTTGCGTGCATATTAATTAATAATTAATTAATAATAAGTAATAATCAATGCAAGTATCTTCTCTTTGCCAGTGATAGGAAATTCAAAGGAAAGGGTAGTAACTGACGTCAAACTGGTACAAATGATATATAAAATTAACGTTTATTACGATGTTTCGACCTTTGGTTTAGATCCTCTTCAAGTATATCTATAAATACGTTATAATGGAATGTTACACTCGTATAAGATATAATACAAATAATAATACAAAATTTAAAAACATTGATTTCCACATAAATCGGTTTAGTTTAAGATAGACATAAAAAGCATCTGTTGTTGGTGACAGCGAAGTAAAGACTGAGCCAGATTAAATTTGACAGTGTGACGCAGGGGACAAATTTATAATAAATAAATAAAAGACAAGAGAAAGAAAAAGACAGTAAATATAAGTAAAGAAATCAGGTCAATGTTCTAAAATGTAAGCAATAAATAAGTAAAAGTTATGTCAGTTAATATATAAAATATTATAAATATTAAAGTATGACTCGGGGGCCAAATTTATAATAAATAAATAAAAAAAAATAAAAATAAAAGACAATAAAAAATAAAAAGAAGGTAAGTATAAGTAGAGAAATCAGGTCAATATACTAAAAAGTCAATAATAAATAAGTAAAAGTTGTTTCAGGTAATTTATAAAATATTAAGAAGTCCATCATAAATACCAGTTAAGTTCTCTGTGTTCTTATGGGAGTTGATTGCCGAATTGCATTTTTTGATAAAAAGCATCTCTGCTATCTCTCTTTTTCTTGTGTGCGTCTCCTTATGAAGAATTCTTGGGTTGTCCTAGTCAAATTCATGACCATAAGATAATCTATGTTTACTAACCACCGAATGATTCGTTGTATGTTTTTTAATATCATTCTGGTGTTCCTTTAACCGGGTCATTAGATGTCGTTTCGTCTGCCCTATGTAACACGCGTTGCAATTCGAACAATCAATCTCGTAAACCAATTCGGTTTGTTTAAGAACACTAAGAGTGTCTTTTCCTTTCTTTATGATAAAATTCATTTTATTGAAGATAGAGTACAGCACTTTAACATTGGTGTTCCTTAAAATCCATTCAATGTTTTTAGCAACTTCATTATTAAACGGAATGACAATGCAGTTTCTCGCGTCGAAAGTAATGTTATCATGAGCATTATTTTGTCTGTGCTGTAATTCCTTTATTCTTTTGTTAATATAATGGTTAATGATATGGGGTAGAGATTGTTGCGCAGAATTTCTTTGATAACATTAATATTACATTTGTGGAATCTATCGTCGGAAAGTAAGATTGCCCTGTCTACAAGGTTCGTGATGATGTTTCTCTTATGTTTGAATGGATGATTAGAGAAGAAATTGAGATATCGACCCGAGAATGTTGGTTTTCGATACCAATTTGTAATAAGTGTATCGTTATCTCTAATGATGGTCGTATCAAGAAAAGAGATTGAGTGATTTTTCTCAATTTCATGGGTGAAATTAAAGCGAGGGTGATATTTATTAAAAACGTCGAGAATAGTGTTGATTTCAGATGTGGGAGCAATCATGAATATGTCATCGATATATCTATAGAACACGGGAATAGAAAATTTAAGAATTTTTAAACAATGCGTTTCTAAGTCGTCCGTTACTATGTCAGCCAAGATAGGGGACAGTGGAGACCCCATAGAACTGCCGAAGATTTGTTCATAGAAGGACCCATCAAAGCCAAAACTTGTGGAGGAAAGTACTGTGTTAATCGCGAACAGAAATTGTTGCAAATTGAATTTGGTAACCTTGGAAATATGATTCCAACGAGTTTCAATTGCCTGAAAGATTAATTCTTTGGGGATATTGTTATAAAATGCGGCAACATCAAGGGATAGGAGGGTTTGACTGGAGTCAATGTGTATGTTTTTTATGTTTCTGGCCAGGGTCCAACTATCTTTAATGTGTGATATGGATTTCGGTACGGATTTCTGTAAAATTTCATGTAAGTACTTAGCAACATTGTAAAGCGGACTCCCAGATGCCGATACGATGATGCGAAGTGGAAAGCCAATCTTACGAATCTTCGGCAGTCCATAGCATCTCGGGAGGTTACCGTTGGTGCAACGCAATGTTTTGTAGATATATTCAGGTATATCAATGATTAAATTGGTAGATATACTTGAGGAGAACCTAAACCAAAGGTCGAAACGTCGTAATAAACGTTAATTTTATATATCATTTGTGCCAGTTTAACGTCAGTTACTACCCTTTCCTTTGAATAAGTAATAATATTTATACGTGAATTATTAATTAATTGTAGTAATAACTGTAGTAATATAATAACAGCAGAATAAATGTGAGTACTGACTTTGTAAGATGAAATATCGAATTGTCAAACTGTCACATGAATTTTATTACGAATGGATGACGACTCTGATGATAAAAATATACAGATCAATACTACATATGTTTAATTAATAAAATTTTATTTTATTTTTCTAAGATTCTTTTGTGTTTTACTATGATTTTAAGTTTTACATGATTTAAATTTTTCTTAAAATTACGAAAGAATCTCAGAAAAATTAAATAAAATTTAATTAAACATATGTAGTAACTTGAAAAATATTACTTTTTGAAATTTAAATTTGTCTCAGTAATACTCGACTAATTAAATTGATTTCATATTTTTGAGCTGCTATGTTTTTATTTAATAATGCATACACTTTTAAATATTTTTTATGTGTATAAATATTTTTTAAATTTTTTTGTGCAAGTTTGAATATTTTTTTATGTACTTGGTATATTTTTTTATTTTTGTAAGGTTTCTTTTATATATTTTGCGATAATATATTGAGTTGTATACAGTTGTTAGATAATATGATTTTGAAAAGCACGTATTTGAAGATGCAATACAACAGCTGCTGATGGTCTATACTATCGAGGCACGTACTGCGAATCATCTGCGAGTGCACGTGGCAGTGGACTTTGCATCCTCTACAACTCTTGCGTGAACGTTACGGTCGAATATCCGGAAAAAGCAGAAAAATTATGTCAGACCAATACGACTCTTTATAAAACCGAGCGTGTGGACACGGTGGATACAGGTATACGTGCGACTTACGCCCAATACATACAACCAACTTGTTTCCTTTCATATCAGCGTCAAATATTTAAGCAAACTTAAGCAGATTTTACGAGTATTTTCAAGAAACATTTCAAATATTTCAAGTATTTTTAAGCAGATGACGAGCACTACTGTTTCGTGAGGACGGTACAAGACAGAACTGTTTGCAACATACCTTACATATATGAATTTCAACCGGATAAAACAGTTACTTTGAAAATCGCCGACAAGGTATAGCGCAGATATAATAAATCTATAAATCTAATTATTATTAACTTATAACATAATATTTGATCGTAAAATATAATAAAATTTTCTATTATCCAATTTTCATGATTCTTATAGACTTGCAGCACACTAATGCATGCTGCGTTCATTCCGGGAATCGTATTTGGCTCTGTATTACTACTCGGAATTACAAGTTTATTAATATGGAAGTAAGTCACTATGTTCTTACAAAAAAATTCACTATTAAAATAGAGCTATAAAAATGTATCATATTAATTACATCTACAAGCATAAAATGAATTCTTTTTGCAGGTCTTGGACTTTGATGCAAGATCGTAGAGAATATGCGAAATTCGAGAAAGAACGACAAAAAACCGTTTATGCTTTAGATGAGAATCCGCTTTTTCGTCCAGCCACTACTCGATTTAGAGTGCCTTCCATGTACAAGGATGATTGAAAATAATAACTATTATGTGTGAATGCAAACGTGTATAATTGTTAATGTTGTGTCTTTTGCTGTTGTAAACACAGCAATCATATACAGGGTGAGGCATCTAAAACAGGCCACCTGAATAACTCCTGCAGTTTTGAAGATAGAAAGAAGTGTTTGAAATAAAAGTTGTTTGATTCAAAGAGGGAAATAAGATAGATATTTGAGTTTGACCTTGAGTGGAGGCGTTTCGGAGATTTGAAGGTCAACTTTGTTTTTTTAAATAGAATTACCTTAATTTTTTTATACAAATATATTCCTGTAATTATTCTGTACAAAAACTTATAAGAGTAATATAGTCAATAATTGAATGGTTTACGTAATATTTTATATTTTAATCTGATATAATTTTGACATAAGGGATATATTGCAAATTACGTACTTTTCTTTAAATGTTATTGCAAGTGTTCGAAATGATGATCTTGTGCCACTACTGTAAATATTCCAATGATCTTCAAATATTCTTCATGTGTTATGATCATGAGCATGTAAACAAACATTCAGTCGCGTTACACTGAATAGTATCAGTCGAACAATTTACCAGTAGTGACTAAAGTGCGACCCCGTCAATTTATTCAAAATTTCATAATGCGGTACACAAAAGCGGAGAAAATTGATATGGTGTTCATTTATGGTGAATGTCGCCGAGTTACGAGAGAGGCAGTGCGCTTGTACGCTGAAAGGTTCCCTAATCGTGTCATACCTTCACGATCTGTTTTTTCAAACATAATTAAACATTTTCAAGAAACTGGAAGCGTGGATAATAATAAACACCAACGATCAAAAACAGCAACTACTGATGGCAATACAATTAACATTTTAGCAGCTGTAGCAGAAAATCCACATGTCAGCACAAGACAACTTGAATGTGACAGTGGCATCAGTCAACGAAGTATTCTGCGAATACTCCATTTCCACAAATTTCATCCTTTTCACATTTCACTTCATCAAGAACTGCATGGCAATGATTTTCAAAATCGTATACAGTTCTGCGAATGGGGTTTACGAAAAATACAAAACGATGAAATGTTCTTGAGTAAGATTTTATTTACGGATGAAGCATCATTTACTAATCATGGACAAGTTAATCTTCGAAATTTGCACTATTGGTCAATTGAAAATCCACGGTGGCTAAGAGAGGTAAATCATCAAAAACCTTGGTCTGTAAATGTTTGGTGCGGAATTGTCAATCATCAAATAATTGGCCCGTATTTCATTGATGGAACATTAAACAGCCACGTGTATAAGCAATTTTTAAAACAAATTTTACCGCAATTATTAGAAAATATTCCATTAAACATACGACAGTCTATGTGGTATCAACAAGACGGATGCCCTGCTCATTCTGCACGAACAATTACAACATTTCTTGATAGAAAATTTGGAGATCGTTGGATTGGCCGTTCAGGAATACAAAAATGGCCTCCGCGTTCACCAGACTTAACACCCTTGGATTTTTATTTGTGGGGCAAATTAAAACAACAAGTATACAACGAAGTGCCAGCATCTAAAGAAGATATGAAGGAACGTATAAGAAGAGCATGTTCTATGATAGATACAAATGAAATTCGGAACGCAATATTTTCCATAACTAATCGCTTTAGAGCATGCATCGATGCACAAGGTCATCATTTCGAACACTTGCAATAACATTTAAAGAAAAGTACGTAATTTGCAATATATCCCTTATGTCAAAATTATATCAGATTAAAATATAAAATATTACGTAAACCATTCAATTATTGGCTATATTACTCTTATAAGTTTTTGTACAGAATAATTACAGGAATATATTTGTATAAAAAAATTAAGGTAATTCTATTTAAAAAAACAAAGTTGACCTTCAAATCTCCGAAACGCCTCCACTCAAGGTCAAACTCAAATATCTATCTTATTTCCCTCTTTGAATCAAACAACTTTTATTTCAAACACTTCTTTCTATCTTCAAAACTGCAGGAGTTATTCAGGTGGCCTGTTTTAGATGCCTCACCCTGTATATAATTTGTAAATAAGTTTAACAAAGTGTATCATAAGCTAATTTTTAATTAACAATTTTAATTAACATTTTACTGTGCGTTATAATTGTAAAGATAAAGACGTTATTATCAACACTTTTAGAAACCGTTATGAGAATCACGATTTTATTATGTTAAAATGATTAAATTAATCACCGAATATGAAATTTACTGCTACGAAATTTATCGTCATACCATTTACCATCGAAATTATCACTTGTGTATATTCTTGACCATAAAGGCATTATTATAACATCTTATCATTCGATTTATGATGTTTTGAC
This sequence comes from Crematogaster levior, assembly GCA_901521435.1. Lineage (NCBI taxonomy): Eukaryota > Metazoa > Arthropoda > Insecta > Hymenoptera > Formicidae > Crematogaster > Crematogaster levior. The sequence goes on from CABEGB010001519.1 coordinate 41,419, forward strand.
GAAACATATTTTGTTTCATAGAACCGTTTTATTTTAGATTATTTTTATTATAGACTATTTTTTTAGATATATTATAAAATAAAAATTAATAATACAGAAACATGTTGCCAAGAAGAAAAACGGAAGAGGAGTTAGTGTTGCTTGATAAATTGGTAAATAAATAATTTAATATTTAATACATAATTTTAATAACAATTTATATATTTTATATAATTTATATATTATTTTATAGAATTTATATATTACAACAGATATAGATTTTTTGATTAGCAAAGTATGTAAGTATTAAGTATGTAAGTATTAAATTGATACATGTATCAGATAAAATGTATCAGATAATTCCAACTTCTGTCTTGTACTTTTCCTCTTGTTAACTTGTTTTCTAATAGTTTTGTCTTAATTGTGTCGTTATGATACTAAATAATACGAAATATCTGAGTATCAAAGCACTACGTATAATAATTTTTATGAGAAAAACATTTCCAGTCAATTTGAAATTTGTGATGTGTTATAGTTCTTTTGTCAAAAGTTTCAATTTATACAGAAAATTTCTATGACCAATTTTTGAGTTATACAGAGTCCCAGTTTAACTTTTATCTTAAATAATTCTATTATTTTTATTTAAGATATTAAAAAAAGGTAATGAAAAAGTTGTATATTTCAAAGGAGGAGACTATGCTGAAATTAAAAGATCATTTTGAAGATTATTTCAAAGTTATCGATGTCTTGAATGTCTTTTTAAATCATATGATTTTAAATAAACAATGTTTTATAACTGATCCCAAAAACAGTTCTACTATGAATCACACAATAAGTGTGACCTTCAAATAATCAGAATGAGAATGACATGAGTAAATCTTAAATTTATTTATTTTAATAAGTATTCAAAATGTCTCCATCATCGATATAAATACATTTTGTAAGCATTCGTAGACGTGTGCGACCTCACTGTTGCGATTACTTGTGAAGTAATAGCTGTTTCTAAAGTTTCCTGAGACATTACTATAATATATTTTCTTATATTCTAGACGGTTGTTGTATTAATCACATTGAAGAATGTATGGTTTTTAATCAACAGTGTAAATATTTGTATTAGATTTCCACTTCTAAAAGAAACATGTTAACTTTTATTGAAGCCTCTTTTCCGCAATGCTGATTATCTCAATGCATGCTGTGTCTTATTTCGTGCTATCGATCGGTAATCGCGAAGATTGCATACTTTGACAGATTATTCGACAGCTTGATTAATAGTGTGATAGTGTCAGAAGATTTTAGAAAAAAAAATATTTTGAGAAAAAAATACTTTACTCGCAGGAAACTTTTCTATCTTGCTCCCTCAAGTCTCTCCTTGTTTTGTGAATCTCGAAGAACTGAAACAGATTAGTCGAAATTCATTATCCTCCGAAAAAGATTGTAAAATTCTTATGTAAACAAAAAATATAATTCATATTAGTTTTAGAACGTTTATTTCTACATTAGCTTTGTGAACAATTTTATTCTTTTTATTTCTAAAATATAAAATCAGAAATAATATATATATATATATATATATATATATATATATATATATATATGTATAAGTTTTAGTTTATTTCATAATATTACTATCTTCTGTTCATTAATTTTTTTTAAATAAAATAAAATAAGTTAGTAATGTTAGTAATGTTAGAATCAAAGTTAGCTTTATTTATTTAATTAATAAGTCCTGAATATGCCAAATATTTGTTATGAAATCATTGTAGGAAATGGGGGTATAACGAAACGATGTGGTATATGATCTTTTTACAGAAGTGGTGTTATGTATTGAAATATTCTGCAATTATTGTTATTAGATGTTCCTTATCGCATGCTGTTACCAGTTGTCATATTATTTTTAGCTGAAAAATGCTATAAATTTTTTTATGCGTTTGCTGCACTCTCTGCGTGTTACAATTTCGTTGATACATTAGCATAAGGTAACAATGATGAAATTCTATTTTTTATTTTACCATAAGTAATTTCACGCCATTAAACAATCTTTTCTAATCACTTAAGTAAAGTATTTCTGCACAGATATTGATTATCTGTGATATTTTATATTTATCTAGTGTAAAGGTACATTTGGGGCATAACGGGTACGGTCTTACATACAGGTCTTCAAACGATGGTGGTGGGGGTGTTTCGCTTAATGTCACCTCCATATACTTGGCAGATGAAAATGAGATTTTTAAGCATTTTCTTACCCAATCATTTGGGTCGTCTCTCGCCATACCGCCGGGCTGCTTCACGAAGCTAGGCAGCGTACATTTTTTAATGCGAAGTAAGGTTCCACATGGGTTTGCAATTTTCGACGCGAAGCTAGGTTTTACATGGGTTTACAACTTTCCAAAAACGAGGTTTAACTCAAACCTATGGGACCTAAAGCCCCCCGCACTCCGAATGATACTACACATACATGTATTACAACATACATGTTTGAAATTCACGCTATTTTATAAAATTACCAAAATTTTTATTTATTTATTACATCGAAATTATTACTTCTCAAACTATAGACCGTTATACAAATGTTTCCTAAATAATTCTATGTCGATTTAAAAAAAAAAATTTTTTTAAATTTTTTCTGCTATTGTACGCGACGCGACTAGGAGAGCAGGAGTTCGTGAGTCTTTAAAAATAAAATTTCACAATTGTTCCAATAAAACAAAGCACAATAGTTTATTACAAAGAAAATTAAAGAAAATATATACAAAGAAAAAAATGTTTCGTCTTTGTGCGTTGGATCACAAGATTGCGAGCAATTCCACGAAGTGTGTCGTATCACAGATCGTAAAGCAAATCACACTTGAGCAAAAACGTGCGTGCTGAAAGCGAGTACTAAGGCGAAAGCGGGCGTGTAGAAGCGGATGCTAATACACTGCGGTAAACTGAGCGGAAATCTAAGGCGGTTAGCGAGATGGTAGTAAGCGAACTAAACTAGCGAAAAGCTTAGGCAGCCTCCGGTGTGTGCCTCTTTTATATCTATTGTTTCTCGTTTTGAATTTGCCGTCATCCAATTAGGCGACGGCGCCTGAGGATGACCACGCTACGGCGCCAAACTTTATTGGCCGCTAGTGGCGTCATAAGCGCTAGGCACAGCACCTGATACGCGCTGTGAGTTTTCAGTAGCTAGATTGGAGCAATTAGGCAATACGTCATCGCGCGACGCATGCCTAATTGTTCTGTTCGGTGCGCGCTCGAACATCGAACCGTTGATTGTTTGTCGCGAAAGTCTCTTTTACATTGGCAAAAAAATGTTTTGCAAAAGATTGTTGTTCGACTTTAGATGATTCTAGAAAATATGTCAATGTAAAGGGTACCTTCCGTAACAATGACGACATTGAAAATTGTAATAGACTGCGGAAAAATGTAACACGATTGGGAACATACGACTGATTCCGCATTCTCAAACATCCCGCCCGCCTCATTATTTCGAGTAACGAAATGCAAATGTTGATGGTCGTTACAATGCGTATCAATTCAAGTTCGATATACATGGTACAAAGATGCCATTATTTTACGATTTCTTGTCGTAACCCTTCCGCATCTCACAAATAATCAATAAGATTATTATAATCGTAGGTAAGATGGAGAAAATTGTGTATTAGGACCAATTTCACCAACCACGGTTAGATTAACCGACGGTTAAAGTTAGCAGGGTGACCAACAGACATACATATTTTCTCCTAACCTCTTGGCTCTAACCTGAAATTTGTGGGAAGCAATAAACAGTGTATTATACATGTGAAAAAAAGTTTAAAAGGTAATATAAATATATATAATATGTTTCTTTATATAATATAAAATGACATTATAAAGTTTATTTGTTTTTACAGATTAAAACATGCAAAGGCAAAAGAATTTTTCTGACGCAGAAAAAGAATCTTTATTAGATTTAATATTTTTACAACGTGATGTCATTGAAAACAAAGAAACTGATCGTTCAACACTTGTACAAAAGGATGAAGTATGGGTTGATATTACCAACAAATATAATGCAAACACAACAATTAAAAGATCAGAAAAAGCTTTACTGTTGGGATAATCTGAAAAAAGCAGCAAGAAAATATTGTGCAACTTTGAAGCGTGAAAGTTATAAGACAGGTATTAATTTATTATTAGGAATATATAAATTTAAAAAATCTTTAAAATTATTATTACATTTATAGGTGGAGGAATAGTAAATATACCAGAAAATCTTTTGTTAAAATGTGTTAATGAAATAATGGGCGAAACAGCAGTATATGGATTAGAAAATCCTTTTGATTCTGATGCCACAAATAAAGAAAATATAACTATTGAACCTAACATTGTGGAAATAAATGATGATGAAAATGATCATAGAGAAGTATTTACGGTAAGTTATGTTTTTTATGTACTGTAATAATTAGTAAGTTACAGAAGATTACTTTGCTCAATAAGACAAATATTAAATTTGCAAAGATTACATTTGTTTTAATTTTGTAGTATTTAATGAAAGAAAGACAAATTAATAACTGGAAATCTTGGGACCCACAAAAATTAAAATCAAAACTAAGTTCTCCATTGAAAGATGAAGAAGACATGCAAACATCATCATCGGATAATTCACATAAGAAAAGAAAATATAGCGGTCAGAGTTCAAAGAAAACATTAGATGCAGTAAAGACTGAGTTAGCAAATACTCTGATGAATGTAGAGGAAAAGAATGAGTATGAGAAACAAATATTAGAAGCTAAATTAGAGAAAGAACAACTTAAAATCGAACTATTAAAAATACTTATTGAAAAAGAAAAAGGAACAAAAGAAACAGTAGAAGGAAAAAGGGGTATTTTTACATTATAAGTCAAAAATGTTACAAACAATTTTGCAATATTATTAATATATTTTGTTAACATTAAGTTGATGTTCTAGTTGATGTTCTGGTCATAATGTACTTATTGTTTATCATTTTATTTTGTTTGTTTTATGCATAAGAAGAAAAGGATTACGTTTTTTTTGTTTAGTTGATGTGATGATTTTATGTGATGCAATGAAATGTGATAAAATGCATGATGTGAAAAAAAGTATAAAATATTGTAGGATATTTATTCTATATTTTGTTTTATGTATACAATGCAAATGCAAGTACAAAATATATGCATAAGTTTAATAAATACAAACTAAAATATAACTTTTTATCATTCAAAGTCCAGTTAATATGTTTCCATTAAGTAAAATCGTTTGCCTTATAATTGACTTTCATAATCCTTGAGTCAATTGTGTTGTCCTCGTATTGTATTTTACATTTCACATTTTGCTTTAAATTAACCTGTTATTTTTTTTAAAGTAGCTTTAGTTATTAAAGTACATACATTAATTATTAAAGAACACTAACCTTTCAAAATATTTCACTAGTTTATGACGCACATCAGTGACATTTCTATTAACATTATCCACATTTCGCATTAATTCAATAGCATTATTATATGCTTCGGAATTGGTTCTTATTTCTTCTTTATCTTGTTGGATAATATTGTGTAAAACCGTTGCAATAATAACAGAAAGGATTTTGTCAGGTGTACGAAAATGCGTTCCAATAGACAAAACTGGAAATCTTCTTTTCCAAATACCGAAGAAACGTTCAATTTTTGAACGCGTTCTAATCTACGCTTCATTGTAGAGGTGCTCTGCAGCTGTTGTCGGACATTGCAATGGACACATAATATATGGTAGGTTTGCATATCCAGAATCTGCTATAATTACACTATCACCAAATGTGCCTGTTTCAAATAAAGTTTTTATCCTTGAATGATCAAAAATGGTGCAATCATGCGTTGAGCCTGGCCAACGTGCTACAATATCTATAATTTCTAATCTTGCATTAACTATAACTTGTACATTAATGGAAAACCATCCTTTTCTGTTGCGGAATAATTCACTTTCTTTTCCACCTACAATATTAGGGAAAGTTATATATCAAAAGAATGTATATTGTATTTACATAAAAAATCACTTCAATTCTACTTACCAAACGATTGTATTTTTATATGAGTACAATCCATACAGCCAATAATACGAATAAATTTGGCAGTTTGGTAAAATTCCTTTTCATTTCGACGAATTTCTTCAGGTAATATTGGAAGTTTTATAAACTCATTTCTTAATGCAGCAATAGCATTGGATATACGGTGAACAATTCTCTGAGCACTTGATGTACTAATTCCACAGAAATCTCCAATAGTTTGCAAAAAGGATCCTGTTGCATAGAATCGTAATGCAACTAACAATTGTATAATAGGTGGAATAGCATCGTTACTGTAAAAATAACAGTATTTAACAGTAATTAACGTTATTTATATAATCTTACTATTTATATATATATATATATATATATATATATATATATACACATATATTTGTACATACCAATCAGTTTGTGGTCGTATTTCATCTTCTATTTTTTCCAATAATATCATAAAATGATTTTTTGATATTCTAAACCTTGTACTGAAATCTACATCGTCAAACAATTCTAAATAATTTTTACGTGGTTTGATTTCACGTGGTCTTCGACGTTTTTCTAAATTGTAACCAGCAAATTCGTCAAAAAATATGTAATTTATAATATCATTCATTTTGTATTCTCACTCACTGATGAAATTTCAGATAGACAAAGCTCCGTAAAATTGACAACATATAAGAGGTTACGAGAGAATATGAATGTCTGTTGGCCACCCTGCTAATTTTAACCGTCGGTTAATCTAACCGTGGTTAAATTGGTGAAATTGGCCCTTAGGTGTACAACTCAGTTCGGTCCGTTTTCAAAAGATGGCTCTAGGTGCTATAAATGGTTGACGGCGACAGCTGATTTTTGCTGTATCGTGAAGTGTCAACATCTGTCAACCAAATATTGTTTACAAGCCTTTGAGTTTTGCACAACAAGTTTAATTTTTACTGCGTTGAAAATGTCGAGTTTCGTTCCAAATAAGCACCATTTGCGGGAAGTTTTGATTTTCTGTTTCAATTGGAAGAAAAGTGCAGCTGAAGCGCATCGAATGCTTGTGGAAGTGTATGGTGAATCTGCACCATCGGATAAATCTTGCAGAGAATGGTTTCGACGATTTAAAAGTGGTGATTTTAGTGTTGAAGACAAAGAGCGTTCGGGTCAACCGAAAAAGTTTGAAGATGAAGAATTAGAAACATTACTCGATCAAGATTCGTGTCAAACGCAAAAAGAGCTCGCAAAAACATTGGAAGTTACTCAACAAACTATTTCGAAACGACTCAAAGCCGCGGGATACATCCAAAAGCAAGGAAATTGGGTCCGAAACGGACCGAATTAAGTTGTACACCCAATAGCAACATATTCACTCTGCTAAATCAAAAGAAAAACTACTATAGATAGATTTATTTATTGATCCCCTCAGGGTTACAATTATGTCTACACAACCATATTCTTAAAACTATCTTACGAACTACCTTAAAAACTACCTTACATACTATCTTACAACTATCCAACAAATCTTGTACCTAACCTATACACACACACACACACACACACATATACACACACACGCCTATCCCTACTCTACCTGGACCTCCTCTTCCGGCAACCGTCTCTATCCAGCCAGTGCTCTCCCACTCTCCTCATTCACCCTCATACATTTCACTTATCCTGTTGTGCCTGGGATGGGCACAAGATTTCGGTCCGTCGTCCGTCGACGCTGCTCGGCTGAGAAAGGCACTAGTACCACTTTTGGTGGTGATGTCGTTAATTAAATAAAGAACACTTTCCTTGATTTTGACTGTTTTATTCACACACTTTATTTACATGTAAGATCGCACGTTACACTAATTTAGAAAGACTGTTTCATACAAATTTGCTTAGCGTCGCCGCTTAATAAATACTGACCGCACGTCACCACTCAATGATTATCGTTCAAAGGTTACTGTCCGAATTATTATTAATTACTGCCCGAATTATTATTAATTATTGCCCGCGATGCGTTCGGCGCATCGCGTTAAAAGGGCATCGGTGCCCTCGTTTCTGTTGTGCAACTGCTGACTGAGATTCGGATCAGCAGTTGCATTTCCTGGTGGTTCTGTGGTGCAACTGCTGACTAAGGTTCGGATCAGCAGTTGCATTTCCTGGTGACTCTGTTGTAATTTTTGGTTATGACCTGATTTAATAATTTTAGATTGAGATATTAGTTTCGCAACCGTTGGCGGTGTCGAAACTAATAATAATGCTGCAATAACTGATTTTTGGAAAAAGTCAAGTCATAACAATCCTATCCATACATTCATTCATATTCTCTTCTCCATTCATGCTTTCCCTGCCCACCTCAATCACTCACTTCCCTCCTCTCCATTCCCCTTCTATCCTTTCCCTCCCCCTAAATTCCTCTAACTTCCTTAACCACCGTTCTTTCTCCCCCTCTTCCCCTAGCACCACCTCTACCATATCCTCCCATTTTCCTTCCACTCCCCATATCCCACAATCTTCCTACACGTGCCTCCATCCCTCCTCCACCAATCCACACACCTTACACATTCTCTCCCTCTCCTCTTCCCCCAGTATCTGCCATCGTATCTCGTTCCCCAGCCCTAAACCCTTAGCTAACCTTCGGCGTCTATCGTTTCTGTCGTTTACTTTTAAATACTCTTTCGCACTCCTCCCATTTTTACCCTTCGTGCCATACTTGTGCCTCGACTTTTCCTATCCTCGTCATCCACTTCTTCACGCGTATTTTTGCTCTCTCTATCAGCAATTTTGAGCGCATTCTCCGTTCATAACCTTTCTTCCATCAATCCCAAGCCTCTTTACTCCCCTCTCTTAATAATGTTTGTCCTGTCCTTCCCACACACTGATAAATCCCGTCTTTCAGTTTCCTTTCCAATCACCGATTCTTTCAGGTATGGGGCGCTGGCTAACTTTTGCTGCCCTCCCCTCTTTAACCTATATCATCACCCAGGCGCTGCCCCTTTTTGATAACTCAGGGAAACTTTTCCTGGGTACCTGCTGAGGGAGTCCCCAGGGTTATGTGGGATTCTCCGGAAAGTTCCCCTCCGGCATACCCACTAAAACCCCAGGGTGACCTTCCCACCCTTAAGAGGGGGGGGGGCATCATCCTCAAGCATTTCTTCCTGCTCCCCTCGGGCGTGGCTGTAATCGCGCCCCTATCCTGGGGGGCAAGCCCCAAAAATTAATTACTGAACCGGGGAAGGTTGGGTCACCCACAATAGCCCCCGCCCAGTTAATGGGAGGGGGCCGCCCCGGATGTTGTTGGGGCAAAGAGGGCAACTGGGGCCCCCTCCGTTGTGAGCCACCTTGCCAGTAGTGGAGGGGCTCCTGGGAGATCCCAGGGGTCCAAGAGCTACACATGGAAGGAAAACTATGTTTAAAAAGCCGGGCAGGGTCGGGCTCAGGGGGTTACCCAACCGACCCAGGGAGTGGAGCCTCCGATATAACCTCAGTGGAGACAACCGTTAAAAAATAACAATTTATGGAAGAATGTCAGATTTAATGAAGAACGTACCGCCCCAGGGGTCCCGGGCCCCAGGGCCGGCGTGAGGAGTAGAGTCCCGGCTCCCCCGTCGTCATCGGACGACGGGCGGTGCGAAGTGCGACGCAGGCCCCCGCACTACTCTGTTACTGCGGGGGAGTGGAGTCTTCGGACGTTGTGGTCGGAAGGCTGTTGTGAGGTGTTCCTCCTCCTTTTAGAGGGAGAACTGGGTGGTAAGTGGTGCGTGCTCGGGGTTCTGTCCCCAGGTCATCGGGGAGCGTAGGCCCGATTCCGGGACCTGACCCTCGGCAGTTCGAGGTGTGAAAGCCTGCGTTCCGTTCTGGGGACGAGACCTCTCCCGGGGTAAGTGCCCCAGGTGCTGCTGGGTGCCTGGGGCGGGGGCACATAAGGAGGTGCCCGTCTGCCGTCGGCCGGGGCAGTTCCTGCCTCCCGATGGCGGCGGGACGGGCGCCACATGTGGGGCGTGTGCGGCACCAAACGCACACTGCCCCAGTGTGCAGACGCAGGGCTACCGCTCGCCACCGGATCGGGTGGGGAGCGGGTGCCCCAGTCCCCTCCGTCGCGGGGGGGGAGAAGGAACTTGGAGGGGGGGGGGGCTTCACCCCCTCCCCGGTTGTATCTGGGGAGGGCCTCACCTTTACAGGAAGAGCGATCCTCCCTCGAGAGGATGTCTCCATGGAGGTCGTCCTGAGGCTGGCTCAGGTGCCAGTTGGGGCGGCTTGCTCCCATGACTCAGGCTCCTTCTGAGGCCAAGGAGGTGGCGGAGAAGGGGAGGAAGAATCTCTTCCTCTCCTGTGGGTGGGAGGGAGGGAGATCTCCCCTCCCCGTTGTGGTGGAAGAGAGGGGAGGAGGGAGGATGGCGGCGACGATGCCAGCTCTCCTCTCCCCTCGGTCAGCCTTACAAGGCTGACCGAGGGCTGGGGCAGCAACCCTTCTGTCGCCGCCCCTGGCTAAAATGGCCAGAAGGTGGGGCCTGGGGAACTGGGGATTCCCAGGCAGTGATGAAGAAGAGGAAAATTTCGGCGTACTCCGGGGCCCCGGTGTCTGGAAGTGGGGGGCTGGGAGGAGACCAGTCTCTTCTCCCTCCTCCACCGCCCCTCTTCCAGAGTCGTCGGTCCTGGGACGGCGTCATCAGAAATATCACAGGTCGTCCTCCAGATTTCTGGGCGGTCTGAAATTGCTCAAAGAGAAGGTGAAATGCGGAAGCATCCTCGCCGAGGGTCTCCCATAATCAAGGAAGGAGCGATGGCATCAACTTTGATGCCATCGCCCTTCCAGAAGGGCACCGATAGCGTCGATGTGGTGAGAGATGCGTCACGGCAGCGGTGGAGCACCCAGGCTGGGAGCCCGCTGCCACGTGATAACAGTCCCGATCGAGTCCAAGTGCCCAAAGATTGTTAAGTTGCCTCGACGCGGGTCGGGGACAAGAATGCCCGTCAAGGCACCCCCGATACCCGCCCGAGGCAAATAGGGTCTTCTTGATAGAACAGGAGGAGGGGAGAGTCCTCCCTCTCCGGTGGACCTCCACCCCGAAAAAGAAGAAGAAAAAGATAAGGTAAAGGGGGTGATCTGGGCCTCACCCAGCCCCCTTTTCTTCATCGGGGGCACTTGTCATTCCCCTTCTGGGCCCATCTGGGGGGTTGGGGGGGAGCACCACGGGTTTGTTGAGCGGGGCTCTCGGTCCTAAATGGAGGTGGGAGGAGCCGCTGGTCACGGTTCCTCCCCAGGAATTCCTGAAGAGGCCTGCACGGACTTCTTCCGTGCAGGCCAGCCGGAGGGGGAGAGAAGCATGCTCAGGTGATTCTCTCCCCTCTCACTGAAACCAGGTGGGTTTGACCAGGGGGGGGGTTTGGTAGTGGTATGCCGGCTAAATACGGTGAGTCCATAACCCGAGGGGTTCCCCTGAAACCCTCGGGTATCCATAAAGATTTCCCCCTCGACAACAACAAAAAGGCAACTGGGGCCCCCCCCTCAGTCACCTCTTCTTCTTTTCCCCACTTCTTCGATTTGGGATGGAGGTCTATGGGGGAGGAAGGATCCTCCCCTCCAACCCCACGAAGCGGTTCGCCAGAGAAGACTGTAGTCAGGGATGCTGGTGTTATATCCCCCCGGCTTAGCATTATCAGGGGACCCGGGCGCCAACCCTGGTGCCTTTGCCACGTGGGCAACAGGCTCCACCCGGGATGCTCCGTTGCCAGTATAACAGCACCCTTGACGTCATCGACATGCCCCGGATCCCCTGGGGGAGACTGTAGCTGGAACTTAATTTCTCTCTGCCCCCCGCCATATCTTTTGCAGACCCCCGGCAGCCCGGGGGTCTCGGCATCTGCCTTCACAACCATCCCCCAACTCCGGGAGCCGGGGATGATTTTTGTTTTTTCAAGGCGGCAATGATATCGTCAATGCTGTCCTCTTGACGGAAGAACGGTGACGGAGGGAAAAAAGGCGGAATACTGCCTCCCCAGCTCCCCCCCGCCACGGATGGCAAGCAGAGGGGTTGGCCTCCTGAGTGTGGGCGGCCTTCCTCCTGGGAGGGGACCCCCCCCTCCTCGACTCTCCACCTTGGGAGGAGCCTTGGCCCCACCTTGTCTTCACCTCCTGGGGGACCATAGTCCCTTGTGTACACACACCCTGGCCGACAGCCGGGGGGTATGTCCACAAAGGTCGCCGCCCCCACCTCCTTATCAGGTCACCCTCACCGTGGGAGACAGGAGAGTTTCTCGTCACTCGCCACCTCTCCCCCCGACTCAGGACCCCTCAGGGGTCACACTCAGCCGCAGGATCTTCGCCTTTCGAGGGGGAGGGATACCCCCCAATCCCCCACCCACCTCCACAGAAGGGGAGGGGGAATCTCCCACTCCCGTGGTTCTTTGGAAAGAATTTCTCCCCACTTCCCCACCCACCTCACGGGGGAGGGGGATTCCTCCACTCCACCACCCACCTCTAAGGCAAGGGGGAGGGATTCTCCCCATCCCATCTACCTCCATAGGGAGGAGGGGGATTTCTCCCAACCTCACCTCACCACTCCTGAAGGAGAGGGGGTTTCCCTTCTCGACCTCCACTTCCATGGACTCAGGGAGGCCCCCCACGGTCTCCACTCCCAGAGGAGGAGTTAAGTTTCCCCTTACTCCTTCTTTTCCTCCTCTCCCCACGGGAGAACACAAGGCACCCCCCCCCACCTATCGGTGGGAGGCGGGAACCCCTCCTCAGCACACTTTGGGCGGTGTGCAGTGCCTGACCTTACACTGCTTGTCACCCCCTCCACCGAAAACCAACAATACTGGGTTGCCCTGGCGGTGAGGGACCTCAAATCTCATGCCCCCTCTCCCACAGGGCTTAAAGGGGGGGGCATGTCCTCCGGGGGTCTATGTCCCACCGTCTGGACTGGAGCCTCCCCCACATCTAACTACCAGGCGTAGGACCCAGGAATGTCCAGGATCCTGCGCTCAGGGACACTCAGGAAGACCAGTCCCCCGAGCAACCCACACCTCGTTTGGGCTCCCCTGCCTCAAGAGAGGGAGACACTCCAAGGCACCGGACACGTCTCGAGGGCCATCGTCCCCTCGCAGTCCGTAGGATGTGGGGCGGTGCCCTCCACCGCCGTCGCTCCGCTCGATGACGTAAGGGGCTGGGACCATACCCCCCCCTGCGCCGATCCTTTGGCACCTGAGAACCCTGGGGTGGTAACATTGCTCCGATACAAAACATGTATCATCCCCATAAAACAATTTTTTTGCGTGGTTACTTCCCGCGGAAGTTATTCCTGAACCTCCACTCCTAGGCCAGTTTGGTATAGCCATCCTCCACAGGTACCCGGGTTTTAACATGGTTTCCCTTCCGTAGTATTGCGCTCTTAGACCTGGGATTTCAGGGGAACCCCTCTATCCGACATTGGCGCACAACGGAGGGGGCGCTCTGCCCCTCAATAAGTCCCTCTGGACTTCCTCCTTTACCATGTATCCCGGAGTCCTCCATTCACCCCAACACCACCTTATACTAATCCTGTATCCTCTACACTGCTATCCATTTCCCTCCATCCCCAGATCTCCTACCCTCTACCTACACGGACCAAACCAACGCGTCGAATAGCCACAGTTTTTCCGGTCAGTTTTCGTCTTCTCTTCCTAATCTCACACTTTGTCTATAACTGCCGCCTCTTTTTACTCTTCCTTGGCTGCTTTCCTTCAGCTTTTCTGGAAGATATACTCTAATGTTTGGATTTGTTCACCTCATCAGCATCTTCCTTCCACCGCCGTTCCAGTTTTCTCCCCCCTACGCCTTTGAATTCGGATCTTTTGACTTGACTGTAAGCATACTTTTAAATGTGCCAGATCGAATATTTTTCCAAGCCTTCTCATCCCCTCTCATCCTTATCCTCCTCTCCACTAGTCGTACCGTAATCAGTACATGAAAAATCAGCGCGCCCCCATTTCTTCCCCGCGTTCGGCCCCCAGGTAATATCTCTATTCAGAAGTCAACATTGGACAGGATGGGGCTCAGGGTGATCTGCTCACCTCCCCATTTCCCAAATTCTGGTTTTCGTTTCCCCGTCCTGATGACCCTATTCTATAAATCTCCCATCTTCTTTAAGCGCCACGGTGTTTTAGTCAAATATGAAAAATAACAATATATAGTATTTTAAAAGAAACAGAATAGAAAAAGGGCTCAAGAGTAACTATTAATTGAAATAATTGAAAATCAAAACATGAAAATAACAATATATTTTAAATAGAATAGAAAAAGACGCTCAGAATAACATATTAATTGGACAAATCTTATTTTCATACATTTATATAGTTTAAGTTATATTATAATTTATTGTTTTTTCTTCAATTCTTTTGTGTTTTGAAATTATATATTAGAAATCAAATATGAGAATAAAATTGTCTCTCTTTGTTTCTCTCTCTTGGATTCAGGAACCAGGAAGTGTCAAGAAATAAAAGCCAAATAATATAAGTGTGACATTTTACAAAATCTTCTCGTCTTTTTTTAGTTGATAAACGCTGGAACTATATCGTTATCACATAAGATATTTAATACTACAAAATATATGAAATCTACAGCAAATTACCTTTTTTTAAAAGGTGCAAAAAAAAAACATAAGTATACGCATCATGACAGCCTTCAAAAAGAATTCTTGTAAAAAAACTTTAATATGTTGAAAACTTTTCGGTAAGTTCAAAAGAATTTTTCTAAAAAATAATATAAAAACTTTCGGTAATGCCAACTATAAAAATTGGTATTTATGCAAACCAAAAAAATTTATTTCATTATTACTCTTTGTAATAATGGTGAACATTTATATCATTTTTAATACAATGATTCAATGCAAAATAAATATTTCTTACTAAACACCAGCCACTAAAACAGAACAGAAAGAGGAGGGAGGAGAGAGGGGGGGGGAAGGAAGAGGAGAGAGAGGGGAGAGGAGAGGGAAAGAGATTTTATTGGTTAATTGATCTTTATTAACTCTCAGCTATTTATAATACAGTAAATAAAATTAAATTACATTATAATAGATATACTCTCTTTTAACCTACTTAAATAATTCAAATTTTTCATGCTTTTATTTCAGTTGGTGAGACATTATATATTTTCGCTCCTTCGTAAAACATACTCTTTTGCGCGCTTCTTGTTTTCCAGAAATTGTATTGCAATCCCAGCTTGTCGCGTTTGTTTCCTGCCTCTCATTTCCTACTATATATCCTATAACTGATTTGGTAACATTTTTTCCAAAATCTTAAAATAAATGCACACATTATAACACAGCACTCTGTTTTATGGACATGAATTGGGTGTCACTTTGGTATACCTATTACATTTGCAATATATCGCATGGCTCGATTTTGCGCTATCTGTAATTTATATAACTGTGTTTCCACCATATCTATTAACAAAGTTTGCAATATTCAAAATGAGGTGCTATAAATGTTTATATACAGTACATCTGGTATACATCGACATAAGTTTACATATTCTATTGAAAAACTTGTTTTCTTTTCTATTTTTTTTCAACATATAATCCTAGTGATCTTTAAATCAGGCCTATTATCATAGTATACCTAAGTATTTCATTATTTCTACTCGCTCTATCACAGTTCCATCAAACATTTCAATGCAATATCTCCTTTCAGTTCCTTCTAATACTCCTAACAATCCTTATATTTCGTTTTTTCAGCGTTCATTTTTTCAGCTTATTTACATTCATCCATTTTTTTCTGCTGTCCTAAACGCCATATTCGTTTTATTCTGTATCTCCACTTTTCTTTTCTCCAGTTACATATATTAAATATCGTTTGGAAACATTTTTTTATGCTACACCTTTCGGGACGGACTTAGATTATATCGTTTATATATAGAATAAATAACAAATGCCTAATATAGACCCTTGCACTTCCATATTCGGTGGCAATTAATTTTGACCACTTATTATTGACTTACCGGACTGTTGTGTTCTATTATTTAAATATAATTTTAATCATTTTAATACCATTCCTCTAATTGCATATTGATATAACTTCTCTAGTAATCTTTCTCTATCAATTGTTTCAAACGCTTGTTTAAGATCCATAAAATTTTCCTACCATTTTTCTCTCACTAACTGCCAATTTCCATTCGTCAATAACAGTTTGAATTGCCGTTTCACATAAATACTGTTTTTTAAAATTGATTGATGTTCCCGTTATGATATTATTAGATTCAAAGTACATTTCAATTTGTTTTTTTACTACTAATTCTAATGCTTTTCGATTTGGTGGCATAACACATTAATTTTCCTATATTCACTTGCTTTTTTTTTTTTGGCTTTTCTATTTTTGGCGGTATTATTGTCGATGTTTTCCAACTTTCTGGAAAACAACCTTCTCTCAAAGGGTGTTTATCAAATTGAAATAATTCTTCGCTGCCTCATTAAGATGCTGCTTTAAGTATGTCACTAAGTTATTCGCTCTTCCATTACCTTTTGTTTGCGATCCGTGATAATTTCCTCTAAGTCTTCTATTTTAATAATTTCAAATTTTTCTATACTGCTGTTTCAATAACATAAATATTTTCTACTCCCCGGACTTCACTCGGACCTACACTTCTAAACTTTTTTTGCTATCTATAGATTTTACAATATTATTAATACTTTGTATATAATACATATTTTTATCAGCTATATTGCACTCGCTCACGTCTAATATTTCCAAATCTATATTTTCTATTTCTCTTACCTGTGTTGGTTTACCTCTAATTTCTTTTAAAGTTTTCCACATTTTTGTTTAGGTCATTCTTATTACAATCATCATGTTTTTCGTAATATTCTTTCTTCTTTTCTTTAATTAATTTGACTACTGTATTCCTTTCCTTTTGTTTCTTGGGTGCTGTACTATCTGGCGTATCTGCTATGTTATGACAAATTTTTTTGCCTCTCTTCTTCTACACCTTTGGCCTTGTTCTGTTCTGTCTTCTATTAATCTATTAAACTCATCTACATTAAATTCTTTTTTTTTATAGTTCCTGCCGCTAAATTCTCTATATTTTATTTTATAACTCGCATTTAATATGATTCTTAGCCACGCATGATCGATTATTTTTAGGCTTGTGGATTACTTGTACTTTTACCTTATTATTGTAAGCATAAATCCTGAATTGTTTGACTATCTGTTTGATCTTCTTCTGTAACTCTCGTCGGTTTTTTTTTATACTGTTTCATACCTAAGCTTGCTATTTATCGTTTGTAATTTATTCGTATAAAACAGATTATCCACCAAAATCTATATTAGTCTCCTATTACCATACAGTCTCCTTTTATTACTAATTTTCAACTATATGCTCTAGAAACCTTACAAAATCACCATGCGATGTACTCGGTGAATGATATAATACCATTATTACATCTTTATACAATTTCTCTTTTATCTCTATCGTAATACACCAACAGTTCGATACTATTTTTCACCAATATTTATTTCATATACAATATCGTTTCTTACATATAAATAGCTCCTCCTGTATATCTATTTTTCCGCATCTAATTATAGTATAACCTGGCACGTTTACTTCACTATCTTCAATTTCATCAGTCGCCCTAGACTCTGACAATGCAATACTGATTACCGGGATTCACTTTCTTCATAATCTGATGTTGTATCTTATCTTTTGTGCTATCAAACTTTGCACATTTGTATATAATATTAACTTCTCTTCTTTCTGTAACTGCTGTTTGTTGTCCTCCCAGCCCTCTTCCTCCTGTATCGCTCTTTTATATGTCGGACATTCTGGATCAAGTGCGTCATATTCATCATTTATCTTCAAGTTGTATATTTGAATTTTAAACATACAATTACGCATCTTTTGTTAGAGACGCTTTACATTCAACTGCTTTATGATTTCCTGCACATTTTGTGACATGTCTCCTCTCGTATACAATTTTTGCAATATGATAATAATCCAGGGATGGGAAGTAACGTTACTTATAACGCCGTTACCGTTACAGTTACATTTTTGGTAACGGACTAGTAACGGCGTTACTTTTTCTGTAACTGTAACGGTAACGTAGTTACATTTTTAGTAACGGTAACGTATTTTACAGTTACTTTTATCGTTACTTTCTTTAAATCTAATCTTCAGTTATCGATTGATATTCATATAGTGAATTTGAATAAGCGCCAAACTCGCGTGTGTATGAACACCTCCACACACTGGCGGTGGCAACATCTTGAAAGTTGGCTTTATTGTCGCGCGCTTACCCTTTATATAGGGTTACGTTCGGAAACACACCGTGCACCGGCCGCTAAAATCTATACTGTACGTTACATATAATATATGTTGTTTGCGCGCGCACCATCTCTCTCTCTCTCTCTCTCTCTCTCTCTCTCTCTCTCTCTCTCTCTCCTCTCTCTCTCTCTCTCTCTCTCTCTCTCTCTCTCTCTCTCTCTCTCTCTCTCTCTCTCTCTCTCTCTCTCTCTCTCTCTCTCTCTCTCTCTCTCTCTCTCTGTGATATGGAGGGGAGAAAGGAAGGGAGGGAGGGAGGAAAGAGGAGAAGAAATAGAATATACATATAAAAACAAAATTTACTTACAGTATTTGTTATTTGTTATAATAGATGGAATTCTACTTTTGATTCTATATATCAACTGGTAATTCTTTTTAAAAAGACGGCTCAGAAAAATAAATCAATGCTTAGATTATTGTAACTTAGAGATTGACAAATGATGAAATAAAATTTGTAGAGTAGTATCAAAGGTAATTATATGCACTTATATCGTTTATACATGTATGTAATTTATATATTTAAGTATATGAGTTACATACATGTATAGACGATAAAAATATTTTCCTATTTTCTTAGATTAGATAATGGAACCTTTGGCAAAGGCTTTAAATATTTTGCAAAGCGATGTAGGAATATATATGGGATATTTATTACCTGTCCTGAACAGTTTACAAAAACTAGAAAACTTCACAAATAAATTGACGGATTGTCAGTCACTAGTTACAGCCATTCAGCAAGGCTTAAATCAAAGGTAATTTGTTAATCCGTTTATGTATTAAATAACTAAAAATATGCATACAGTATTCGCATTCTAAGAACAAAAATATAAACATATAAAACTATAAAATATAAATATAAACTTTATATCTATATGTATTATTTTAGATATTGTACAACATTTGAGGAAAAGAATTAATAATTGCCAAGTTGTCTACATCCTAAATTTAAATTAAACTGGTTAACTGGCGAAAAGAAAAATTAGCTGAAAGCTACTTAGAAGATTTGTTAGGCATTGGCTCAAGAAAAATTCTCTCAACTCAAACAATGATGATTATGATGATTTTTTTCACTTTTCATCGGTAATCGACATTAACTTCAGAGAAGTCTGGAGAAGAAGAGTTACAACAATTTTGAAATCGAAAAGATGTTATATTGATACATTGCAAAATTTTCCGAAGTTGAAAAAGTTATTCATTAACTTTAATACGGTTCTACCGAGCAGTGCATCCATTGAAAGACTATTTAGTATTGGTAGTTCTGTATTTACACTTTCTAGAGGTCGGTTACATGATGATGTAATCGAATATCAGCTTCTATTAAAATTAATAAAAATATCGATAAAGTAACATATATTTTGTCTCTTGTGGTTTAGAATTATGTAGATAATCTTATATCCTAATTATTAAAAAGTAACGGGAAAAGTAACGAATCGTTATTTTTAAGTAACAGTAACGGTAACTAGTTACTTTTGAGACTCAGTAACTAATAACGGTAACGGTAACTAGTTACTTTTAAAAGTATCTTTCTCATCCTGTAATAACCCTAGCATTTAAAACATCTTTTGACATTAATATGATTAAATACACTTTTTCCATCTTACGTTTATTTTTCCTTTATTTAACATTAACTCGTGGGTTTTTCATCTGTTTCAATTATTACGACGCCGATCACTGTGTCCAATTGTTACTGTGTCCGATTGCTACCACCATGTGTCCGTTTTCTACTGTGTCCGATTGTCATTGTGGGTAAATATTCGGTTTCACAGACTACCCTTCAATGACCTTGACCTTGACATATGTTGTCAAGGTCATTCTCTAAGTGACCTTCAGAAGGTTTTAGCCCTCGGTCACTACTCGTGTTCCGCCCTCCCTCCCCCCACACTGCCTCCACGCGTATTTTTTTTCAATGCAAAGTGAGGTTTCATTTTAAAACAGATTATCAGAATGTTACCTGTGCGAAAATCTATCGTATATTAGTTTACTTTCAGTTCCGTTTCAAAGTCATAGAAATATCAACAATAGTAGGAATGCCATATACACACACAGTGTCGTGAAAGTTTCTTTTTTGTTCATTGATCATTGGCGGTAAATGTGTAAATGTGTATTCAAAATAAATGCCAAATTTTCAAACTTTTTGTTTATAACTTTTGACCGAGGGCTAAAACCTTCGAAGGTCATTCAGGAGGATGACCTTGACAACATATGTCAAGGTTGGGGTGGGTGGGACATTAACAGATTGTGTGTTATTATTGTGTGTGTGTGTGTGTGTGTGTGTGTGTGTGCGTGCGTGCGTGCGTGCGTGCGTGCGTGCGTGCGTGCGTGCGTGCGTGCGTGCGTGCGTGCGTGCGTGCGTGCGTGCGTGTATTGTGTGTTATTGTGTTGTGTGTGTGTGTGTGGATGTTCCAATTCACTATTTTTCAAATCGTTTTTTGTTAACTTTTATAAAAAAAACGAGCGACGGCTAAAACCTTCTGAAGGTCACTAGGAGGATGACCTTGACAACATGTCAAGGTCAAAGGTCATTGAAGGGTGGTCTATGAAACCGAATATTTACCTCCGATTGCAACACCGTGTGTCCGTTTCCTACTGTGTCCGATTGTCACTGTCCTATTATCACTGTGTCCGATTGTTACTGTGTCGATTGCAACCATCGTGTGTTTTCTACTGTGTCCGATTGTTACTGTGTCCGATTGCAACCATCATGTCCGTTTCCTACCGTGTCCGATTGTTACTGTGTCGATCAGTCAACCCTGTGTCCGATAAATGCTACTGCTGCGCAACTGGGCCTCCTCTTTGTAACATATCTGTCCAAATATGAGTGTGAAAGAAGACAAAATTGTTGCCTTAAAACAGCTAAAGGATCGTGCCTGTTTTGTTCCGTTATATAAAAACTCAAATAATGCACTTGACAAAATTTTCGTGCATGTCCCTCAGGACGAAAAAAAAACGGAAAAATAGTTTCAACTTGCACGACGAATATATAAACCGACAAAACTTATATTGTCAGGATCATTTTAATGTAAGTATACGGAATATAAGATATTATTTTATTACATATATTTGTGTATATTTTAATACACTAACCTTTACTATACCATATATTTTTATTTATTTATGTATAATTTTGTAGATAGAAGAAGATTTAGAAAACTATTAGGTGTACAACTTTGCTTCGTTTTTTTCCTATAGATGGCTTTAGTAGTAAGTGGTGGTCGAAATAAATAGATCATAGACGTCATACAATAAACTTGAGCATCTGTCAACATAACCCCATAAAAACATTAGTCGATTTTTGTCTGCATCATAAAGTTATTCTCGATTGAAAATGTCAGTTTACAGAGCAAATTCTTATCATTTGCGGGAGGTTTAATTTTCTGCTTCAATATGAAGAAATCTGCGGCTGAGGCTCATCAGATGCTCTCAAATACTTATGGTGAGGCCGCTATTAGTGAAAGAACGTGTCGTGAGTGGTTTCATAACGCTTCGAGAACGGTGATTTTGACGTCGAAGACCGGCATAGCGGTGGAAGAAGGTTTTCGAAGATGCAGAATTGGAGGCATTACTTGATCAAAGACTCGTCAAAATCAAGAAAAATTGGCACGATCATTGGGAGTCACTCAACAAGTCATTTCAAAACGCCTCAAAACCATGGGAATGATTCAGAAGCAAGGAAATTAGGTGCCGTACGAGTTGAAGCCGAGAGATGTTGAACGGCGTTTGTTTGCTTCTGAACAGCTGCTTGAAAGGCAAAGACGGAAGGGATTTCTGCATCGCATTGTGACTGGGGACGAAAAATGGGTTCATTACAACCCAAGCGCAGAAAAATCATGGGGAGTTCCAGCCGTAGCTTCGACAGCAAAACCGAATATTCACGACTCCAAGGTCATGCTCTGTATTTGGTGGGACCAGCTCGGCGTAGTGTATTATGAGCTAAAATCGACTAGAAACAATCACAGGCGATCGGTATCGAACGCAATTGATGCGTTTGAGCCGAGCATTGAAAGACAAACGGCCGCAATACAACGAGACACGATAAAGTGATTTTGCAGCATGACAATGCCGACCCCATGTTGCGAAAGTGGTCAAGACACTTGGAAACGTTGAAATGGGAAGTCCTATCCACCCGCCGTATTCTCACTCCAGACGTTGCTCCCTCTGGCTATCACTTGTTTCAATGGCACGGCCTGGCTGACCAACATCGGGTCTTATGAAGAAGTAAAAATTAGATCGATTCATTGATCGCCTCAAAAGATGACCAGTTTTTCGACGTGGATTCGTACACGCTGCCCGAAATATGGGAGAAAGTAGATTGCGATAGACAATACTTTGAATCATAAATGTATAACCAGTTTTTACAATAAAGCCTCGAATTTTGAAAAAAAAACGGCCTAAGCAAGTTGTACCTAATATATGAGATTTAAATTGTATGGAGCACCTTTAAAATTAAAGGAAGATGTAGTACCATGATTTTTGACTGTCAAATAGATCGTAAAGAGTTGCAACTAATCCTCCTAGAAGAGCATATAAAAATTGAAAATGGCGAGGCTTTTGAAATGTTAGCTGACAAAATTGACAGTGGCCTCAAAAAAGAAAAAAATGTCACCAATACAATGTCACCAAGAACATGTAGTAGCAATAATAATAAATTCGGTAAGCGAACATGTACCAGCACAAAGAAAGGGATATAATTATTTGAAAAAAATCACGTAGTGATAAAAATGATAAAATGACAAAATAGTCTTTTCTTCGCCAGTAATTAAGATAACATGATAAAGGTTATTTGACAGGCAAACTGGCCACGTAAAGGCTTTTCAGCCAATCATGACGCCCACACAGAATGGTGGAGTTTCAGGTTCGAATCCTGACTGAGGTAATATTTTTCGCAATAAATTCTTTATTCAATTTAACATTCAAAACGATTAAAATCGAAAGATAATTTAATTCATTGTTTGACTGCGTTGACTGACAATCCATGTTGGCGCGCAGATCATTTATTGATTGGCTGAAAGCCTTCACGTGACCAGTTGCCTGTCAAATAATACCTTATCATGGGATATAATTATGCCTGAAGAAAATGCAATAGAACTCTTACCACACACAAGCGGATTAAATTTGTTGAAAGAAATGGACAAGTCTCTAAACACACTCCTATAAGCAAATAAAGTATAAGTATCAAATGCTGAGCACACTTTAAAGTAAAAAGAGTTTCATGCCAACTTTATGTGATTGTACTACATCTACTTCGATTGTTGCAAATGTTAAATATAAAATTAGCATATTCATCTATAAAGTTTAAATAAAACAAAGTTAAAAATGAAACAACACGCCATAATTTGAGACCTATAGTAATGCTTATCAGAGACTAGTTCAACGTGGCTTCATCAGAGCCTAGTTCAAATCCCACCGTAAGCGAATATCATCTTCAGCAGATGAAGCCAAAGAAAAATGGAAGAATGAGATGCTCAGTTAAAACAAGAAGCTCTAAATATGACTAATGATTTCATAAGTTGTGATCCTAAGCGATATATCGGTATACCTAAGGATTGGCTATGGATATTAGATCTACATAATGAAATTTGTATGAACATCGATATCAAACTTACTCTTACAAAATAAGATTGAACGATACTTTCGTGCGATTAGGAGATTAGTTTGGTATCGGCGCAAGCCAGTAAAATATTCAATAAATGTGTTATAAAATTAGTCAATGATTAGAGACATTTATTTACTTTTCTGATAAAGTAATGTGAAACGAACTTTACCGATGCCATTCAGGGCTAATTACAAAACGTGGTAGCAATTATTGATGCATTTGAAATACAAATAGAAACCATCAATCCTATACATCAAGCACTACGTGTTCGGAATATAAAGGAAAATACTAAATCAAATATTTAATTTTCTTCACCTGGTGGTAAAATTAATTTTATTTCTAAAGGTTATGGAGGTAGAATATCAGACTGTTTTATTTGAAAGTATGTGGTATAATAGACAGATATCGGAAAATAGTGCTGTAATGAGAGTCGTGGATTTAAACAAATTGATATTGTATTATTGAAAAACTGTAAACTTGTTCGACCACCCAGTGTTTATCAAATGTAAAGCCTTCTAAATCACAAGTATTAGAACAAAACGAATTACCAGCCTACGAATACATTGAACGTTTTGTACGAAGAATATGTGAATTTAAAATGTTAATTCCTCATACTTATTCCAACCACTCTTTTATATACTAATTATACGTAGTGACAATATGCTGACTTTAGTGAATATTCAAACTCCTATTATACAGATTTAATGATATATATAAATAAATTGTATGTATAAATCAATTTATCACATATTTATTCCTAAATATAATATAAAAGTACAACTGATTATAATTACAAATAAATGCATCAATAATTACAGTTATAATTATAAATTTTATTTTAACTTTATTAAACCTTATACTTAATTTATATTATTTTAACCTTATAGTATTTATTTCGTAATAGAATATAAAGTTTAAGAAAACATAATTCTTTCAGAATAATATGGCACCATAGTGACGCTGTATATTTTCATAAAATCATCCATAAAAGTAATATTTACTAGTTTCAAAGTCTGAATGTGCAATACAAAATAAAACCTGTTTTTGCCATAAACATTTTATAATTGCATTTGAGCTTTACATTTTTGGTTATGGTATCTTCATTTGGTAAGAATTTTTAAAACTTTTGTCTGAGCTTGGACATTTAATTTATACGATGAAATTATCTCCAGCTGCATCAGGAGAAGCTCAGCAAACAGTGGTGATAATAAAAGACCACTTTTGTAAGCATTCCAGTCCTGTTGTTTTGTAATGTACGTAAAACTTTACTTTCAAACGATTTTTTTCCTCTTTCCATTTGTGCTGAAGGGTTAAAACGGTTTAGATTCTCCAATGATTTCATTTACAAAGTGTATCATCTGATGTTTAGTATTGTGAGCAGATTCATATCTTCGAAGCTGTTAAACGTATCATGTTTAAGTACCATAATAAAATATCACTTTGCTCTATAGTACGTCTGTTGACTTCCTCACAAATAGTCTTTGACATTCGTGATTAGACAAATAACATGAATTCATCTGCCAAAGATTTACCTTCTTTTTTACAAAATCTATCAAGAGAATGTAATGATATTAAAGTTATGCGTCTTTCAGATGTAATATAATAGTGCCTTGATAACTGGCTATCTGGCTAAGTTTTTCTTTTCAGCAATATCGAGGATAGTTTGCAGAAAAGAAGGATGTGCATCAGATAATGATATATTGTATTTTGAGGTTCTGAAGAAGATGCCTTGCACAAATCTTTTGCTTCGATGAACTGTTCGCTGTTCAACCTTGCTAATACAGGTTTCTTCCAGTAACATTGTACATCCGTAGGAGATGGCTCTTCAGGGCGTCTATGAATCCACATTAAAAATGCTATTGCATGTTTACAACCACCTATAATCAAATAAAATATTACACATGTTAATTAATATGTGTTTATTATAAGTTTACGTACAAACTTATAAAATTATAAATCATACGTACCATTTGAAGCAGCACAGTCATGACATTTACATTAATGATTCAGTTTTTCATTAAATTTGTAAGAGTAACCCTAATATACTTTATTTCTAACTCGGTGTTCAGGGCAATTTGGCTTTAACAATACAAATTGAATTCCCTTTTTAGACAAACATAACCTTTTTAACGTAGGAAATGCCTTATGCATACCTTCTTCTCTCTGGGGAAGAGGAGATATGGACTCGCACCCACAAACCTACGGTGGTCCTCCACTGTGGTTGTACGGAGCCCTGGTCGTTATCACATTCTACCGAGGCCCTTCCCATGACCCTCCGTCCTCCACAAGTGGAGGAGGAGGAACCCACATGAATTACTGAAGGTAGCGAGATGCGGACCACGCGCATCTCGCTCTATCGGAAGATACAGTGCAATGGGAGGCGGATGTCCCATCCACCCTATGACCCCTGGAAAGAACGCGACAGAGCTGGGTCCTCCGGGCATGTGCCGGCAGGCCACTCTCCTCTCCTTCTCCGAGAGGAGGGCATTGCATCTACTCCTCTCACACAGACAAACATAACTTTTTAACGTAGGAAATGCTTATACGCCTTCTCCTCTGGGGAGGAAATTATGTGGGACTCGC